>NQII01002269.1:103726-253548 GCA_002778355.1 Clitarchus hookeri | reverse complement strand
GGCGCTGCTCCATTCTCACGTCATTTCACTCTCATTGGCTCTCAATACCTAGTTGTGAAGAGCCGCGCAAATCTCTCCACGCAACTCAACCCAACCCTCCGGTACCAACTTTGCTGGGCGCATTCCAGTCGGCGAGCCTGTTCAAATATATGCGGATAGCGGGTGTAACATTTTTCAAACGTTGAGTCCAAAAGTGCTCAATCCACGAAGATATCTGACATTTTTCTATAGTAGAATTTTTGTATTGGGGAGGGCTTATTAACGTCCTCCGACGTAATGCTTGAAAGCTTATGACGGGACGGCCTACAAACTAACTTATGACCCAACTTAAACTAACACCCATGCCTTGCCTAGGATTCCAACGCAGAACCTCCAGCACCGGTAAACCGGCGGCGCACCAACCGGCTGCCCCACGGCAGGTCGACTTCTATAGTAGAAGTTTCGTTTTTGATGCTAATATATAAATAAACAAATCCTCCCCTAAATGTAGTACATACAACTGCAGGGCTAACCGATCTCGTTGGTCGCCGACTGACTGCCAGTGTGGGAAGCTCTCCGTGACGTAGTACGTGCGTGTTTTCCCGCCGTCGACGCATCACCGCTGGCGGCGTGACTCGGCCAGTTGTAGCAGCGCGACCTCATCTCACTACGCAGAAAATAACCAGCCATTCACGAACCTGTTTCGAAACAGTGTTTGTGGGGGATACCGGACCGGTTTGCGAGCGGCGAATGTGGGTTAGCCGCAGCTTCGTACTGAACGGTTTTCAAAACTGGCTTTCTCGCCGCTAAGCTGCGAAAAACCGCCCAAGGCTCCGACGAAACTTGATTGTTTGTTTCTCAGCTTAATTGCCCCGCTGCTGTCTATACAAGTTTTAAAATGAGCCTTTTTTATTTTAAAAAAAATGTAGGTCACATTATGCCACTTTTACTCGTTTGCGTGATTTTTAAAATGTTAGGTTTTTCGCATTTGGTTAGCAGGAAGTACTTACTGTAAGTTCCAATGNACTCGTTTGCGTGATTTTTAAAATGTTAGGTTTTTCGCATTTGGTTAGCAGGAAGTACTTACTGTAAGTTCCAATGGCAATTCACAAGTGAAAGTGCTCGATAAGTGCAAAAACGAAACATGCAAATTTATCCCTGCTATCTTAGATTTAAGNCCAATTCACAAGTGAAAGTGCTCGATAAGTGCAAAAACGAAACATGCAAATTTATCCCTGCAATCTTAGATTTAAGAAATGTTTGCAATAACCTGCTTTACAAAACTTATATTAAGATTTACGTTTTGACGGGGCACAAATAATTGCTTTGTACATTTTCTGAAGTTGGTACTGCTTCTACTATTGTGGCTAGTATTATTTCTGTAATCTGCCGCGAGGAAAATTATGTATTTATTCCCTAAAGTTATTAGTTAGAAATCAATAAAGGTATTTACTGTATAACCGCTTGATAAATGTTGAAAAGCTATTATTTATGCTACGTCGTGCGAAAATGGTTATTAAATTAATTTAAATAGAATTTAGGGGGAAAAAAATGATAAATCCAATATGGCGGGACTGACCCCATTTATCTAATGTTTTACTGTCTCAAAATTTTAAATACAAGTAAGGTTGTCTCTCTGCAGAATCGTAAGTGAATGTTAATATTATGCATTTCTCAGAATCACAGAGCACGAATACGTACTTCATATGGGAATATGGGACGGATATGCTAAAGAACCACACCAATGTTTTTCTGGTACGATGATGGAAAAAATAAGCAATGCCATATTACGAAAACAAACTGAGTTCATCTACTACCCTGCTGTTTATTATATATGAGACATTTNAAAATAAGCAATGCCATATTACGAAAACAAACTGAGTTCATCTACTACCCTGCTGTTTATTATATATGAGACATTTGCGCAGTCCTACATAATTTATAGTACAATTCCTAAAATTGTTTATAAATAGAACTATTAGTAGCATCGCATCATTTCCAGCGATGAATCTGCTATCTGTCGAAAGAAACACTTGCATAATATTAATGGTAGATTAACAACTCAAGGTTTTATTTTGGCCTAACAGGTTTATGTACAGGACATAACAACCTATTACGGCTCTTTCGAAGGCGGTAATCATCTATCAGGACTCTACTCGTGGAAAATTACCTCTAGTTCATATATAGGTTGCCTAACACACGACGTCACGAATGCGAGTTCGGTGTGCCAGTACATGACCAAACACCCTCAATGCCGTACGTTAACAACCATTTATGGGGAGGTTATTACCGTGAATGCACAAGTTGCTAACATATGAACTTGCGNCTCTCAATGCCGTACGTTAACAACCATTTATGGGGAGGTTATTACCGTAAATGCACAAGTTGCTAACATATGAACTTGCGGCTACGATTAGGTTAAGTACTCAGGTAGTAGTTGCACTTATAGACAACGGTGTGTGCACACGTGTAAAGTATCAACAAACCAACAACGAATGTATTAGTCTAGCGGCTGTTGCACGTCTAATGCCTATCATTTATTACTGCACGCGTTTTTGTAAATTGAAAATAGGCACTTCTCTATTTTCTGCAAACTGTTTGTTTCTTTTGTCAACTTCATTCACTGGATGGAAGCAAATTCGTTCTTGTAACGCATGAACATCTGAAGTACNTGTTTGTTTCTTTTGTCAACTTCATTCACTGGATGGAAGCAAATTCGTTCTTGTAACGCATGAACATCTGAAGTACATTTCAGCCCGACGGTGTCGAGGGTGATGAAACTCGTAGAAGTATCTAGGGACAAGTATTACGAGATAAGGGATGTGTAGCTGAAGATATAAAGAGGGAGAAAAGTGTTGATGCTAATTATAGGGCAAGTGTTGCGCGCATTCTATGGTGGTGGCCTTCCTAGGCGGGGGTTGTAAGCTCCCTTTGTCCTTGAAGGGGGACGCAAGGAGCAGCAGCATATACAATGGGAGGGGAGAAACTGAAGTAACCCGAGGAAACCCGCCTGGCATCGGCAACGTCAGCCACGTTTCCAACACGTGGCAATACGGGAGCGGCCACGCCGTGGTGGAGGGAAGAAACGGCCGCTGGGACACCTATGTTAAGGATGCTGGTCACCAAAAAATAATTAATTTTTTTATTTGTACGAAATACTTCTCAGCTTGTGGGCATTACTTGTGAGTACTCTTTCCTTACACATAAAAAAATTAGCCCATATTCTTTTTTGCAACATGGCATGTCAAAATCACAATTTTAGTGTTTTTGGAACGTACGAATAAAATACAGGAAAATATTTACAGAAAATTTAACGAGTATGGCTGAAATATAAAGTCTTGATTAATTTTACGGTATGCTTAGTAGAATTTATTTCACAAAAACAAAAAAAAAACCTTTTATTAAAAAATATGAAAAACCTTGTTTATTTTTAACAAATTTTTTAAAAATACGAAAAAAATTGTACTGAGATTTTTAATATTTATTTTTAAGTAACTGGTAGTATATTATTTAAAAGTTAACTATCTCATTTTGGTGCACTTAAATTGTTATTCTGACATGCCATTATGAAAAATACTGTGTGGCATAAAATGTTTATTTATGCGAGAAAATACTACGAAAATTAGTAGTGTCTAAAAATTTAACAGTATCACGTACAAACGTACAGTGACTTTTTTTTTGTAACCCTTATGACAAGGAACACATTTTTTCGATTTATTTTCAACCTCACTGAAAGAACTCCAGTCGGTGATTCGGTTAAAATATGTAGTTACCAGCAGACTTTTTTTCATNTATTTTCAACCTCACTGAAAGAACTCCAGTCGGTGATTCGGTTAAAATATGTAGTTACCAGCAGACTTTTTTTCATAAACGATTGACACTCCCCCTCCTCCCTCTCTTTTACACAAAAAAATAATGAAACTAATGATGATGGTTTTTTCTAACTCTCACTACAAATATTCGTCGAAATAACCACGAATAAAACATGGAAAANAAAACTAATGATGATGGTTTTTTCTAACTCTCACTACAAATATTCGTCGAAATAACCACGAATAAAACATGGAAAATGGTTAGTAAAAAATAAAAGATACTGTACGTTTTACGTTATTTATACTATGCATAGGCCCAGAAGTTGAGTTTGATGGTTGTAAATATTAAAATATTACTAATTTTATATTTGTCAAACCCTTTTTTTTAACTTGTCGGTTATAACATTTCAAGCATTAAAAACTTTTATTCTGTAGCGTTTGCATTATCGCGTATCAAAATCGCAATTATTGTGTTTCTGGAACACACATTAGCTTACTTGTAGAGCTGAGGCAATTTACTTTAAAAATCCCACGGAATCTCTCCAGATATATGCGTTATCACATACAAAAAGTTTTTGGCATTAAAAAAAATTCTAAAAAATAGCAAAATATGTATATAATATTTTATTTGTAAATGTCTCTGAATTTTCGTAAGAAAAGTTCATCTGAGCGCTACTTAAAATAAATCAATACAATATATTTCAACTGTTTTATTTCTTCTATATGGTTAGGATTGTGTCACTTCTGTGTTCGGAAAAGACTAATATTGTTATTATGTAACGTGATTGAATAAAAATAAAGAAGCATTATGTTTTATTCTTAAATTTGTCTGTATTAATATGGTAATATAATGTATGCTGCTTCTAAGTTGAATGGTAATTGACTGAAATCAAATTAACGAAGTTTTTTTTGCTATATACTGTGCGTCTCACTGTTTGATAGCAGTGGGTAGCTAATCAAACAATTTTATATTTATAAACAACCAAACAATGTGACCTTTTCTGTCATTTATTTTTTAATATGTGTAGTTATTCTTTCAACTCATCGTAATTTCTTGACTGTTGAAAAATTTGTAACCATCTATCAACAGAGCGCGCCATAAACACTTTACTTTTATAGTTCCAATAGATTTTTGTTTGACTTAAACACATAAATATTTGTCGATCTGGAGTAAATCAAAGCAAAATAACAAACAAAAATTGTTCTTTTTAAACAAGCTTGCCATCGTGAAAACGACAACGTCGACGCGTTAATTTTAATTTTTAGGGGGTAAGGTATATGTAGCAGCAGTACCTGTTAAAGAGTGACGGATGGAGGCTGCAGGGATAACGGCGATGTGCTTATCGTGAAGACGGGCTGATGCTGGAGAGTGGACGACGGAGCGGCAGAGCGACGCCCGGGTGACCCAGCACTGTGCGCGAGGCGGTGATGCTGCGGCCTTGACCGCGACGGCAGGCCGGCAGTCAGTATAACCCGATACTTCCTCCGCGGCAGACGACAGGTGACGCGAGCCCGTGAGAGGCCGGCCGCACACTGAGCAGCACCTGGCTCCAGCGGCGGGTCGNCTCCAGTGGGAGGGGGGCACGGTGGCCGGCGAAGGGGAAAGGGAAGGGGACTGACCCACATCGCCCACTTTGCGTCGCCTCGACAAATGCTTCACGGCAGACTCTTTATTATTTCCTTCTCAAGTTACTTGGCCACAGAGTAGGTGAGTACGCAAATACGAAATGGCGTGGTGGTTCCTTTGATGAGGGAGTACCCAATCCCCGATTGGCTGCGTGAGGTCCTGGGACGGTCTTT
Organism: Clitarchus hookeri; assembly: GCA_002778355.1. Classification (NCBI taxonomy): domain Eukaryota; kingdom Metazoa; phylum Arthropoda; class Insecta; order Phasmatodea; family Phasmatidae; genus Clitarchus; species Clitarchus hookeri. Next base: position 247,957 of record NQII01002269.1, on the reverse strand, counting down.
GTGTCTGATTGGCTACTACATATTTACCGGGGTGCTTGCTGCCGTGTAGGTTATCAGGCGATGATTGGCTAATGCCATTCCAGCATGTTACTGGCCAGTGACGTCATTTTGCTGGCGTGTGTTAGCTGTACTTCACAGAATAAGTGGCTATTTCAACCTCTGAAGTCTTAAGTACTGTGTGGCGTGGCAGTAACATGATTGCCTTGTGTTCAAGGTTCACATGTTCGATCGCCTCTGGCTTCTTACCAGTTAAAGACGTCATGTGATCCGTTCCTCCACTGTAATCGTATTTAAAATCATCACTCAATGCACATCGAAATAGCCCTGTTGCCTCTATACACGCTAACAGAAGTATGCAGGTTGACTGGAAGCCAAAATATTAAACTTAGAAAGTGCAGTGCCTCCAGTAATATTGACAGCTATATACGAGATACAGTTTTCTGTCTGCTTCGTATTAAAAGCATGGCGTTTATATTTGTGGTCAGTAAATATATTTTGTTAAGTGATGTTGTTTTCATGCACATACAATTACAAGTAATTTTTGAACGATTCTTGAAATGTGTTTGATATACCGAAACAAATGTAAAAATTAAAGGTTCTGTCAATAAAATTGCAAATTGGCCTATTAGTAATATATTTACTTTCAAAATAACGTCATAGCTGCACTTGATATACTCATGAATAAAGTAAGCGGATCGACGACAGTGTTGATTTTATATATGAGGGGAGGAAATACAAAATGGGTAGGGCTTTCAAAATTGCTCAGTTACAGCTTATAGTATATTTTCTCTCTGCTTAAGAATATAACATTTAATGTTTTGAATAATTCAAGAATATATATATATATATATACACACACATACGGTATAAATGTGTGTGTGAATTGCAGACAGGATTAAAAAAGTACAAATGCATAATGCTGAGCTTAAGTAGAAAATTATATGTATATCAAAATAATGTGTTTTTTTTTTAAATCGTGAATGTAAATTAAGTTTGGCTCTCTTTGCAAAATTCCAACAAGTTCATGTTCTGCCCTGCAATTTTCCAGGGAGCTACCGTCGAGCAAAACTTGTGTTCATTAACTGTAGTGGATTCCGAACAACTCAAAAAACGACTCAGGGCACCTTAGCGTGTACGGCCTTCGAGTTCCTTTTTCAGGGTGTGACCGATGAAGACAAATGGGAAGTAATTTCCCCCATTTACTACAAAGGAGAGGTTGAGGTGTTCCCACGTTCATCCAGCAACAAGACAATCCAGTTTCGATCCTCGGTAAGAAGGGTGGTGGACACTGTCGTTGGCCTGCGAGTTTTCTCATATTATTCCCATTACCTCCTCACTTGCACTCCGTCGTCGCTTCGTCCTGGGGTTTCATCCCTCCCAAGTCACACTTTTGCGCCTGTGAATCTCGCCTCTTTGTGAGTGTTGCTCTCAGCTCCACACGATCATCACAGAGGCTGAAGAAAGCCACCCCCTCGTCGTTGCCGCGAACCCAGGACCTCCCCTTGAGCGGAACGTGGACGGGCAAGGCTCCCCACGTAGTGACGTCGGTGGAACACGCGCGGCCGGGCCGGGGTGAGGCGGATGTGCGAGAGCCGCGCGGATCCCCCGGGAGCGCGCTGTTCCCACAATTGTCTCCTCTCGCGGCCCGAGGCTGCACCGTTACAGCCGCCGCCCGCGGCCCGAATACAGAACACCGCCGGCCCGGCCGTCATCTCGGTCAGCACGCCGCCCCACCACGCTGGACTCACGCCAGATACCCACACGAGTGCCTAGGCGAACTCCGCGGGCGAGGGAAGTTCCAGTCCCGCGAAGGTGCCACTTTTGGACTGACATCATCGGTTTGTTTAGCGTGTAATCCACCCCCTTACTTCATTAGCCGTCGGGTACAAAAGGGTGTCTTAATAACCATATATGAAAATGATAACACGCAGAAGGGGCACAGTGAAAACTAAAACAGTCTCAAAGGTGACTTCTTTGGTGTCCGTGTCGCTAAGGCGTTACCTTCGGGGAACAGGCTTCCGTGTTTGCATTCCTGTAAGCCATGAGTGACTGTACTGTTTTGGTAACGTTTTAATAATTCTTTACAATATACATAGTTGTCTAAGTCGTCCTCCATTCTGACCTCCATGGTATAAAACCGACGATTAGAGTGTGTTGACAGGAAATCATGACGGATTTTTTCCCCGCAAGAACATCGCCGATAATAAGTCTCGCCAAAATTCCAGCATGCGGGAAGAATGTCAAATTTATGTATTTGTAAAAATATGTGAAATAGATAAATAGTTTTAATCCACAGACGACATTGACACGAATGTGACTTTGAGATTTGCCAGCAGGTGACTGCCAAGTATAGCTGTATTTTGGATATTTAAAATAAAAGTGTAAAATATCAGGTTTGGTAACTTTGCACAAAATGTGTAGCAATCCGAAAAACAAATCTGCTGTACAGCATACAGCAACGTTTACTTCGGTAATGTGCTGTTAAATCCCGATCGAATAAATTGGATTATAAACTGTTCACCATAATCGGCATGTTCGGTGTGACGCAGAAAATATTTGTAATTGTGTACTGCCATAGGTTTTTTCATCTTGACGTACTCGTACATCAGCCACAAGGGTAGACAAGAGGTGCCACACATCGTATTAAAACCACAGTTAATTGTTCCGCGAAATAACTTTTATGTCATATGAAAATATGTCTGCTGTTCTCTTATGTTCGCAGGAAGTGCTAAAAATTCTTGCTGCTATTTCCTCGAAATTGTGATTTATTTACATTTTATTGGCGTATTGGCCTTTATGCTGGATGTATGTATTATCGTGAAAGGAGGGGGGGAGAAAGGAAAACCTTATAAACTAAACTAACCTAAGACTACATCGAAAACAAGGGTACAAATCCATGACTTACGAAAAATTCGAGATGTCGCCCGTGAAGCGAGTTATCTTACGATCTGACGAGGTATTTGTGGACACATACTCTCATCAACGTTTTTCTTGTTGCGAGATTAAGATCCAGCCCCTGGTATAGAAACAAAATCCAGATGTGTTGTTTTTTGCATTGGTGGGCGCAATTAAGGGGAATGGTGCACGAAAACTATTTATTTACCCGATTTTCGTCTTTTTTTTTTTTTTTTGCCGCCTAGAACGTCTATTGAAATTGTTGGCTCTACAAGACATAAATAAAAGTTCCGAGCAGCTACTTACATTGTTAGATATTCACTGTATCTGTTATACTTGGGGGAACAAAAGAAGATAAGGCATAAATTACCATTTCTTATCTTCCATAAGTGGAACGAAAATAATCAAGGCAATGAATATCTAAGAATATAAGGGGTTCGAAATTATTATTTATATCATGCCGTACCAAAAATTTTGAAAATACTCTCAAAAGCAATTTGTGACAACAATTAGGTTAATATATGGATTTCGTGTAACATTCCTCTTTACTTGTCTTTCCCATTTGTAACGTCGTGCCACCTTTTGTCTTTTATATCCAAACGGTTTCGCTCTTAACGCATTTAAGGGATCCCACCTCGGAATGTGTGCGAGCAAGTTAGAGTGAGTGGTGGTGGGTTAGGGAAGGGGGGGACGAAGCATGATTCGACCTTCAGAGCTGTGACAAATTCGCTCTCGCTATTATGAACATTCACGATTCAAGCATAGCGGCAAGTGAAGTAAAATATTCCATAGGATTTCGTAATGCAGTGACCTCAACCTTTACGGGATAATAACTAACTTAAATGTCAGCAACATCACTGCATGATGCTTTCAAGTTACGTCAAAATTCCTGTGCTGAAAAATTCTCTAGAATAGAAAAGTTAACGGTTTGGTGAATATTTTTAGTAAAAAAAAAATTCCCGAGAGCAAACACTGCTCTGTCTACAAATCTACACTCCTCGTATTATTTTATGGGACTACTTTATGAAATCTTAGCACATATATGTCCTCAGTAGTTTTGTCATTCAGTTCACTAAAGGCAGGGTAACTCCTAAAAAATACCTTACTGCTAGATAAATATTTATAAATAAAAAATAAAGTACAAACATCGTAAGTTACGGAGACTTCAACGCACGAGCAGAAAATAAAGATTCTGCCATTTTATACATTGGGGAGGAACAAAGGAAAAATGTATAATGTTGTTCAAATAGTTTGTGTGACACACCATAAAGATTATAAATATCCAAGTTAATAAAAGTAAAGTGTTAGGTACATATTTACCCAGTATATTACTGGCTGGAGCTCCCACGTTGCGGGTTGCTTTATTCAAAGGTTGAAGGAGGAGGAAACCCAGATATGCCATGCATGTATAAGACGTTTATAGACGCAAGTTTAGTTTCGTAGAATTAAAAATAACATTTACCCCCCTTCATAACTGGAGCAACTGTTGCAACCTACCATACACCGAGCAGAAATATTCATTGAGGAAAACTTTTTTCCGATTTTGAAAGTATATAGTGTAAAGCAGTGTTGCCAGATGGCGGAAAATTTCCCATTTTACGGCTAATGGAAAAAAAATGAAAGAAACAAGAAAAAACGTAACATTTCGAACTTATAACATTTGTTTAAATTTACGTATATAATTTTATAATTCTTTAAAAAATCTGGGCATAATAGTAGGACCTATGTTTCCAATACACATTATTTTATCTAGAGACTTTCTCGTCTTCTTTTCATTGCTCTTATTTTGATTACTACATGCACTTTATATTGTTAGTTGGGAATAAAGTGGAGTAAATCAGCATAGAAATAACTAACAGTTAAATACATGGGCGATACACCTTTTTTTACAATTGTATGAGAACGAGAATTTTTGGAATAAACCAGGAATTTTCGGCAAGCGTAGCGGGAATTTGTACTCGGCTGATCTGGCAACACTGATTGTCGGCGTCGGAAGTGTGAACAGCTGACGACAGAGGCCTGCATGTCACCTGCTGGCGGCTGGCTGGTTCTGCCGCGCCGATCTCTGAGAACCTATTAACAGTACCTGGCCTCTCCTCGTAACGGGACCTCTTTCTCACAAAGACTGCCCCAGACTTTCCTCCTCCCCCTCCCCCATTTTTACCTTTTTCTATGCCTTTTGTACTCACTCACCGGCCACAGCAGCCACAAGTCAGGAGTAAGTCCTCTTTTTGTTCCTCATTTTAACTCGAGATACGATTAAACCTAACGGTTTTCTGAATTGTTTTTACTGATTGTATTTTATTTTGATTTTATCATCTCTGATGAAAAATTTGCTTCCAACGTGAAAAATTCTTTAAAAAAAATACATGATATAAATAAAATAAATCTTTATAAGCCATGTAATATTCCACGTACAGCTATTTGAAAAACAATTTATTGAAAGTTATTTAAATGCTAAGTAGTAAATATTCTCTTTAAACCTCACAAATAGCGAGAAGAGTGACTGGCCACATAAACCAAAACAAACTGAATTGTTGCCTTTAAAAATTGCGCTAGTGTGTGTGTGTGTGTAAATATCCTGAAAAAAATCGTTACCAACTCAATACAGTCAAACTAACTTGATTAGTTCCTTTTCCACTTGTCATTGTTCTTTATATAATGTGAAGAAGTGATTTTCGTGGTGCAATGTTATTTGCGTTCAGATTTAGTTCCGCGCAAGTAGGCCGCCAGCTGCTTGTTAGTTGACAGGCACAGAAGGGGATTGTTAAGCCCCTGTCACACTGTCCAATTTCCACCTTAAACTATGTTCGACAGTAAAATTTGAAGTCAAAATACGGCCATCAAATTTTTCCTTCCAACAAGTTTTATCAAATAATCTTGAATGTATTTGAAAATGTGCCACAATGTAAAATTTTTTTACTGGGAGAATCTAACTTGAATTATTATTTAAAAATTATTTCCATAGTGAGATATTGCTTTTGTTTTTCGGTGCAGTCCATTACAGGCAGATATGTAAGGAATGTTGTAATATATTTTCGCTTCTTTACTAAGTTCAAATTTTATTTATTAGATACGTTTCCTGCACAGTGACATTTAATGCCACTGAGTTCGTAATATTATTTGCAACATTCAAAGATTCATTTACAATAGCATTCATGCCCAGACAGCTTCTACATTAATTAATTATCTCCATAACCTACTTCGTTTCCAGCAATAAGTGTTCGTTATTTTAAAGTTTCCTGACGTTCATTTTTGTCGTGCATGATTCTGATTGGCTGAGACCGTCACACATCAAAGAAATTTTAGAGCCGGTCCAATCTTCAAATGTTTGATGAAAACTGAAGTTACCCAACTTTTCCAGATAAATATGGCGGCGTTTATGATGTTTCAATGACGCAATAACTGTCCAACTTTATTTTATCAAACTTAATGGAAGCAGTTTGACGGAAAAATTTGACAGTGTGACAGGGGCTTTAATAAGTAACCAACTAAAAAGTTATACCATAGCAGTTACGAACCAGTCTCGCTCGGACTGGAACAATCACTCAGTCTGCATGCAGTCATATATTCACATGGTCAACAGTAAAGGAAGTGTATTGTATGTGTTTGATTTTTCAACAAACCCATTCTATTAAACTAATAAAATACCCAATGTACACACGAGAAATGGTATTTTTTGAAAAATGAAAATTATTCTTTGAGTTAGCAAAATATTGATTTACAAAACAGAGTTCTAACCTCAAATACTATCCACGTTGTTTTTGATAGAGATATTGGCAGAAACGCAGTAGAGAGTAGCTTCTGAGCAGCTCGCATACGCACTATAAAAGGTCATCCACAGTTACTTCACATTTTTCTGAAGTTCTGTTAAAGTTCTACTTCCAGGATAATCCTCCGCCTCATGCAAACAAAGCTTAACCGAGTCTAGAAAATTACACTGAAGGGACAGCGCACCGCATTTATGCGCTCTCCCCTTAATTATATACTGCATAAATACTATTTTTTACTAGGCATTGCCAACATTCCTTTTTTCTCCCTGTTTTCATTCGTATTAATTATAAATTAAATTATATAATTTGTATATTAAAAAATAAGTAAAAGTTCAATTTAACCAAAATATAAGGTACTTTCTTGTTAACACAAGTATAAAACGTTTGTGATACACAAAATATACAGAAAACAACCAAACACCTCATACATGGAGCAATTGTTCAAAGGTTTGATTCAAAACGTGTGAAGAAACCGCGAATAGACTATACATCCCTTGTTACCTGTACGCATGCAACGGTGTGAAGAACACTGGCAGTCCCGAGTGTGGCTGCGACAGGCAGCGCGTCATTACGTAAGCAGTCGCCGTACAGCGGTGCCGTCTACTTGGCTCGCAGTGGATCTCGGCCACTCCTGGTCACTGCAGGACACGCATGCGCGATGCCAGCGGGAATAACTTTTCACGCAGGTTCTCACTCTGCACCATCCCACTTCATCCGACATGTCGCTTCATCTCAGCTCTATCTGTTTCCTCTGCAGATTTTTCACTTCTTCAGAATTTGCACCCAAAAATGTTGGGCCTCTAAGGTACACGGCTCAGATATTTTTTTTTTTTTTTTTTTGTGATTGGCATTAATTTGTAATTAAGTTGCATGTGATTGAGGGATGCGGAGGTATATCAGGTTCACTGTTAAATAATCACTTTTGAAATCAAACTGTGAAAAAGAAACCCTGGGCCTAACTACCTATCTGCGATAATGGAACTACATACATATTTCAAACAATACACTCATTTCTCATAAGTATTGACGTTTGAACGCAAGCACGAATGAAATGAAATACCCATGGTTAAGTTGGTAGCGGATTAGAAAAGAGTAGTTCCATATCTTAATGTCGTATTAATATTGTGGTGTTTAAATTTGTTTACAATTAATTTATTTAATTTATTTTCTGTTTGCCTTTTTTCCACACAAGAGTAAGAATTGGCATATTACTAACCTATTTTTGTCTCTAATAATTCCTCAGTTACACTTGCTGGTCACGTGAATAAAGTGATAGTGCTCATAGCAATGGCGAAAAGATACCAAATGGGCGGGAAAGTAGATCCTAAGCAAGGCTTTCACAAGTGCTCTAACCGTGAACAGCACATACTTACATTCAATCGTTGACCAAGCAACATTGTCAAACTGTTGAGAACTATGTTGTATTACAATTGCATACATTTTTACTCTAATTTGTATTAAGTATAAATAACCCTCTTTCATTTACCTCCAATTTGTACATTAAACTTTTGATAAGGCATTAAGAGATGACATAATTTTTTCCGAATTCGCTATCACTGTAATTTTTTTAAAGTGTTACTGAGCAATTATCTGTAGAGACCTTTGTAAAATTACAATAATAGTCTATNTATCACTGTAATTTTTTTAAAGTGTTACTGAGCAATTATCTGTAGAGACCTTTGTAAAATTACAATAATAGTCTATCTTTTGTAAAATGTATTCTTTGCAATGTTACAAGAGACGTAGTTCTAAACATCTACAAAATTATTTTTAATGACCAGGAATTACTTCAGTTCGCGCAATCAAAGTTAAAAACTGTTACATTCTACGATAATTGTTTCGCTTAAAACAAGTAAATTCTCTATTTAATAATAATCACTGTATTTGAGGGGAATAATGATTCTTTTTAACGTTTTTCCGAGTGTATAAACTTAATTTCCTTTTAATTCACTTTCTAGGAAAAATATGCTCAAGCGGTCAAGCTGCTGTGTTTATTTCCCTTACCCACTATTTTATGTAACCAACTGAACAGACTGTATTGATAATTTGTAGGTTTGCAATGTCGGTAAAAGCCAACCCAATAAAAACATTCATAGCCCAAAATTATACACATATAGAATTCCAACTATATACACTTACCGAATTTGTACTCTTCGATTATGCCACCAAAAGATAACCAAGGACTGTATTACCAAGTTTTCGTGTAGTAAAGTGCTCGCATTTGTTATACGAGTCTTGGTGCCTTCATTTTTTTTTGGGTGAAAATATCATTCAAAACACTCTCCTCCTTCTATATTATTTTTTGATTAAAAGTTGTTTCAGAGTGAATTATGAAATAAATTTTATCTGCACTTATCAAATCGTAACTTTAATTACAAACCTTAATTATATATACACTCTCGCATGCGCGCGCGCGCGCACACACACACACACACACACACACACACACATATATATATATATATATATATATATATATATATATATGAATGTGTGTGTACAGAATGTTCGAAAATTAAACGCACAAACTGCGGAAGGTGATTCGTTATGAATCATAAAGTTTAAAAATATAGGACACAATTTACCTAAACGGAATATTAAAGGAGATATAAGCATACGAAAATTGGTTTTTGAAAACGTAATTTTGCTGAATTCCTTGTGCAATGCCTACAAAATCCGCAGATAAACGGTGACTTATGCTTCCCATGTTGCAGAGACACATGCATAATGCTGGCCGTCCTCGGTCTGTGCGCGCTGTTCGTCTTGAGGAAGAGATACGTCAGCACATCAACGACATACCCTCCACTAGTACACGCTCCATAGCGCGCTAAATGGGCGTTTCCCATTCAACCGCGTGGGACGTACTGTGGCAGAAAGTACAAGGCATTCAGCGAAAATACGTTTTCAAATCCCAATTTTCACAGGCTCATATCTCCTTTAATATACTGTTTACTCATATGGTGTCCTGTATATTTTCGACTTTACTTTTCATAAGGAATCGCCTTCCGCACACAACATAAGGAATCACCAATCACACACAACGTTTTTGGCAATGGGTTAGTAGGAAGTACAAAATAAAAATTTATTTTAAAAGTGTTTTTAAAAAAACATAATTTTATAGTGTACCTATGCAGTTGCGTTTAGTGACTTTACGTATGTTAGTTTCAAATGCGTGAAACTATATTGGTTCCGGTTGAGCTCGACGAAGGTAACGGTGCGAGACTTTTTAGGATTCCTAAGATGATTTTTGAGCTCGCAACTTGCAGCACGTGTTTTGTTAGCCCGCTGCGCATACCACGATATTGGTAGTACACAGCGCGCATGCGCGGAGGAAGGCCTGCAATTAGCAGAGGAGCGGTGGCTCGTGCGAGCTACGGGACGCAGAGGCCGGGAAGTGAAACAAGACTGGGAAGCCGCGGAACAGAGGCGCATTGCACCACGGGCCGGTGNCACAGGCGTTGTTGCACCAGCGGCAAGCCCCGCCGAGGTGTGGACCACGCCGCCCGTGCGAGGGGAGGCTTCAAATATTCCCCTTCGCCCCTCGCTATTCGTATAGTCTATTCGCGGTTTCTTCGCACTTTTTGAATCAAACCTTCATAAAATCACCCCATGTATGACTTGTTTAGTTTTTTACCTTGGAACACTTCACCACACGCCACTGTTATGAGTTCTTCAGAAAGCACAATTTGCAAGAAAACATTTCATAAGAACGGCAATCCTTACACTTACAAAGGTAGTTTGTAAAAAAATATTGAAACTAATGTTAGAAATATTTTTAATATTTTAATTTATGTGCATTAATTTCAGTGATAAGGATTGCTGAAATGGTTGTGCAAAAAAATCAATTATTTTCAAAACATTTGTAAACAATATTACTATTTTTTATTTTCTACAACCAGAGCAGGCTAATTATTATTATTGCTCTACTTGAAGAAGGTATTCTCACAAAATGTATGCGTGGAAGGAAGAGAGTTAATGATAATTGCATGACTTCGTCTTTTATGTGATAAATTAAAACTATAAGGTCGTTCATATATAATTATAAAGATAAGGCAACTAAACAGTTTTACTAGCTACTTTATGCCAGAATACAATTTTTTTTGTTGTTGTTATTATGTTGATTTTGAAAATAATAAAATTGGTGTATTCAGATGAAAAATGTTTCGTTGTACCTGAAGGTTTGACTAGATATACGTCAAGGCCGAAACGACAAAATACATTAAGTTATTATACGTCACGACTCAACTGTGGGCAAAGTCTAAAGAAATTAAGTCTTGAAGGATTTGGTCAGTTTTGGTTGCCAAATATGCTTTGCCTTCGTCTTGAGTTATTTTTAAGTTGGACGCGAATTTTACAGCCCGCCCAGCAATTCATCACGCGACTCCAAAATGCTACGGATAATTTTAGTGCGTCGACAACTCTTCGCCTTCGGCTCCAACGTGGCGTTACGGATTATAATGATGAGAAATGCCGCTAGCCGACGTTGCAGCGCTTGCTTCCGCCTTTCCAAGGCTGCAGCGGGCAATGCTGCCGGACGTACGACATTCTCGCACGCGGACGGTGAGGAAATATCGGCTAGCGTACGATATTCTTCACTTTTGACATTATTAATGACAGAAACGTTGTTTGTTACTCCAGTCCACGTGCGCACCGTGCTCGTAACTGTTTGTCATAGAAGAGTTTCTTCTGCCATGTTATTTACCTTAGTTGTGTTCAGAAGGTCGGATGTTCGATATCGACCAATTGCGGGGGAATAGGTTTTCCACAGAGCTTTTCCGTGCCGTCAGTGTTAAAAAAATTTTATTAGGACCAACAAAACTTTTTAGTTAATGGGTATTCACGCCATACAGTATTTTGGTCAACTTATGAATATAAGCTTGCGCCGAGGAACAAGTATTAATTGCTGATAATACATATTTCATGTTTTGTTCGTCATAACATTAATTTTGTAGAATCCCTTTTGTGTTAACAGCGAGCGAAAAATTTTCAACATAGTCGATGTAAAAGACATAACAATCAGGGTTTCTTTTGAATCCTTATAACGTAACAACATGCTTCCTGTTCCAAAATGTTTATTTTATTAACGTCGTAAAGAGTAGGATGTATAATTCCATAACAGAATAAACATTTCAGCTGGACTTGACAAAATTGGTTAGTACATTAGTTTGGTATACTGGAAAGAGCTTTTAATAAAAGCTGCTAAGTTACGGTTGTTGCGAAATAANTTGGTTAGTACATTAGTTTGGTATACTGGAAAGAGCTTTTAATAAAAGCTGCTAAGTTACGGTTGTTGCGAAATAATAAAAATATATGAAATATATTTTACTACCCAAATATATGTACACCCACTCTAAGAAATTTTTCGCAAATTTACGTCATAATACGGAATTGCTACCGGATTCTCGTATGCGGGAATCGTGCTGGATGATACAGATGGTCGGTGGGTTTTCTTGGGGATCTTCCGTTTCCCCTGCCCTTGCATTCCGGCGCTGCTCCATACTCACCTCACTTCACACTCATCGGCTCTCAAGACCTGTATGTCACGTCCCGCTCAAACATCTCCACTCNTTGGTTAGTACATTAGTTTGGTATACTGGAAAGAGCTTTTAATAAAAGCTGCTAAGTTACGGTTGTTGCGAAATAAAAAAAATATATTAAATATATTTTACTACCCAAATATATGTACACCCACTCTAAGAAATTTTTCGCAAATTTACGTCATAATACGAAATTGCTCCCGGATTCTCATATGCGGGAATCGTGCTGGATGATACAGATGGTCGGTGGGTTTTCTTGGGGATCTTCCGTTTCCCCTGCCCTTGCATTCCGGCGCTCCTCCATACTCACCTCACTTCACACTCATCGGCTCTCAAGACCTGGATGTCACGTCCCGCTCAAACATCTCCACTCNCCTCCATACTCACCTCACTTCACACTCATCGGCTCTCAAGACCTGTATGTCACGTCCCGCTCAAACATCTCCACTCCATCATTATATACACGAATTGAGAAAGTGCGACCAGTAAAGTTTTCTCTCGTACATCTATATGGCAACTTTCCTACATTCAATTAGGAAAGAGCTAAATGCATAGTGAAGTTCGCAACTGTTTATAGTAGCATTTCTATTATTACTTCCTGATATAAGGTAANGAAAGAGCTAAATGCATAGTGAAGTTCGCAACTGTTTATAGTAGCATTTCTATTATTACTTCCTGATATAAGGTAAAATTCCCATATCACGTATATGTTAAAAACATATATTACAGTTTAAGAAGTTTACTACGAACTTTTTTTTTACAGTTCCTGTAGCGTGAGTTGCTATAACATCCAAAACAAATATGTTTCGTAACGAATAATTCGTTATAACTAATAAACGCGAAGAATTTCAAGGACTTTGCAGCAGTGGGGCAACCCATGTCGCGTATTAGTAGCGTTTTACACACACGAACACCTGTAATAAAGGAATAAAGGTCACAGTATACCTGCCTGGGCCCCCCAACGTAACTCAAGCTATCAAAACATTGACCTATTTGTGGAGTGTGCAACTTGGCTATCTTGCGTCGTGATTAGAACCAATTATCGACGTCATGTGAATTGCTATACCTCATTCCTTCCCTTTTGCACAAAAAATGCAGTCATCTTGCGCCGGTAATTTACGAGCTGTAAACGTTTAACCTGACATTACCCGGCCACATGCAGTTTAAACCCAGTTGCACACTGTTTATTGGCTTCGCTGCGGGAACAATAACCGTTGACTATAGAGGATAGTTTGAAAGTATCGCACACTTCAGTCTGTAGCAATGGACCAGAGTTTTTTTTTTGTCCCAGTACTTTCCTTTCGTTTAAACGTCCAACCACCTGTTGTTATCCATACGTGGTCTTCGTATAAACGAAAAACACTATTTCGAAAATTATAACGAGAAGTATTTAAGTGTATGTACTGGTGTCATTTATGTTTGATCCGTCGATTCGTGCAAAAATTTTCTGCGAACTAATGAATGCTGACGCCAGCAACAACATCCTGTGGCATAAGTTCTTGAAGTGTCTGATTTTCAGGTGGTCAATACGACTTTCCGGATGTGCGGAATGACTCGAAAAGGGGAAATAGTGCAGTTTTTAGGTTTTGCGGGCAATTACTGGCACAGCATGCAAATCGGCAAAAAAGGAAGTGTTGTAGTTGTGCATTATGAAGACAGTTGACGTAAGTAACCACATTTACACCCTGTAAAAATTTAACCGCAGGCTGATAAGCTGGCAGAGAGGCGTGCTTTACACCATAGGTAAATTCTCGAAACATAGAATTAGAGTAATTAAGGATATAAGCATCAAAGTCACAAAGTTTGGGATTAAATTTTTTGGGGAGTAATTTTTTATAAGTGGATTTATTTAACATCCTTTGAAACCGCTCGTTGTATGAAACTNATTAAATTTTTTGGGGAGTAATTTTTTATAAGTGGATTTATTTAACATCCTTTGAAACCGCTCGTTGTATGAAACTATCTTCAGTGCAACTGCAATCTTTTTTGAGCAAGTCTAAACTATGTTTTATATAAATAAAGCACTTCCAAGTGCATTACAAAAGTACTTTTTAAATCTTTGTGTCGAAAATTTGTTGATACATTAACGTGTGGAAGTTTATTCTGCGCGAATTTATATTTTGTTCTGCAACTTAAATTTTTTTGTAACAAATATCTTACAGTAAAAATAACGTAACAAATATTTCTAAGAAACTGTACTTCATTCCGTACTTCCTGTATTTAAAACATACTCATCCCACCATATTTATTATTATTCCGCTTCTAACTTGAAATGTTCTGGAAACTTAGTACTACCACTAATTTCCTTCTCCCCGGCATTCCACGAGTTTTAGGGCCATGTAGAAACTCAAATATTCAGCTCTGAACAATTTGACATAGTCTATTCGCGGTTTCTTCACACTTTTTGAATCAAACGTTTGAAAAATCCCCCCATTTGTACGACGTGTTTCGTTGTTCCCTAAATATGCCATACATCACAAGCATTTTATACTTCTGTTAACACAAAAGTGTCTTACTTATGGTTAAATCGAACTTTTAATTATTTTTCACTTATAAATTATAACACTTCGTTTGTAATCAATAGGAATAAAAACAGTGAGAAAATATGTGCGTTGGTAATGCCTAGTAATAAGTGGCTCCTATGCAAAATATGATTAAACTGAGTGCGCACTAATCTGGTGCGTTGTACCTTCGGTAAGATTTTCTAAACTTGTTTAAGCTTTGTTTGCACGAGGCGGAGGAATAGCGTGAAAGTAGAACTTGAGCAAGGCTCCAGAAAAGTTTGAAGTTACCGTGAATGAACTATGGCGTGTGTAGCCCCAGACGTCACAAACGATCACAAGCGTCCTTAGTGGAATGACATTTAACTTAACGTCACTGCAGAAATTTGATCGCAGGTTAATGGTGAGTGTATATACTTTTTTTTTTTTTAGTTTTATTGCGGGGTTTTCTACGCGCGGCGCAAGGCCGCGTAGGAAGCTTTCTCTTTCATCGAGACGTATTCGGTTCCGTCACCGCCGGCGGTACAATAATAGCGTTTGGTAATCACAGAGGGCCGCGACACGCCGTCCAGGCATTGTCTGTCCACCCACAACGATGGAAAGGTTGAGCGGGCGCAAGAGAGACAGGGGTAGAAAAGCCGTTCGTAAATCACTCTCCTGTGATGATATTCACAGCGACGTGACGAAAACCAAAATTTAGTTGTCCACTGCGAGGTCATTAGAGCGGAGAGGAGCAATTTTGGCGGCTCTTAACATCGAGGTCTTGAGAGCCGATGAGGATGAAGCGAGATGAGTGTGGAGCAGAGCCGGAATGCAAGGGCGGGGGAAACTGTAGATCCCCGAGAAAACTCGCCAACCAGTGGCATCGTCCGGCACGATTTCCACGATTGCACTTTCCTGGTGGATTTATTAGCTTAATCTTGCTCCTTGTTAAACGTCAAACGACATTATTTTTTAACCATTAATTTTTTGGGAAGTAAGACAGGATCACTTTCTTATTTGCGGTTGTGATTGATTTCCAACACGAATTGCTGAAAATATGTATTGATACGATGACTCAAACAACTGACCCTGGTAAAAAANTGTGATTGATTTCCAACACGAATTGCTGAAAATATGTATTGATACGATGACTCAAACAACTGACCCTGGTAAAAAATTTTAATTTGATGTTTATACTTTATTAACGTTTTATTTCATTTTAAGATTTCTATTGAAATTTATTAATGGAAAGGAAGTTTTGTCGACACTGATTTTCAAACACTGGTATCTGACTTAAAAAATATATGCATCAGGATTACAGGAATGTGTACTTCAAGAAGTTTAACTTTTTTACTTTCTACCAGAAATTTTTAAAACACTTATTGACNGGGATTACAGGAATGTGTACTTCAAGAAGTTTAACTTTTTTACTTTCTACCAGAAATTTTTAAAACACTTATTGACAATTTGACCATTTCAGCCGTACACTCTAGTTTAATTTTTCTGATTTTTATGAAATTGTTATTTAGTTTTACATTCTGTTATCAAAACATATTTTAACCTTGCTTCTTAACTAGTACATCGTTCAAATTCCAAAAAATGCATACCAGACGGAATAACCTGCACATGGATGTTTACTTTTCTGGATGGGTGCAAGTTTTATTTTAATATTTTCCTGAGGTTCCAAACATATGCCTGGTTTTACATTTTAGCGGTGTGTATAACTGATTTAAAAATGTTAATGAATAATGGATATTGGTTATTCAGAGGTGAAAAACACCAGTTCTTCAAATATTCCCTGACTTATTTTATTCGCAACATTTTTCAAAGCACTTGTTATATCAATTTTTTTCTACACAGCACACGTTTTAATATTTTCTTTAATACTTGACAGAACAATTTTTCGATTATGGATACTTGACTGATTTTGACGCACTTGAATATTTAGTCACTTTTCTTTGACCTGCTATTAGTAAAAGCAAAATTTGAGGATTTTGTTGCATTCTTTTGTTATTGTGAATTTTTTTAGGGAAATTTGCTAGGAAATACTAGCACGTTATCTGCTCTTTGTATTTGCGCTTACTCATTCCACCCAGAGGATTCAAAAGTTTATTGTTATTATT
This sequence comes from Clitarchus hookeri, assembly GCA_002778355.1. Taxonomy (NCBI): domain Eukaryota; kingdom Metazoa; phylum Arthropoda; class Insecta; order Phasmatodea; family Phasmatidae; genus Clitarchus; species Clitarchus hookeri. The sequence continues at coordinate 231,146 of NQII01002269.1, read as the reverse complement.
CAAGTCTCGCATAAACCACCCAACTCTGAGTTATTTAGCAACTGTAAACAATAAATAATTTGAAAGCATAATTTAAGGAGATAGTGGGCCAGAATAATTATAGGCACTTTTATACGTACGCCATGCCTTTTACTGTCAATGTGTCATGGCCGATTTTTGATGTTACTTCATAAAATGCTTTAGTGTAACTGCGATGTTTTTTTATAGGTAAACATTGATGGATTGATGAACAGTAAAGTTTCTGCTGTTAAAGTTGTTTATGGTGCAATACTGCATTATGGTGTCATTTAACGCAGTTCAGAAATTTCGCATACTTAATGCGCTATTGTTTCTTGTGTAATTATGTATAAGTACCTTGTCCACTCGAGCCCTATTGTAACGGAAGGCAGTTGCAAAATCAGGGTCACAAAGTTCAGATAACTCGTATATAGTGACGCGGCACTCTTACGCACTCAACAGGCTTAATGGCTTCATTGAGAGACGAAAGTAAACAAATAAAACGTTATTTATCGTATGCTTAAGCAGCATTACGAAATATTATAAGCATCACTTTCGTTGCAGTGAGAGGATTCTTGCAGTTTCCAAAACACAGCGTAATAGAATGCATTCGCCGATTCAGTTTACAAAGAGCGGATATTTTACTTTTGTTCCGACTAGACATGGTGGCGAAATGATTACAGGTGTGTCAATCAAGATAACTTGCTAGGCAATAAAACACGGTTATTTAGACCCATATTTTTGACATGACCTTGATAGTTTAAATATAGCGAATAATTTTATTCATCTTGATCATCATTTGGAATGTTTAAGTTTTGGCGACGCCGCTTCCATAGTCTCTTTAGTTTTGACTATCGTGTGAATCCGATAAAAAACAATCCGGTTTTAATATCATCCTGATTTAACGGGGTAGCCTGAAGAATAGAAACTCTTCTATGCGGGTTCAAAGGTGAGCTCTGTAATTTCAAATCCGGTGTGAGTGTTGGAATCTACTGTATTTAGAAATAACTGGATGTTCAAGAGTAAAACATTACTTTATACATTTTAACCTTTTTTGCTTTTTTTTGTTGTGAAATAAAATAATAATCTGGAAAAAAATTGTATAAAATAATTCTAATAAAAATAATAAATGGAAATATAAAAATTTAAAATTTATGTCTTTCTTTCGCAGCAATCTCAAAATTAAAAAAAAGAAAGAAAAATAGGCCTACATTAATCTAAAACTATAATTGCGCATGCCATGAGAATTTCATGAGAATATTGTCTTGGTAATTTTCTATGGATTCACCCGTGTTTCAATAGTAACTTTTTAGGTAAAATTTGAAGTTAATTAAAATAGCTCAAAGTGATACCATTATCAGAGGTAAATTAAGTGTCGATTTAAAAAAAAATTTCTAGCATGGCACTTTTGTGTCTTCAAGAAACACGTAAACTCAAACCTGACTTTGTGTAAAAATAACTTTTTTACACTTTTACGAATCAACCTTTCAAGTTGAAAGTCTCATACTTACGCTAACACGCATTATAAATGTATTTTTTTCAAATTATTTTATATTTTTATTAAGTTATCATTGACATCATTTCACAAAACCGTAAAATATCCTCAAAANTAAACCACCCAACTCTGAGTTATTTAGCAACTGTAAACAATAAATAATTTGAAAGCATAATTTAAGGAGATAGTGGCCAGAATAATTACAGGCACTTTTATACGTACGCCATGCCTTTTACTGTCAATATGTCATGGCCGATTTTTGATGTTACTTCATAAAATGCTTTAGTTTAACTGCGATGTTTTTTTATGGGTAAACATTGGTGGATTGATGAACAGTAAAGTTTCTGCTGTTAAAGTTGTTTATGGTGCAATACTGCATTATTGTGTCATTTAACGCAGTTCAGAAATTTCGCATACTTAATGCACTATTGTTTCTTGTGTAATTATGTATAAGTACCTTGTCTACTCGAGCCCCATTGTAACGGAAGGCAGTTGCAAAATCAGGGTCACAAAGTTCAGATAACTCGTATATAGTGACGCGGCACTCTTATGCACTCAACAGGCTTAATGGCTTCATTGAGAGACGAAAGTAAACAAATAAAATGTTATTTATCGTATGCTTAAGCAGCATTACGAAATATTATAAAGCATCGCTTTCGTTGCAGTGAGAGGATTCTTGCAGTTTCCAAAACACAGCGTAATAGAATGCATTCGCCGATTCAGTTTACAAAGAGCGGATATTTTACTTTTGTTCCGACTAGACATGGTGGCGAAATGATTACAGGTGTGTCAATCAAGATAACTTGCTAGGCAATAAAACACGGTTATTTAGACCCATATTTTTGACATGACCTTGATAGTTTAAATTTAGCGAATAATTTTATTCATTTTGATCATCATTTGGAATGTTTAAGTTTTGGTGACGCCGCTTCCATAGTCTCTTTAGTTTTGACTATCGTGTGAATCCGATAAAAAACAATCCGGTTTTAATATCATCCTGATTTAACGGGGTAGCCTGAAGAATAGAAACTCTTCTATGCGGGTTCAAAGGTGAGCTCTGTAATTTCAAATCCGGTGTGAGTGTTGGAATCTACTGTATTTAGAAATAACTGGATGTTCAAGAGTAAAACATTACTTTATACATTTTAACCTTTTTTGCTTTTTTTTGTTGTGAAATAAAATAATAATCTGGAAAAAAATTGTATAAAATAATTCTAATAAAAATAATAAATGGAAATATAAAAATTTAAAATTTATGTCTTTCTTTCGCAGCAATCTCAAAATTAAAAAAAAGAAACAAAAATAGGCCTACATTAATCTACAACTATAATTGCGCATGCCATGAGAATTTCATGAGAATATTGTCTTGGTAATTTTCTATGGTATTCACCCGTGTTTCAATAGTAACTTTTTAGGTAAAATTTGAAGTTAATTGAAATAGCTCAAAGTGATACCATTATCAGAGGTAAATTAAGTGTCGATTAAAAAAAAATTTCTAGCATGGCACTTTTGTGTCTTCAAGAAACACGTAAACTCAAACCTGACTTTGTGTAAAAATTATTTTTTTACACTTTTACGAATCAACCTTTCAAGTTGAAAGTCTCATACTTACGCTAACACGCATTATAAATGTATTTTTTNTTTACACTTTTACGAATCAACCTTTCAAGTTGAAAGTCTCATACTTACGCTAACACGCATTATAAATGTATTTTTTCAAATTATTTTATATTTTTATTAAATTATCATTGACATCATTTCACAAAACCGTAAAATATCCTCAAAANATTTTTTCAAATTATTTTATATTTTTATTAAATTATCATTGACATCATTTCACAAAACCGTAAAATATCCTCAAAATACAGAGAGAAAAAATCTCTCTAGAATGATTTAGCACCGTACTCTAATTGTAATCTCAGTTTATTAATTATTTATATAGCCGAATTTTTTTAATGTATAATTATTTTTCGTGATTTTAGATTGAGCTCCATTCATGGCAAGTTGGGGTTATTACTTGCGTCGGTGAGGATTACGTAACCATTAGGGTTTTTTTTATACATGCTGTCGTAATGTTTCGCCCCGCAGCTTATTTCGCCGTCCGTTCACTTTCCTGCATTAAGTTTGCGTGAAAACTCGGAACTGAACGTACAACACGGCGTGCATGATGGCGAAGAGGAAGAGGGAGGGGATGATTACGACGGCAGGTTTCGCTTCGCGGCGAAGCACCCTCGTGGTGGCCAGGGGCGGACGACTTGTGAAGGGGAAGGGTGGGTGTAGGGGAGCGGAAGGATCTCTCCCGAGAGCCGCGCGCTAATTGGAGAGCGCAGCGGCCCCGTGCGAATTGGCCGCCATCCGGGAGTTGCAACACGCCAGCGGGAACTGCTGCCAGCCGTACACTAAAGAAGAGGTATAGGATGTTGATGGTTAATTGAACGCCTTTGAAATCCCTACTTACGATAGGTACAGCTAGTAATTTTTCGAGAAAAAAAAATGAGTGCACGGTAGACTTAAATAATATAAGCACCCATCAGCAGCTTGTCTATCGCCATTGGTTGCTGTCTGCTTGAGAATGCGTTTTCATATTTGATCCGGCCAACATGGGCACGGTTCCTACGTGATTCGTGTGCAGACGGTTAGCACGTGCAAAATAGTAATTCCGCCAATCAAGGTAGGTAAACGACCCCACAATGTTTTGAAATATAACTTGTCTTGAAATATTTTCCCACCTAGGCGAACCGGGTTCGATTCCCGGCGTGATCGCTCCCGGATTTTCGCTGGTCGGCGGGTTTTCTCGGGATCACCCGTTTCCCCCACCCTTGCATTCCAGCACTGCTCCATACTCACCTTGCTTCACACTCATCGGCTTTCAAGACCTCGGTGTTGAGGGCCACCCAAATCTGTTCACTTCACTTCACTGGAATGTTAGTAATGTAAACTTGTTACCAATACATAAAGTCATACTCTAGTGCAGGGGTACTCAAATTGCGGCCCGCGGGCCCGCTCTTTGTGCCCGCGCTCGCCGGCTTCAGTAGATACAAGTTACCAAATTCTTATTTTTGGGGTGTCTGTTACAAAAATAAAAAAAACAATACATAATACGAATTTATTAAAAGTTAAAGTCACTGATGAAACTAGACGATATTTTTCATTATTTTATCAGTCAGACGACTTCTGTACATATTTTTTATGTACTGCCTCCGCCCACCATCACCGTATCGAACGAATAAACAAACGACTTGCAAGAAGATACACGGCACTCTGAATTTTAAATGTCATCGAANGCAGCCGTACACTAAAGATGAGTTATAGGATGTAGACGGTTAATTGAACGCCTTTGAAATCCCTACTTACGATGGGTACGGCTAGTGATTTTTCGAGAAAAAAATATATGAGTACACGGTATATTTAAATAATATAAGCACCCATCAGCAGCTTGTCTATTGCCATTGGTTACTGTCTGCTTGAGAATGCGTTATTATATTTGATCCGGCCAACATGGGCACGGTTCCTACGTGATTCGTGTGCAGACGGTTAACACGTGCAAAATAGTAATTCCGCCAATCAAGGTAGGTAAACGACCCTAAAATGTTTTGAAATATAACTTGTCTTGAAATATTTTCTCTAAATTTCACTACCGCTTACGATAAGTATACTTTTTCTTCTCATTCTATATCCTGTCGCATTTAAAATTCGCATTGCAATGCGCTTGGTCACTTTACTAATGCGCCATTAAAGTGAAACCCCAGAATGTCAGTGGTGCCACGGTGGTGTGGTTTGACTACTCACCTCCCACCTAGGCGAACCGGGTTCGATTCCCGGTGGGGTCGCTCCCGGATTTTCGCTGGCCGGCGGGTTTTCTCGGAGATCACCCGTTTCCCCCACCCTTGCACTCCAGCACTGCTCCATACTCACCTTGCTTCACGCTCATCGGCTTTCAAGACCTCAGTCAGTGTTGAGGGCCACCCAAATCTGTTCACTTCACTTCACTGGAATGTTAGTAATATAAACTTGTTACCAATACATAAAGTCATACTCTAGTGCAGGGGTACTCAAATTGCGGCCCCCGGGCCCATTCTTTGTGGCCCGCGCTCACCAGATTCAGTAGATACAAGTTACCAAATTCTTATTTTTAGGGTGTATGTTACAAAAATTAAAAAAAACAATACATAATACGAATTTATTAAAAAGTTAAAGTTACTGATGAAACTAGACGATATTTTTCATTATTTTATCAGTCAGGTGACTTCTGTACATTTTTTTTATGTACTGCCTCCGCCCGTCATCACCGTATCGAACGAATAAACAAACGACTTGCAAGAAGATACACGGCACTCTGAATTTTAAATGTCATCGAATTACCTACCTACTTTTAGTACACAAATATTATTATGTCAAGTGTCGTAAGTGCGGCCCGCGGCGGTCTTAGTTTTCTTAATAGTCTGAGTACCACTGCTCTAGTGTGTAAAAAACAAAACAACAGTGCCTTCAGTGGCCATGAATTTAAACATTACACTCGCAGTATAAGTGCTACGAACTATTTTTATTACATGATTTGCTGCATACTTATCTGGCAGCAGTGTTCTGTAGCATACGTGTAGATGTGGGCAGTGATTTCTTTTTCCACTGGTTAGTTTAAATGCGTACTTTATTGTGAACAGTCTATGGATCTATTTTCATCTTCTGCTCGTGTCCCCAATTTTGACTTAACCATCGCCAGTACGACTGTCAAAGTCACATGGCCAACAGTGAAAAACGTGTTTGTTTACTTTTGTATTTATAACAGACCCACTCTATGATATGGAGTGGAAACATTTCGGCGGCTCTTAACATTGCGGTCTTGAGAGTCGATGAGGGTGAAACGAGGTAAGTACGGCGCGTCGCCGGAATGTAAGGGCGGGGGAAGTGGGAGATCCCCGAGAAAACCCACCGACCAGCCACATCGTCCGGCACGCTTTCCACATAAGAAATCCGGGAGCGGCCCCGCCGGGAATACAACCCAGTTCGCCTACGTAGGAGGCGAGTAGTCTAACCACTACACCACCGTGGCCCTCATATTATATGAATAAAATACTTTGACTAACTTGAATTAATTGTAGCTGCATTAGGACTGCGTTATAGGAAGTATACGAACATCTCAAAGAACTTAGTCGTGTAAACAGTGTTCTAACTTCGAATCCTATCGACGTTATTTTCGATAGTGCTATTAGAAGAAAAGCAGTCCAATGTTGGAAGACGTTGAGTGGCTACGGCGCAGCTCGTATGCCCTCTTACCTATGCGGTGGTAGTCTCCTTGTCTTTGATAGACACGTGCTCGGTACGCAAGTAGAAAACTGCAAAAATAGCATTATTATTTCAAGAGAAACTAGACTCAAAATTAATATACTGTCGTAGCGCTTCCATCATTGGACTGCAGTATGTCGACACACTCTTGGCAGCATTGAACCACTGGGAAGCAACTAATGATATGATGGCCCAATCACGTTCAACCAAGTTAACAAAAGGTCTTTTATTTTACTGAAGCAAATGAACATATAGCAGCATCGACCCAAAAATATACAGAACGGAGAAATCTAACGTGTTATCTGGTAATTCTGCGAATTTTGCACATCCCTATACGTAAGTGGCTGCTAAATATGTATTTGGGACGTATAATAATTTAAAAGCCAACACACCTTCATTTTTTTTGTATTTATACAAGCAATTATTTGGAAACTAGTTGGCAAAACTACTTTTCTAGCATAAAAAAATTTGACAGAAATTTACGAAACGTTGCTGCGTAATATATAAAATTCAAAGTTGAATTTTAACAAGCAAGTAAGCATTAGTACTGTAGACATCAAGTTTATTATAGAATTTGACATTAAAAAACTGTTTCGAATTTTTTGATAAAACGAAAGTGTTGTAAAGATACAATATTTCACTTGAAGTATAACAAGGAAAAAATTTGGCAACTAGATTCCAAACAATTTTTTATAAAAATGTATAAATATTTTTTACTGTGCATGGGAAAACTAATAAATACCAACTGCGGAAAATCACTTTTTACAATATCTGTCAGCAATCATTCAGGAAATAAGAGACATTTATTGATGTTTATGTCTGGTAGAGTGACGGTACTGGTGTGGTATAAGGAACTGTTGTAAAGCAATGTGCTCGAGGAAAGAGTCGATTCAGGCAAGAATGGGTATAACACTGTTCTTCCGGAATATCTGTAGTCAAGAATTTCCTAAATAGCTTCTAGTCGGTAACAGCGTACACGAACATAATAGTCACAAACAATGCGCAAACAAGAGCAGATACAAAGACAGTCAGTATCAAAGTTAGAATTTTACCTTGCAGGGTTGTTCAGACAAAGCTACGAGGTGGCTTATCGGTGATAGTTAGGACGCAACTTCAGTATGACTTAATTTTTGAGGACGTGATTAGTAATTCAGGCGCAATGTGACGATGAAGGTGTCGTCCCCTTTAGCCTTTAATGCAGAGGGACCGCAGTGGTGTAGTGGTCAGACTACTCGCCTCCTACCTAGATGAACCAAGTTCGATTCCCTGAGGGGTCGCCCCCGGATTTTCACACGTGGGAATCGTGCCGGGCGATGCCGCTGTTAGACCGGTTTGCTCGGGAATCTCCCGTTTCTCCCGCCCTTGCATTCCGGCGCTGCTCTGTAATCACCTCGTTTCTTCCTCCTCGGCTCTCAAGATCTCAATGTTAAGAGTCATCCAAATCTCTCCACTCTCTTGTGCAGAGTAGTACGACGTAAAACCTAAACTTTTATTTTTTCTTAGCGTCTTTTGCCCGCCTAGTTGCGACAGACACATTAAAAACGCATTTTGTAAGGAGATCATAATGGTGGTTTGTGTCTCTTAAGATTCGTGTAATAGCTCGTGGGTACACACATCGGTACAAAAAAACATAGAATATATAAATTTTGATTCGATAATACGGAGAGAGACGATCGGCGTTTAAGACATTACCGACCGGAAACAATATTTTCTAATAAAGCGACCTTTAAAGTTCAGCTGTCTGGCTGGTTACGGGTGATAATGACCCGCTGTTAAGGTTCTGGAAAGTGGAGAGCCCAGGAAAAGTTGATGGTATTTTTATTTCCAGATAGAGTGTCTTCTCTTTGGGAGAAAGTTCGAGGTCAATGTGAGGGAAGCCTCTTTGGAGGCGCGAGTTGGTGTGTGATTGATAGTTTATGACAGAAGATGGTCCTCTGTGCCTCAGTTACTCAGGTCCGGCGACTTCCGGATGGAAAGTGGCTGCCACGCTGTGTCTTCGGCAGGAGGNCCTCTGTGCCTCAGTTACTCAGGTCCGGCGACTTCCGGATGGAAAGTGGCTGCCACGCTGTGTCTTCGGCAGGAGGAGTTCCGTAACTCATCGAGCATGTAAAAATACCCGCTTGCTTTCATTTTCCCAGAGTAATTACGTTCTTAATTTCCCTAAATTAAGTGCAGGAACAAGTTTGGTTCAGACAACCGGCTGCCAGTTAAGCAGCGTTATGCCAGTACACTTCTGCGTCTTATTAAGTTTGATAATCTCCTCATTTCCCAGGCGCTTTTACGAACTAAACTAAGAATTCCTTGGCGTGTTCTTTCTCACGNCCTCTGTGCCTCAGTTACTCAGGTCCGGCGACTTCCGGATGGAAAGTGGCTGCCACGCTGTGTCTTCGGCAGGAGGCGTTCCGTAACTCATCGAGCATGTAAAAATACCCGCTTGCTTTCATTTTCCCAGAGTAATTACGTCCTTAATTTCCCTAAATTAAGTGCAGGAACAAGTTTGGTTCAGACAACCGGCTGCCAGTTAAGCAGCGTTATGCCAGTACACTTCTGCGTCTTATTAAGAGTTTGATAATCTCCTCATTTCCCAGGCGCTTTTACGAACTAAACTAAGAATTCCTTGGCGTGTTCTTTCTCACGNGAGTTTGATAATCTCCTCATTTCCCAGGCGCTTTTACGAACTAAACTAAGAATTCCTTGGCGTGTTCTTTCTCACGAAGCTAGTATTTAACGTCTGAATAAAATGGGGAAAATGACTGGGCACTTACCATTAACATTTTAATATTTTTTCATGATTGTTTGAAAGAGGGGAAGTTTATTTTGGGTCAAAGTACTCAGTTGTAACCGTGACTGTATGTGTGTGCACCACAGACTAAATATAAGTTACACCAATGTTTCATCTTCTGCGCACGTGTCCATCACTGACTTACCTATCGCCAGACAACTGTCAGTCATATGGCGAACAGTGATGAACGTATTTGTTTACATTTGAATTTTCAATAGACCCAACTTTTTTTAAGATTAAAATACTTTTACTAACTTGAATATATTCTAGCTGCATTAAAACTAGGTAAGAGGACGTTTACAAACATCTTAAAGCACCTACGTACGTAAACAGTATGCTAGCCTCAAATTTTATCCACGTTGATTTTGGAAGTGCTACTGGCTTAAAAGCAGTCTAATGCTGGAATACAAAAAAAAAAAATATATTGCGCAGTTTGCCTGCGTACTCTAAGCCGATTTTTTTTCTCTACTGTCTGTACGTGCCGTGAACCTTTTCACTCTTTTCCTCATAAAAAAAACCGCTTGGAAGATAGGTTAGTTCCAACAAATCTTTGCACACACCCATTACACCACTCGGAGTCGCGCCCGCCAAATTTAATTACTGGTTCTTTTAATTATCTGACTGGACTTATTTACGCCACATCTTTTATATCGGAATCTCTAACGTTCAAAAATAACCTAAATATACTACGCCTGTCAAGGGCACAGAAATTCATGTCTTACCGAGATTCAAATCAGAACCTCACGACCCAGTGAAAACATCTTGGCGACCTCGGCTTTGGAGATCGCCCAACTGCTTTAAATTACATGGTATCACTTAGTTTAAGCCCCTACCATAATGTCTAGAGAGATATTCAGTGCGTGAATAATTCAAAAGTCGTCTTTTCAACCATGCACTCAAAAAATAAATTTTCAAAGTTGAAATTCGTAGTGCTGATTACTTCATATGTATACAAATTCCTTAAAAACAGAACTGCAAGAACCAAATCTGTATTTCCAGTAAATGATCATTACACGATTTACCACAAATTTAAGTAGAACTAAACATGTTTTCCAAAAGAAATTAATTTTCTTAAAATGTAAAACTGTTAAGAAAATAACTTTTCTCAGGGCGTTTTGGAACAAGCAAACATTACTTTTCCCTAAAGTCGCAGGTTATATTCATCTACACACACTAGAATTACGAATCAATAGCTCGATATTTATGGTATATTTTACATTAATTTTCAGACTTGTTTCTGGTTTATTCTCTTTTTAAAATTGCTGAATGACTTTTGTGGCTCGAATTACGGGACTACTAATATAATAAGCTTGGCTGTACGGTTATACCTTAGCGGTTCAGTTGATTTTTACACGCATCGTTTCCGTACTTTTGTGANCAGCTCAAGTGATTTTTACACACATCGTTTCCGTACTTTTGTGACTTCAGGTGTTTAATGTATTAATGCTGCAATCCGTGTTTGTAAGTCTTTCAGAGTTGTGGAAACCTTTAAATGAATGAAATATTACACAATTTCTACATTTCCTCTCGTAATTTAAAGTTATGTATGAATAATTTCGATAATGTAAGGAAAAATGTCTCACAGTTTGCAGCAGCAATATAAGCGTTCAGACACTGGCACCAGAGTGCACTTAATTCGGTGCACCAATAAATCGTATATCTACTATTATTAATAAATGTTCATGTTGGCAGGTTATTTTATTTATTTTAGTTTTTTTTCGAGGTGCGTGATTGAGTACTTTTTGATTTTGCTTTAATTGCAATTTATTTTGTTGTTTCTTTTTTGATCCAGTCAGTATATTTTCAAGGGGCGAGGGGGGAATTTAATACATTTTTATTTTTATTTTTTTGCGACTGTGACAAGGTTTCAAGATTAACTCGCATGATAGTGCCTTTGTACATGTAGCGTTCTAATTTTTTTAATCTTCACACTTCGATATCAAGACAGCGTCATTTGNTATGATAGTGCCTTTGTACATGTAGCGTTCTAATTTTTTTAATCTTCACACTTCGATATCAAGACAGCGTCATTTGTCGTTATCGTTTGCAGGCGCTGACATGTAAACAAAACAAACAAATGTATCTTTCTTCTAACAACTTGGGGTGTGTCCGCCGGTCCGCTGAAGGAAGTTGAACTTTGTGAATGATCTTGGGACACGAGACCTTGGGACATTGGGAACGTGAACTGTGACGTTAGAGGGCCAGTTGCACCAATCAGCAGTCACGTTCGCGGACGAGCTATTCTTTACTAGGCTTTAATCTCGCATAAGGCGGAATGATACAAATGAGAAGAAAAGTAGATCCAAGCAGGGCTGTCAAAAGTCCTCAGTTAACCTTGAACAAACTATTTAGTCTACTCGCGGTTTCTTAACGCCGCATATATATATGTGTGCCGTTTTAATCAAACCTTTTATAAATCACCCTATGCATCAGGTGTTTGGTTCTTTCCTATATATGTCACGTATTACAAGCGTTTTATACATGAGTTAATATAAAAGTTATTTATTTTCAATTAAATTTAACTTATACTTTTATTTGTGTTGGTAACGCCTAGTAAGAAATACTTCTTATGAGAAATAGTATTATACTAAGTGCACACAAATGCGGTGCGTTGACCCTTTGGTGTAAATTTCTAGACTTAGTTAAGCCTTGTCTCANATTATACTAAGTGCACACAAATGCGGTGCGTTGACCCTTTGGTGTAAATTTCTAGACTTAGTTAAGCCTTGTCTCAGTCAGGCGGAGGAATATCCTGGAAGTATAACTTAAGCAGGGCTTCAGAAAAGTTATAGACGACCGCGAGCAGACTGTAGTCATGATTTGGCAGCAGGGTTTCTCTCGCTCGCCCCGATGGCTAGTTTACGGCGCCCCATGAAGAAGGAAGACAACGCAGNATTATACTAAGTGCACACAAATGCGGTGCGTTGACCCTTTGGTGTAAATTTCTAGACTTAGTTAAGCCTTGTCTCAATCAGGCGGAGAAATATCCTGGAAGTATAACTTAAGCAGGGCTTCAGAAAAGTTATAAACGACCGTGAGCAGACTGTAGTCAATATTTGGCAGCAGGGTTTCTCTCGCTCGCCCCGATGGCTAGTTTACGGCGCCCCATGAAGAAGGAAGACAACGCAGGNATTTGGCAGCAGGGTTTCTCTCGCTCGCCCCGATGGCTAGTTTACGGCGCCCCATGAAGAAGGAAGACAACGCAGGAAGTTGTAGCGTGTGTTCCTGCCACGAGGTTCGGCCGGCCTTGCCAACTGGTCCCTGGCGCCTGGAAACCGCACGCGCGCGCGTGGGTGTGTGTTACTCATGAAAGGTGCGGTGACGTAAGGGAGGGGAGGATATATTCAAATTTCACGCTGCCGGGCCGAACTGGAATTCCGACGGCAGCTTTCCCACCGCCAGCCACTTTCCCTGGCGGTCACTGCCAATCTCGGCTGATTGCCGGTATCGCACAAGGCGGAGGCAGAACCGGGAAGTGGCTGGCAAAGCCGGCTCGCACGCAGACTGGGGCCGCGGTGGTGCAGTGGTTAGAATATACTCGCCTCTCACCTGGGCGAAACGTGTTTCACTCCCGGTTGGGTTACATGTGGGAATCGTGCCGGCCGATGCCGCTGGTCGGCGGGTTTTCTCGGCGATCTCCCGTTTCCTCCGCCCTTGCATTCCGACAGTGCTCCATACTCACCTCGTTTCACCCTCATTGACTCTCGGGACCTCGTTGTTAAGAGCCGCCAAAATCTCTCCATTCCACTCCACTCCACTTACATACTCGGGGCAGACTGATCATCGTCTTTTGCTCAGATCCCCGCCTCTGACTCACNATTCCACTCCACTCCACTTACATACTCGGGGCAGACTGATCATCGTCTTTTGCTCAGATCCCCGCCTCTGACTCACACTCATCCATCGCCATCACAACGATCAATATAATAGATTCAATAGTGATAAACATGTTTACGTTGGTTTTTTTTTAACAGACATGCCTTTTCACATGAATAAAATACTTGACTATAAACTTTTCACGGTAAACTGAGCACTTTTGAAAGCTCTGCTGTAGATCTACTTGTATGCACATTGTCTATTCTTCCATCATACGTATATTTAACATTGCCAATAGCCTGATCACTTTATTCATGCGTAAGTCACGTAAAAATGTGAAATTATTAGAAAAATAAGTATTCTACGAATTTGCTTATTCTTACACTTTTTATGTATTTAAAAAACAAAAGCAAAATAAATCATTTCGTTATTTACCAATGACTGCCTGGCAATTTTTAATGAGTGTTAAGACGTGGGACTACTTTTTCTTGAACGTTACTAACTTTATCGGGCGCATGCCAGTCAGTGTGCCCGTTTAAATATATGCAGATAGTGGCAGTGACGTATTTCAAAGGTTGATTTCTAGAGTGCTCAATTGACTGTGATCAGCTTAAAACTAGAGCACATTTTAGTAGCATAAAAACCAGGTTTGTGTAAGTGTAAAGACGTTTAAAAAGCACTTACATAAACAGTGTTTTAGCCTCAAATCCCATCCATGTTTAATTTGCTAGTGTTGCTGGCAAAAAAAGGATTTCAATGTTGGAACGTGGCGAGTGGTTACTGTGCAGCTAGCATGTGCACTCTACCTGTTGTCCCCCCTGCGAGCTTACACGCCGCGTTTGCATGGTTGCCAACGTATGAAAATGAAAATATTCACGTTGTCCTCTTTCAGGCGCTCAACATGGATAAGTTGAGGCTGTCGCTAACTGGAGTTGGCTGCCCTACCCAAGTGACAGCCCTGTCGATCAGGCCAGTCCGAATTATGGCATGAATGGGCCTAATGTCTAGAAACTATTCATTTGTTCTAGTCACTCTGAAAAAAAAACTCTATCCCACCTGTTCCATGCTAGTACTTCTCTTAAAAATATATAAAGTTACAGAAAGAAAAAAAAAAAAAAATGTGCAATTAACAGTGAATAAGCCAAAAATGAGCATAATTTGCGAAATAAGTTTTCCAGTATTCGGTGGCTGGATCTCGAACACGCTCGAAAGGTATAATCTGCGGTAATCGCTTCGCCATGCATGGCAACCTTAAAAGACCAAGTAACGGCGAGGTTGAAGAATTTCATGAACAACACTGTTCGGAAATTTGTGAACCTATGGAGTTGAGGAGGGGAAGTATAGAATGGCGATGTGTGGTGGATGAAGAGAGCCTGGAGTTATCACTCAAAACAAATGGTTTTCAAACTGTGGTCCACGGACCACAGATGGTCCGTGGCTGGGAACTAGGATGTACGCTACACTTTCTGAGTAGGACAACGCGTTTTTTTTGTGGTGCCAGGTTATAAGTTTTAAAAGCGCAATTTGTTATATTCTCTGTAAAGCTGTGTTCAATTATTTACCACGTTATCGTATGTTTTAAAATATTATAAAAATGGCTAATTTTAATTAAATGTATGCAGCGAAATTATACGAATATTACGTATTTTTATTGCGATAATGCATTTTAATAAGTCGTCAAGTCATTATTACTACATTTCGTTACTTAAATGGAACAGTTGTCGAAGTAGGTGATCCGTATTTGGTTAACAGTCCTACACCTAGTGGGCCATGGCAAAGGAAATATTGAGAACCACTGAGTTAGGAGATACGCTGTATCAAGGGCTTTCGTTATCCATTTTTATTAATTTATTGGTTTCTGGGCGCCCCTCAAAACTATTTATTCGGGAAATAGGGAGGGAATCGGCCATGTCCTATATTAAGGAACCATCCCAGCATTCGCTTGAAGCTATTTCGGAAAACCTGTAAAAAAATATATCAGGTTGGCCCGACCGGGAATCGTACCCTGTTCCNGGGGTATTCTCTGGGGCCAAGGAAGCTGCAGCTCCGTCCCGAATTGACAGTGTTACGCTGTTTGGTCGGTATTACAATTACATGGATTTACATGAACATCGGTGTCGATGAAAATTCTATATTAACCCCCTCTTTCTCACGAGTGATAATCAAAACGCCGTTTCCATATCCGTAATCAGGTAATCAGTCTCATCTCTCAAAAAAAATATGAATAACGAAAGTGGTGTGGTGGTCAGTTATCAAGCTCTTGCCGCCTTTTGTTCTAGGCTGTACCCCCGACTGTGTCTCAGCCATAATTTTTCTAGCACGAATAGCTTTTGGGAAATCTGTGTGAGTGATTTCCCTCGCCATGGTCTATAAAGTTACGTGTTTGAATCTCGAATATGTACCGATGGTAAACCACTCTCCTCGCATCCGGGAGGAACAGGGTACGATTCCCGGTCGGGCCAACCTGATATATTTTTTTACAGGTTTTCCGAAATAGCTTCAAGCGAATGCTGAGATGGTTCCTTAATATAGGACATGGCCGATTCCCTCCCTATTTCCCGAATAAATAGTTTTGAGGGGCGCCCAGAAACCAATAAATAAATAAAAATGGATAACGAAAGCTGAGTGTAGTATATTTGCGAACCTAATTAGATTACGTATCCCACATAAATGGGATATTGACTAACACTATTTAAGTTTTTTTTAATGCCTAACGTATGAAAGCAGAGATAAGGAGACAAATTTTGAGGCACATTTGCGATTTTGTTGGGTTTCTGTGGAAAATGATAAAAACCTGCATTTATAAGATTTTTTTTTTGCAAAAGTACCACATTGTTGTTTATGCGTACTGATAATACAAAAGTGGTTAAGTTTTTTTTAAATACGTCCACTGTATCTTTCTAACATACTTGCTATGTTTGTATTGAAACCATTCCAAAATTTCTGGCACGAAGTGTTCCACTTTAATTCTTTTCAAACGTCACTCGTGTTCTAAATCCACAAATCAGCTTAGACCGCCACACGTAAAGGTGACGTGTCCCGTTATTTCCGGGTCGAACAGGAAGCTGGCAGTTAGTGCCATCCTGCTGAAAAGAGCGCCTATCCTTTTTCCACGAGTCATTCTCCACCCTGCTAAGAGACTTTCCTCTCGACCTCCCTCACTTTTCCTCCTTTCACTGCTTGTTCAAAACTGCCTCACGGGGCCGTATGCACCATAGACTAAAGACAAGGTAGACCGATCTCCGTGTCCCAACATTGAACTGCTTTTCTGCCACTACGACTAGCAAATATGGCATGGATTGGATTTGAGTTTAGAACACTGTTTAGTAAACAAGTGCTTCGAGATGTTTGCATACTTCCTCTAACCAATTTGAAATTAAGTGAGATTAAATTCAAATTGGTGAAAGTATTTTATTAATATAAAAGTATTTGTCTTTTGAAAATTAAGATATAAACAAACACGTTCATCACTGTTGACCATGTGACTTTGACAGTTGTGTTCCTTTGGGGTAGGTCAATTTTGGGCACATGCGCAGTAGACGAATTAAGTGGACTACATTTTCTTTAGTCTATGGTATGCACAGGCTCGTCTATAGTGTATTCGCGGTTTCTTCACACTTTTTGAATCAAACTTTTGAAAAATGACCCCCTATATGACGTGTTTGGTTGTTTTCTAACCATGGCATGAAAATTATCATATTTTATTTATAATTAATATGAATAAACCCACGGGGGAAAATAAGTGTGTTGGTAAAGCTTGAGAAGAAATAGTTCTCCTGCAAAATATCATTAATCTGAGTGTTCACGAATGCGGTGCGTTGTCCCTTTGGTGTGATTTTCTAGACTTAAGTAATCTTTTTTGGCATGAGGCGGAGGAATATCCTGGAAGAAGAACTTTAGCAGGACTTCAGAAAAGTTGGAAGTAACCGTGAATGGACTTTAGAAGTGAAGCACCACTACCTCTTCCTGTAGTGAAGATTCCAAGCGTCACTAGATTTCGTATGCTCAGTCCATTTTACTGTAAGCCTCATGCGGCTTCATGAAGTCTCGTTTGGATGGTTACGAAATATGAAGTTACGCGAGCTTGCCCGAACTTAATGATGTCAGTTGATCTAAGCCAATAGGAAACGGCTGAAACTATGACGTTTGTTTCTTCTCGTATGAAATAAAATGGAGAGATCTGCTCCTCGAAATACACTTATTATTCTTGTACTGTTTAAAAAATGTAATTTGTTTGCTTGGCTCGAGAGAAAACGCACGTTGGGCTTAAAATACTGCCAGTTTAAAATATATATAAATGGAATGTCCATTTTACGGATATTGTTAACAAATCTTTCAAAATAATATATTTATGTGAGATTTATGAGGAAGCCAATAAATAATATTTTGGCAATACTTCACAGCTTTTTTTTCACCTTTATCTAGTAGTTTAGCGTCTAAACACACAACAGTTTCATGGATACTGAACTACAAGTATAAAACGTTTAATGATAGCAACGATTTGTTGAATATACTTCATAGTTAAATGATTTTACCATTAAAAAGTATTACTTTTAGCTCTATATAGTTATTGCAACGTAACTAGTAGTGTGGCATACGAATTACAAATTCATTTTGACAAAACTAAAAATTAAAAATTATTCTTACACGAAGGATTTCAGTTCTGATGGCAATAATATGTGGATTTACAGCCATATGGNCTAAAAATTAAAAATTATTCTTACACGAAGGATTTCAGTTCTGATGGCAATAATATGTGGATTTACAGCCATATGGGATATAAAATTCTTTAAATCTATCGTCATGAAGCAGAAATCTCCAATAGTTGCCAATTTAGGGAGTTCAATCGGCGACTAGATTTTTACACTTAAGAAATAAGGCGTACTAACATTTAATGTGACTAAGTATACAAAACTAGTCATTTAGTGACGATTTCCCTACGTTTATAGTGGTAGTGGTGACCAGATTCTTCCCTGCATGCGGCCCGAAGTCTTCGATGTGCCAGAGTACTTCAGTCTTCCTTCCCTATGAATCCTTCAGGATTATTATTACTATAGTCTGTTCACGGTTAACTGAGCACTCTTGAAATAAACCTTTGAAATAGGGCCATTGCCTCAACCTGCATATAGTTTAATGGGCGCACCCAGTAAAGTTGGTAACGACGAAAGGAAAGTAGTGCCATGACTTAGTGAAGAAATTTAAGCGGCTCTTAACATAGAGGTCTTGAGAGCCGATGAGGATGAAATGAGGTGAGTATGGAGCAGTGCCGGAATGAAGGAGCGGGGAGAACGGAAGATCCCCGATAAAACCCGCTAACCAGCGGCATCATCCGTCACGATTCCCATTTGCGAAAATCCGGAGTGAACAGGCCGGGGATTGAGCCCGGTTCTCCTTGGTGGGAGGCGAGCAGTCTAACCGCTCAGCCATCATGGCCCTTCCGTGTCTTGGCGTTGAATTAAAAGCCATACGTAAACATTTGTGAATACAGAAATTATTTCTGTTGCTTTTTGTTATCTAAATTCATGTGCGGTAAGTATAACAATAAGTAAATTTGTGAAATACTAGCTTTTTTTATAATTCCTCAGCTTCACTTGACCGACGCATTAGTAAAGTGATCAGGACCATAGAAATGTTAATGTTACGTACATATGGCGGAAGAATACCCAACGTGCATATAAGTAGATCAGGGTTTTTAGATTTCCACATTTTACCTTGAATAGAAAAAAAAAAGACTGGAGTGCTCGTGAAAGTGTTCAGTTAATCACGAACCAGACCAACTAACGTTACGTGAGAACATCGCGTTATGAATTTACCGTTGAGATGTGTGGTTATTACCGCAAGGTCGCTGGCGGCGTAAATTTACACGGGCGCCAACNCGTTATGAATTTACCGTTGAGATGTGTGGTTATTACCGCAAGGTCGCTGGCGGCGTAAATTTACACGGGCGCCAACCTGGCGTCTCCCAAAACGTGAAGAAGGGGGAAGAGCAGGCAGAAATGCGCAGTTAGTGTCACAGTCGATCTCCGCTAGTGGTGCTGTATGTTGGGTAGTTAGCCTTCCTTCTCCCAGCTATTAGTTCTGGTTGCGTGCGCGCAGGTAAGCGGAGCCTNCGTTATGAATTTACCGTTGAGATGTGTGGTTATTACCGCAAGGTCGCTGGCGGCGTAAATTTACACGGGCGCCAACTTGGCGTGTCCCAAAACGTGAGAAGGGGGAAGAGCAGGCAGAAATGCGCAGTTAGTGTCACAGTCGAGCTCCGCTAGTGGCGCTGTATGTTGGGTAGTTAGCCTTCCTTCTCCCAGCTATTAGTTCTGGTTGCGTGCGCGCAGGTAAGCGGAGCCTTCACGCACACGCCACCTACCAACGCACAACCCGTGTCCGCCGGTGACTTCGCTTGTAAANTTCACGCACACGCCACCTACCAACGCACAACCCGTGTCCGCCGGTGACTTCGCTTGTAAACAACGCCAGCACCGGAACTGTGTCGTTTTGGTGCTCTGTATGTCAAGCTCGCAACTGATACTAATTTTTCTCCTCCCACTTATTTTCTCCAAAAATGTCTCAGTAAATTTGGGGGTATAGTCCATTCATGGGTTTTTCCAACTTTTTCTGAAGCCCTGCTAAAATTCTGTCTTCAGGGAATTCCTCCGCCTTCTGCAAACAAGTTTAGAAAATAACACCAAACGGACAACGCGCCGCTTTTGTGCACACTCACTTTAATCATATTTTGCATTAGAACTGTTTGTTACTGAGAATTACCAACTCACCTATTTTCTCGCTGTTTTGTTCACTTTAATTTCAAATGAGCTATTGCAACCAAACACATCATATATACGGATAATTTTCAAAAGTGTGATTCAAAAGGTGTGAAGATCCTGCAAATAGATTATAAACAAGATGATCGGAGCAATTTCCTACTTTTCATTTATAATAATTACCAACAATATTAAGGAATGCTATGCATAACTTGTTATAAATATATTCTTTCGTGTCAGAATTTTTATAACATTATGTACACATATTGTTATATTATTTATTTTATAATTAACACGGGAAATTATTTAAATTAATTTAAATTAACCTTCCAAAATTACAATGAACGCTTTTATGTGTTGTGGTTTTATCTAAACGTTACACTCTCTTCTACCCTTATTTGTTTAAGAATGTGTAAAGTTTCATTCATCAAAAACGAGCCTTCAAAATGTAGCGGTAATCAGCTATCGTTTTCATAATTTAAAATAATACATTTAACATCAATAGGATTGAAAAGTATAACCATAGCTCGAACAATTCAAGTTTTTTCTCATACAGAAAAAATATTTCGTCGCCATATCTGTAATAGTTCCAAAATAATCATTATTACAAAATCACTGTGTTTCTTGCTCTAGATGGAACTATATACCACTCTTAAGAGCCCTCAACCTTTGGAACTAAGGGAGAGAATTTACTGGGCTGGGGAGGGGCACTATTTCTCCAAATACTTCCGCAAAAACGCCTCGTATTGTTTATGTTTTATTTCACGCCTCTTTGAGGGCCAATATTTAGTCAATTTTGACAAAACTGAAATAGCTGCAAATTTTTAAACTTACAATGAAGCATTGGCGTTTTATCTCGTTCTTTCACATTTCATTTTGCATCAAAGAGCGTCATTTTTGGTATGATTATCTTAAAATAATAATTACTTCTTAAAGGTATTCATTTAAGAATGCTATCTTTACAGGGGCGAGTAGATTGTATAGTAGTGTCTTTGATTTAGTATAATATCGTAATTTAGCATCATTTGGATATATATCAAATCGGTACTACCAATATTTGGAACATAAATATATGAATATCGCCTTTGATTTGCGATACTTAATGGAAGCGACATATTGAGTCGATGCTTATATGTTTAGCATATATCAAAACGATATTTAAAATTGGATAGCTGAGTTTCATTCACTCTTCATTTCGTTACTCGCGATTCGGTGGAGTCACTTGGCAAAGAAGGTATTTTTAAATTATTTTGGGTTTGTTAACGACGCCGCATTTGCTTTTTTGGCTAACCAGAAAGTATTTGGTCTCTTACATCTAAACTATACTTCAGGAATTACTAAAAAAAAATAGATTAACACACAGCCATGGCTTTTTTCAATTAAAATTTGGCACTGGAGGACGAAATAATTTAATGTACAAGCATCATTAATTTTCCGTGCTACAATACAGTAGTTCACTTTAAATTTTAAAAAATAAATTATAATTATAAAATGGAAAATTTAACTATTTAAGGGGTTATTAAGATTTAATTGAATCCAATGAAGCAGTTTTGACGTGTTTTCGATTTAAATTTAAATGAATTCTAACGATTTCAATTTTATAGTGTGCCTGGCATTCGATCCCAGTCCCTTTGCATCGTAAGCTGGTGTCAAATAACTGTTTCACGAATGTCAACAAAACAAGGTCATTCAATTTCAAGCGTTAATGTTAAAGCTTAACGTAAAAGCTTTGAACTGCAGAATTTATGATAACTTCTTAAGTGACTCCCTCATTTCTTGACTTCCTGGAAATGTAAATTTTGAATGATTAAACTAAAAAAATTGTTGGTACATAATCTCTAAAAAAATATATAAAATGTTACAATTCAGAAAAAAGGTAACTGAGGTATATTACGTAAGAATACTTAAAAAGTAAAGTATAATTATAGGGTAACTAGAATCAGTTTCCTTTGTATTTGTTTTGAAGCTACAGGTTGTATTGCTTTTTTTTTTGCAGGAAGAAATTAACCACGTGCATTATTTAACCGTATTTTGAACTTAGCGGATTCAAAATTTTCAGAGAGAAACACCCTCGGACCAGTACTTTATCGCTTGCTTCTACGAAGTATCTCCAGCAACAGATTTTCTAGATTCTAGAACACGATTAGCCTTTGATCACTCCCTCTTTTCCGCCCCGAAAACGGATTTCTATGTCCTTGACTGGTTACAAGGCGAACGTGGTATCCAGCACTTAACTAAGGCTTTAAAAAGTTCAGACAGCTCGTTATCTTTTATAAAAAAAAAAGATTAACTTCTTGCACATTATTAACTTCAGTCAGACACTCGTGGCGCTCTCAGCGGCATGCTACAGTTGAAGTTATGAAAGCCTTTAAGCAATCTTTGTTCTCTATGATGCGCCCGTACAGAGCGCTGAAGTATCAATTTTCACGAATTAGCTGTGAGTTGTGCTCATTGTGTTTACGCGCGGATCGTGACCGAAGACACGACATCTGCGAAGATTTGCCATCACGGTCGCGCGAGCCACGTCGGGTGAACGTTGAGCTGACTGCCGCATCGCTACAGAGCTGCGAAATTCGCGTTGTTTTGTTTCTTCTGACTAAACTCCAAGACGTTTATATGCTCGTTTGACTTTTGCCGTTGACCAACAACTTGAGTGACACTTCCCAAGGTTAGTTTTAACTAAGGGCTGCTCACGGTAAAATAAACACTTTTGAAATCAACCCCTGAAAAAAAAGACACTACCCTAACTATATATGCCTGTTAAGATGGCAGCGAATTCATGAAAATAGTTCTAATACTTTGTGTTGTTTTGCGAGCGTAATGCCATGCATTAAGTTTTATACACTAGGGTATGAATTTGTGTATAGACCATTCCCAGTTACTTCCAACATTTCTGAAGACCTGCTAAAGTTCTACTTCCAGGATATTCTTCCGCCTCATGCGAATTTAACCAAGGCTAGAAAATTACACCAAAGGGACAACGCACCGCATTCGTGCGCACTCAACGTAATAATATGTTGCATAGGAACTACTTATTACTAGACATTATCAACACACGTGTTTTCTCCCTGTTTTTATTCATAATGATTATAAATAAAATATCATAATTTATATATCAAATATAAGTAAAAGTTTAACCTAACCAAAGAAAGATATTTTTTATATTAACACAAATATAAAACGCTTGTGATTCTTACATGCTACATTCGGGAAACGACCAAATTCGGTATATATGGGATGATTTTTCAAAAATTTGGTTTAAAAATTCTGAAGAAACCGTGAGTAGACTATATACGCCGTTCACGGTAAACTGAGCACTTTTGAAAGTCCTGCCTAAGATCTACGTGTATAACCATTGTGTATTATTCCACTATATGTAAAATTAAAAATGTCATAGGCCTGATCACTTCATTCGTGCGTCGGTCAAAATAAACTGTATAATTATTAGAGAAGTAAGTGTTTTACAAATCTGCTAATTCTTACACTTATATGCATTAAAAACGCAAAGAAAAATAAACCGTTTCAGTTGTCAAAAATGTTTATCTAACACGTTTAATTCAACGTTAGGACGTACAACTACTTCCCATCCTTACCAACTTACTGGGCGCATGCCACTGAGTGCACCCGTTGATGCAGGCAAGGAGAGCGACATTTTTCAAAGGTTGATTACAAAAGTGTTCACTTTACCGTGAACAGCCTTCAGTAACATATTTGCATTCCTAAAATGGCACGGTTTAACTTGGAATGCCGCTCCACGGCAAAGCTAATTTTACATATGGCAGAAGGATACAAGATGAGAGAAAAAGTAGATCCTCAGCAGGGCTTTCAAAAGTGCTCAATTAACGGCTAACAACATATAATAGTGAAGGCCCAGCGGTTGAGCAACCAATCTCCAGTAAAGCGATCAGACAGGTAAATGACGTGGTGTGTTTACCAATTAAAATAGCAAATTCCGCTCAAGAATTTATAGTGCAGTGAAGTTGAGAATGTTTCCAAATAATGGTGCACACCTCTAGAATGGCTAAAACGGTGCGAGAGGTTCTGGGTTCGTCCTCCTCGTTGTTCAGCGATGACTGTGGTGACAATTAGTGTCAGATTTCGTAAGTTATTACGCTGAGGTGTCATCCCCAAATTATGGAATTTCACCATTTTGAAGTTGTGAGTTTCGTTTATGAATAATTAGCGAGCCCCACTTACAACAGCGTGATAGTTAACGAGCATTTACAAATTTTGCCATCAAACTTTTCACGATGAATTCGCTAATTACAAAGTAAAGGAAACACAGTCACGAAATTAATTTCATGTTAACTACAGTAATTGTACCGTATAATTACGCCGGTGTTACGTTTACACATAACGGTAATGAGACACCAAAGTAGTTAACTATTTATTCACAAGAGAATGTGATAAGATAACCCAACTAAATTAAAAATATAAATAAAATGGAGCAAATAAAGATTGACATTCAAACGTAAATCAAACGCGTTTTTTCGCCGTAATAATAATCCCGCAGGAGTATCTTTTATCCATATAAGAAAAGCTCATGTAGTAGGGTTTCCTGCAGTAAACCCAGCGGTATGAATATAAAGTCAGAAATTGAAGTATCATTTAAGAGTAAAATTATATTTTATTTCACTACTTAATGTTGCAAAACATTAGTCAAAATAAAACATAACTGAAATTCAGTAAAGTTGGGTTGGCTATTTCCATAACGTTTCCGTAATCATACAAGCAATTCAGTGCGCAATGTAGCGAAAATAATTCATAGACCTCGGCTGATCTATAGATTTATCTATGAAACTGAAATAAGCTGGAAAAAATCAAGAAAATGTAATGCTGAGACTAACGCGAACACTGAAAACAGTTATATCTACTATACGGCAGGAAAGACAATTCATTGCAGCTACACTCTCACAATCAGCAAAGTAGGAATCATTGCTGCAAGCTGGAACGCAGTTTGTCTAAGGCGTACTTGAGATAATGATTCTATTACATGGGCTTAGGGGTCTCACCAACCTCGAGATTTGTGAGACACTGAACCACTGGAATGTTAATGGCAACGTTGGCCCACACATATAATGCTATAACGCCTCTACGCGAAAGATGTGATGTGGTATGCATTCTATCTCGTTATGCTGTGTGCAGCCATGGTATCCCAATAAATTTCCCTATAATTTTATAGGCGAGGATTTTGTAGCAAACTTCAATGCTTATGTATTACAGTTCCCCACGTATCCCAAGAATGCGTTCTCCCGTATAGCAGTTTGAGAAGGTCGATTTAGTTGTGCATAAGCACGTGCGCTGTTAAGCGTGCGAAAATGAAACCGGGAATAGGGACCGGACCACGGAACGTTTTGAGATCGGGAACGTGTGGTCTGCAAAGCCAGCGCAAGGAGATACGGGCGCAAGCATGTTGAACACGGATACAGGTAACCTGAGTGGTTATTTATTGACAGTAAATGTGTACACTTTTACAAACAATACTATATAGGATCATTCAATTAGTGGACCAGAGTTAATGTAACAGTTTGTACCTTATAATAGTTGCTCAAAGTGACGGCCACCAATCTCAGTGCAAGCATGGCAACGGCATGGGGGAGATTCTACCACAACCGTTCAAATATCCCACCCGTGTTGCGTATCTCATCACACGCAGCTACAATCCTGGCAACTAAGTCCATGTCTGTGACTACGGGGGTCTCGTACACAAGGGATTTTAGCTATCTCTATAGGAAATAATGAAGTGGATTTAGGTCGGGTGACCTCGCAGTCCATGGAATCGAGCCTCCCCGTTTAAACAAGCGACCATGATACGCGGCATCCAGATGACTGCGAAGAGCCACGCTGAAGTGGGGAGGTGCACCGTCATGCTGCAGAGACACATTCTCTGACCAACAGCCAAGGGTGCGTCCTCCAACAGCTCAGGCAAAACACGTTGCTTGAACCGCAAGTACTGTGGCGCTGTAGGGACGACACAGCTACCTTCTGGACGATAGGTGAACCACAAACACATCATGGGTCGCCTACATGTTTATGCCCATCCTTTCGCTGGCTTCCCAGACCACACGCTCCCTATATCAGAACTGTCCGTGTAGCGACCCTTGTTCCCAGTTTAATTTTTCGACGCTTTTACTGAAACATCGTGTATATGACAAACGTGGAACAGTTTCGCATAAAACGTGGATTTCAAACAAGCGCCGTGTGGTCTTACGCGATGAATCGCTATGTGCAAGAAACCACACAGAAGACGAATTCTCTTCCTGGATGATTGTGGCCTCGCCTTGTCTTACCCCAGACTGACCTGCTTATCTGGACGTCTCGTGTGTTCTCCACCTGCAACGTAATGAGGTTACATAAATGCCCGTGCACGTAGCGTAATTCGCTATCAGTGCGCGCATCGTGAGCGAAAGCGTGTGTGTGTGCCGGGGCATGTAGCGACCATTTACGTAACGTTGCCATCACTTCCCCGTGCCAAAAAAATTCCGCGGGCGACGAAGCCCGTTTCAGTAGCAAGTGCGAAGAGGAAGTGTTACTGCACGTCATTAGATCCGAAAAACGTGTCATTAAACTGCAACGTTATTTATGGCTATTACTGTAGGTATTACAACAGGCCTCTTAACGGAATTGGTGGATCTATAGTCACAGAATGTATTATGATAAAAATAACAGTTGAGTAAGAAATGTGACTTCCACCTTCTTTAATTTTATTTTTTTGTATTTTTACAAACAATTCTTTTGGAAACTAGCTGCCAAAGATATTAACAAGCAAGTGTTGCAGACTTCATGTTTGCTATAAACATTGAACTGCATAAACAATTCTACATGTCTTCTAAAATATTATGTTGTAAATATTCAATATTTCAGCTGTAGAGTTACAAGAAAATCTTCACAATGTTTATAACAAGTACAGAATATTTTTTTCTTTGGTTTACATTGCTCAGCTCAGTTTAACGTCATTACGGGTTAAGTTTCCGTATATTAACTGTACATTTCCGTAAAAAATTTCGTGAATATGCGGATATTTTTTTTAGTGTAATGAAATTAGTTTGCCTACACATAACATTTGTGTTTAGCAAAGAAGGAATGCCACAGTTTGAACAATAATATATATTTACTAGCTGACCCGGCAAACGTTGTTTTGCCATAAAAAGTATTTCTAGTGATTATAGTATTAGAAAAAAATAACTATAACTTATTGTAAGTGTGTGAGGATGTGGTATATAAGTGGAAGAGGCATGGAGCTCTGTGGACGATGACGGAATATAAAATTAGATAATTTAATAAATATTAATAAAATGGAAATACAAACAATTACAGCTTTGCGATCAATAATAAAGTTAATTAAGAAGTACACTTAATTATTGAAAATATAATTGTAAACACGTCACTACTACGATCTGAGCACAAATGAATAAGAGAAAGGTTATTGTGTGAGAGAAAGTGGAGACCGGCTACTCCGTGCTGTGTCACTGGGAGACACCTGGTGGGAATAAATTGTAACCTAGATCGATAAATGATCGATGATAATTGATCAGTTATCGACCTAGGGTAAAATTTATTAAATTACTAATATCGCTATAAAAAAATAAGGGTTGGTGGTAGAAGGGTGAAAATTTAGGAGGGTATGTATTTTTTGATGCCACATCATAAAAAAATAAAAAATAAAAATTTTGTTCAAACAATAAAAAAAAATTGTTTGGGGGTGGCCACCCTTATTACTTAGGGGTGTAAAAAATAGATATAAATCTATTCTCGACCTACCGAGTATACATAAAAAATTTCATAAAAATCGGTCCAGCCGTTTTGGAGGAGTTCAGTGACTAACACTGTGACGGGAGAATTTTATATATTAGATTATAAACTCTATTCGTTTATTACTTTTAGTTTTCGTGAACAGACAGGCCCTGCTTCCTGATGTCCCGTGGGTAGCGCGCATGGTGTGCTCGAGAAGTACTACATCTGGCCCAGATTCCGCGTGACGTCACCACACCGAGAGCGACGACGAGGAGAAGGCCAGAGGGTTGCCGTGCCAAGCCCGTGCCAACAGGTAGAGCGAAGAGGAAGTGTTAACTCCGCGTCATTAGCGCCGAAAACACACGAGTCGGTAAGTTTCGCGTGTTCGTTACTCAGGCCCGCACCCTGCGATTCGCGCCCTGATTGCAGCAAAAGGATAAAACCTCCCCAGTACGAAAGCGCCGACGTTGTGGAGATTGTCCCATGCGGTTTCCAAAACATGACAATAATGTGTTAAGACATTTTACAAATTCCTCTGTGAGACAACATTGGCTCCTAGAGGGCAGGTCTCGTCAGACCTGCTCATAACTAGCACTCAGTGTATCCTCTTTCAAAATTCTCTAAGTAATCTTACTCGAAGGTCGTGCAATATATTATCTTTGATTTTATGTCTATTATTGGATGTTCGTTGTGTGGCTTGCAAAAAAAAAAAAATCAAGAGCGTTTTAATGTGGTTAAAGATTTTGTTCTGTGCTACCTTCTTCGGGTAAGGAAATCTGTAAGTTTAGTAAAACTCGATTTTGATTCAATACACTCGTTTCTACTTGAGGCTATTTTGTGAACCCATTTTTACCTACTGAGTTTTAGACGAATGAAAACCTTCCAAATAAGAGGCCCTCTATTTAAATTATCTAGATTTCATATTGCACGACGTTTTCAGCTGGTGCTTTCATTTCCAATAAGTGTAACAAATTATTAAAATAATTAATTTTTTTGAACTATTTTATGTTACTGCAAATATTTGCCGGGTGGTGATAAAATTTGAAAGACCTATCAATACAACGCCACAGGTGGTTACACATTTCAAGAAAATTGTCGTCTTAGATGTTTTGATTCTGACGAACATGTTCCTATATATTTCACACGATAAAACATATTACCATTAGCCTTCACTAAAATATGTATTGAAAAATCGCAAGAAACGAGATACAAACAGTTTTCATAAAACTGTGGTCTGTAAAAACTAAACCTACGTCTTTTATAGAGGATGGAATTCTCACAGCACAATACCAATAATACAAGCGAGGCCCACGAGGATACAAAGGACAACGGGAGAACGAGTTATACATGTTGCTACATTTCTCTGTGCAAGAACGCAGCTGTAATCTTGCCTGGTTCCAGTGAATAAAGAGAGAACATGTTTGTTAATTCACAAGGAAGAAACACACGCCACATAGCAAGATCGAGGTTATCCAGAAACGACAAGGCTTGGGAAGGAATGTTGATCGCTCGTCGTCGGCTCAAGTAGGAAAAACACGAACGAGGCGAAGTGGCAACACGACTTTTTTCACCCGTGCAATTAGGATAGTTCTGCAATTGCCCAGTAAGACGAAAATTTCACATCCGACACTTGTATTTACAACTTCTAAAGAAAATGGCTGAAAAAAAAAGTTGTTTTGTCGTAGGTTTTGCGGACACGCCCTTGCGTGCGATGACCAAGATAGATGGATACCAAATGGACATCGTGCTAGTTCAGTAACAGAGTCACATTTTACACATTCAAAATGCAACTTCTTTATTATCATTGCAGTACTACTGACTTCACACAATTTATGGTGTGTGGTGTCGTAGTTTACCTGTTTTGGTGGCATTATGTTATTTGAACTTACTTGACCGTTGCTAGTCATTATTTCATTCCGTGCTTTGAGCACTGCTACTTCGTACTGCTTCCTAAGTCGCTATTAAGGACGCTGCCCTCCAAGCCTGTAGCCAGAGTTTAAATGGGGAATCAATGTTAAAGAAATTCCTTCTCAATGCATACATTTTAAAGATAACCGTTTCAAACAAAAATTACCCTACTTGGCATTTATTAGGAAATATTGACACGTCAAGAAATGTTGCCAATTTTAATATTGAACCTTTTTTTAAAATTAGTATTAAAATTTACATTCTACCAAAAATAATAAATAATTTTTTTTTCCCTTAAAAATTTTTGATGTGATAGTTTTCTCTGATAAATTTGCGTTGAATATTTTTTGTTTAAAACAATTATCTCTAAATCTGTTGCAGTGAGAAGGTTTTTTTTTAAACATTGATTCCCCATTTAAACTCCGTGGCTGCAGGCGTGGTAGATACAGCTTTTAAAAGTTCGTTAACAGCTTTTAAGTATGTTTCGAGTGCAACGAATACTCATTTTTGTATGTACGAACGTATGCTGGTAATAAGATTCCGAGTGCTTCGCAAAAAAAAATTGTAACCTCTAAGTGCGAAAATGTTTACCGCACCCAGCAAGAACTCTTACAAACTCCTAATTTCCTAACTGTTTCCTTTCATTTCTTACATAAACATTTAAGGGTGTTGTATCACAAGAAATTAGTAATTTTATTTTGTACTAAACGTTGTTCAACTTGTACACATTATATGTGAAGATATTTTCCCGGAATAAAAAAATTATACACCTTATATTTGTTAAATAATTTAATGTCAAATTCAATTTTTTTTCTTTTTTACCGCACTCATAATAACAAATACTAACTTAGTTGTACAGATGGAAAAATTTACAAAGTAAACTAATGCCATGGGTTACCGCGTGACGTATATGTCAGCACTAAAAAATAAAGCTATATACATAAAGAAAAAAATTGGTTAAATATAAATAAATTGTTGCATATTTTTAACTTTTTTAAATGTATGAACTGTTATCTGGTGATTACATATATGTCACACGGTAGCCCATGGCATTAGTTAACTTTGTAAATTTTTTAATTTGTACAACTTAGTTAGTATTTGTTATTATGGCTGCAGCAAAATCACATATAATGTCTACAAGTTGAATAATGTTTGGTAGAAAAATAAAATAATTAATTTGTTGGGGTCCAGCACCCTTAAGTTGTTTCTTACTGTTCACAATGCATCAATAATTTATCATTTTTATTGGTCTAGATTAAGTATGTTGCTTACAAAGTTATGCTAAAGGGGTATAATCTATTTTCTTATAAAAATTTTGGAAAAAAAAATTCTAATATATAACACTCGTATGAGCACATGGTGTTTTCTTAAAAACTTTGATTCCNGAAAATTTTGGAAAAAAAAATTCTAATATATAACACTCGTATGAGCACATGGTGTTTTCTTAAAAACTTTGATTCCAAAAGTTTTAAATAAAAGTTCAGCAAATTATGAAGAAATAGACTTCATTCTGTGCAGTTAGCAACAAATAATCGTTAGTAGCCCTAAATCCGGCGAGCAAATAAGGCACTAAGTTAACCTGGGAGTGCCAACATTTTCTTCTTCTATCAAAGAGTGGCAGTTCATTCGATGTGGCTATGCCCATTCTCTGATTGGCTGCACGAGGTTCTGGGAACTGGCCTTGTGTTTGATTGGTTACTGCATGCTGCGAAAGGTTCTCTATTGGCTGGATTGTTGGCTGGCGACGTTCCAACATGTTGCTGGTTAGTGCCATTTTTCTGGCACGTGCTGGTGGGATTCATGGTACAAGCTGCTGTTACACATCTGTATTATTAATTAAGGGTCCCGCCTACATGGCGCTTGGATTGCGTTGCAGTGTGTACGTTTCTCCACGAAACTATCAAACGTGCGTCCAATGTACTCATATACGAAAGGAACACACTTCAGACGAGGGCTGNACGTTTCTCCACGAAACTATCAAACGTGCGTCCAATGTACTCATATACGAAAGGAACACACTTCAGACGAGGGCTGTAGAGTGCTTTCAAAATGTCACACACATGAGAAACACCATTTCAGAGTATTCCGAAATGGCTAAAAACGGCATTTTCACAGCACTGTATCTCAGGATATACGCGTCAGATCCATACAAAACTACTCAAGGGCCCTGCTTTGAACCTTCCTAAAGACTTTCCATCAATAAAATAATATGATCGCCGCAGAAAGTCCTATAGGTACACGCAGCGCGACGAGAACACTGCACGCCAGTTCAGAGCCTTGCGCTTAGCGGCGATGGTTCACTTGATGCGCGTGGCAGTATCGTCCTTATCGCTCCCGCGCTTCTCGGCGTCGAACGCTGAAAAAAGCTTTAGGTAGACGGGAGCCTTAAGAGGAGTCTACAGTCACACATTTTCTTTGAAATCGTTGTTTACGCGTATTCGCGTATCTCCGTAAATGTGTTCTGGAAATACGACTTTTCGCCTGAAAAGGTAAAAAACAATTAGCTATACCTTTGTGTATTTACTTTTATCATATTAGGAATATTCATTTAGAAAAAAANGAAAAGGTAAAAAACAATTAGCTATACCTTTGTGTATTTACTTTTATCATATTAGGAATATTCATTTAGAAAAAAACTAGGAAATTTCTTAAATAACGCATTTTTAAAGCTTGCCTATGCAGTTTCCTTAAGTGGCAAGAGAAAAGTACAAACCTCGCGCCCAGGAGCGATGTGGCACTAGGCGTGCGCGTTTAGTGTCGCCCGTATGGCTACCTCGCTTCTTGACCTCGGACGCGCAGCTGTGTACTCTTCCTTAAGTACACTGCGCTTGTACGGTCCTTGGTCGAGGCCATGGGCCGGCCACACCTTGCCTCAGTACGCCGCGGAGCGGAGGTAAACAATCTGGCCATCTGCTCACGAGCTAACGGGCCGCCGCAGATCTCGGCTTCCACCTTGCNGAAAAGATAAAAAACAATTAGCTATACCTTTGTGTATTTACTTTTATCATATTAGGAATATTCATTTAGAAAAAAAACTAGGAAATTTCTTAAATAACGCATTTTTAAAGCTTGCCTATGCAGTTTCCTTAAGTGGCAAGAGAAGAGTACAAACCTCGCGCCCAGGAGCGATGAGGCACTAGGCGTGCGCGTTTAGTGTCGCCCGTATGGCTACCTCGCTTCTTGACCTCGGACGCGCAGCTGTGTACTCTTCCTTAAGTACACTGCGCTTGTACGGTCCTTGGTTGAGGCCATGGGCCACACCTTGCATCAGTACGCCGCGGAGCGGAGGTAAACAATCTGGCCATCTGCTCACGAGCTAACGGGCCACCGCAGATCTCGGCTTCCACCTTGCTGCCGCCGAGGTAGCTCTGGGTCAAGTACTCCCGGAGGCAGCCCGACCATGGCTGGGCTTTCTCTGCAGCCCTGTTTGACGTCACGTGGACGACTGCGAACAACAGCTGCTACGCGGACAACGAAGCTCTGTTCCGGTTCACTGCAAGGTAGGTAGGGAGGGAGGTTAGGGCTTAACGTCTCGTCGACAACGATGTCATCAGCGACGGACCAAGTTGCTCGGACGTGCAGGCACGGATAGGAATCGGCCATGGCTAGAGATGGTGGTTTGCCGCGGGAAAAGTTGACCGTATGCTGGTATTAAACATACTGTACATATGTCCGACAGTTTTCTTTCCTTGTTGGCTGTCATGCATGTAAGATAATACTACCTCTTTTCACCGGCCCAATGAGGATTCTGATGCTATAACGCAGAACGTTCGTGATTGGTCTGCAAACAACTTAGCCGAGTCAAAACATTGTTCATCCAATCGTGAAAGAATAAACTAGTTAAAGTGTTATAGAAAATATGTTGGCTGAAGAAATTTTCCACCATCTCTAGCCATTGCCTATAGTAAGGAACCATCCCANAGTGTTATAGAAAATATGTTGGCTGAAGAAATTTTCCACCATCTCTAGCCATTGCCTATAGTAAGGAACCATCCCAGAATTCACCTGGAATGATCTCTGGAAAACACGGTCCTACCGAATGCGATTCTAAAGTTTAACGACTGCGCCACCTTGCTCGGTAATTCACTGCAATATACCCTCGCTCAATTGTCGTTGATGCCTTCAGTACCCACAATTCCCCATATTCCTTTGATTCCTTCGTGACAAAGCTGGTGTAATTTCTAGCACCCATCTTCGTTTCGCAATTTTCAACTCTATACAAAAAAAAAATCAATTAATTAAACGTATTTTCTTATGTTCCCTCTGTTTGTGTACGAGCGACAGTGTCCAGCAAATGGCAAGAAGAAGATGCAAAACTGTTGTAAACAACTGGAAAATAGAACTTTCAGTGAATGGCGCTTGATGGAGACGACGCTCATGCCCTTAAAGGAAGGACATTTGAGGGTGCATTCGTACCCTTAGTTTGAATTGGAACATCCCTTACTTGGCGTCCACGACCTCGATGCATTTTTCAAGAGCACATAGCNCCACGACCTCGATGCATTTTTCAAGAGCACATAGCCCGTTAAGGGTCGTTGCCAGTTGAACTGAAGCACAGCTTAAGATACTTTAATACGAGGGACTTGTTAACACTTTGAGTGCGGCACAGATTCACTGACAGTTAAGACAACATAGAGTAACCTATATTCACGACTGCAAGACTATCAGTTCTGTTGGACTCTATTCACCCATTTACAAATGTCCTATTGGTTCACGTAACACCGGACACGCTTACTATGCTGTACAGCGTTCATAACTGGCCGGCCCTCTGCCTATATGATGCAGAGTAGAAAGTGCCCCAACAAAATGTTCTTTCCTACGTAGAATAATATACAATCCAGCATGTCCATCCGATTGATTTACACTTCCGAGTGTTGCTGGCGTGATATCTACGTCGCAGAGAACCTTATGAAAAGTGCTGAAGAATTAAGATTTCTTCGCCTGCGCCCGTGTATTCAAAGAATGCGGATGCCGTAATGCTACAAACTCCATGCGATTCACCACACAGACTCTCGCGCGATGTCAGAGCACAACTGATACAGGTCTGGGCACTTACAAGACGTAAAGATACAGTGGCGCCACCGACTACTATATTACATACTCCTATCCCATGGCTTTCGGAATATCAGTGCGTTTATACATATGTAAGGGAATAGAGCCAGTTGCTCCTAATAGGTTATCTACTTTATAGTCTATTCGCGGGTTTTTTCACACTTTTTGAATAAAATCTTTGAAAAACCACCCCATTTATGACGTGTTTAATTGTGTCCCAATTATCTCATGTATCGCAAGCATTATTTCATCCTCGTTGGCTGTCAAGACCTCGTTGTACACAGGCGCCCAAATCTCTCAAGGTTTATTATACACAGGTTGGGAAGCTCAATGCTTTTAGTTTGGCAACTAAGATTTTTCGCCACTAAGTAAGAGCTAGTTTCGCATGTGTACCAGATTTTCTCTATTTGCAACTTAAAAAACAAAATAATTGCAACAATCATAAATAAAATATAAAATAACTTCGTAACCAAGGAAAATCTTTCTCTTTTATTATTCACGTAGCTTAAAATTTCAATTAAAAGTTACCTCTTTGGAACACTGCGCACCTAGCGGCGGAAATTTTCCCTATGCCAAACTCTCCCATGATAAATCACGTTTTGTTCCTAACCTGGGTAGAATTAACGTTGTCGCTGGCAAAGCGACCAGCACGGTCTCTCCGCGGATAAAGACTACGACGGCAGAGACCGGAAGCGTGGCAGAGGGAGCAGTGTTTACGGCTGGACGACAGGTGGGGAGGGGTACGGCTTGACCGCCACCGCGCCGACGAGATGCAGGGGCGGCCCGAGCGGACTTCCGGTGTCTGCCGTTACGGGACCGGGCTCCCGTCAAGATGTTCCCAGACCGGCTGGAGGGACCCCGTTACGTCTTGCCGGCCTCCCCGTCCTCGGCGGGCTGCTGCGAGCTGTGTACGTAACATTGCCCTTCCCCGCCGCCAGCACCGCTCTTCAAACATTGCCGCGGCCACAGGCAACTACATGTGCCTGCACTTAGTGGAGTACTGGTACCAGGCTTTGGACCGTGATGTTGGCATGCCTGCATGCCGCAACAGCTTGTGCACTGTATTTGATTGCTGCACTGTATACGTACACACAGATGTCCTTATCTTTGTGGAGTACTGGTACCAGACTTTGAATCGTGATGTTGGCATGCCTGCAGGCTGCAACGACACACAGGTTGTTCAATATAAAATGAGCACTTTTAAAATCAACCCTTGAAAAATGTCACCGGCCCTGTCTGCATGCATTTTAACGGGTACTCTGACTACCTTACTGTCTCTATAGTTGGTAACGACGAAGAGAAAGTAGTTCCATGTCTTAACGCTGAAATAAAAGTGTTATGACAATTTTTTATAATACTGAAATTATTTGTTTTACTTTCTGCATGTTTAATGCATGCAAGTGCATGGATGAGCAAAATGGTAAAATATTTACTTTTCTAATAATTTCATAGTTTTACTTGACCAACACATGAACAAAGTGACCAGCCCCTTGGCAATGTTAATTTTACATATGGCGGAAGTATACGGAATGTGCGTAAAAGTAGATCTTTAGCAGGGCTTNAATGTGCGTAAAAGTAGATCTTTAGCAGGGCTTTCAGAAGTGCTCACTTTACCGTGAAGAGCCTTTACCTGTTGAGCACGACAACGGCTCTTCCTGGGCGAGTTCGCGCGTACAGTGGCGGATCTACAACGGGGTGCACCCGATATATATATAATATAAGTAGAAGTTCTATTTAACTAAATATAATATACTTTTATGTTAACAGACGTATAAAACGCTTGTAATAATGACATACTTAGGAAACAAACCAAACACGTCATAAGTAGGGTGATTTTTCAAAGGTTTTATTCAAAAAGTGTGAGGAAACCGTGAATAGACTATATAGTATATTCGTGGTATCTTTGCATTCTTTCAATAAATCCTTTGAAAAATCACCCCATGTATGATGTTTTTGGTTGTTTTCTAAATGGCATGTATTCCATCGTTTTATACTTATGGTGATATAAAAGTATAATTTTCGTTAAATTAATTTTAACTTATATTTTATTTATAAATTATAACATTTTATTTATAATTAATACGAATAAAAACAGTGAGATAACAGGTGTGTTGGTAATGGGCTAGTAAGAGATAGTTCTCACGCAAAACAATATTTAAAAAAGTGCTTACGAATGTGGTCTCTTTCTCTTTGATGTAATTTTTTAGACTTGGTTAAGCCTTGTTTGCACGAGGTGGAGGAATACCCTGAAAGTAGTGCTTCAGAAATGTTGGAAGTAACCATGAATGGAGTATAATAATTTTAAACGCCTCAAGGTCACGTCAGGCTGTGAGGAACAATGAGACGGCAATTGAACATTTTTACACACAAACTTNATTTTAAACGCCTCAAGGTCACGTCAGGCTGTGAGGAACAATGAGACGGCAATTGAACATTTTTACACACAAACTTCGTATATGTTCAACATGTTCAGAAAATATACAGCATTGTCGCCATAGTTTAAACACTGTCTTACAGAAGAGTATATGTCGTAAACAGAAGTCTACTTATAGCGGCCTGTGCTGACACTTTTCATCGACCACATTTATGTTTCAATAACCAAATGTATTAATTGGCAACAAAATATGTACTTTCATTTCTGTTCTGAAAGAAAAATACATAAAAATATTGTATAGTTAATTTTTTTTAGAAAATTAGAATAGGCATTTGCTTACAATGAGACCTATATTACAACTAGAGGAACCCCTTAAGAAGGTGGATATTTGAGGGAGGGAGGGTGGTTCTACGCGTTACACCCAGATTACATGCTCACCAGTAAGCATTACATTTTAATGCTGCATTTAAATGCCATTTCTTAGTGGAGAGGCTGGCTAAATGCTTTGTATGATTTCCTGTTTAGTGTACAAACTCTGCATATCAGTACTGCATTATTAATAAGGTAATTGGTTTAAAAAAATATATATCTCATTTAACCCCTGTGTAAAATCCAGCTCCAATAGGAGGGCTCACGTTCTCTTAGACCCTACTTGAATCCGCTACTGCTCGTGTGCATTTGCGTGCTACTCTACAGCACACATCGTACACCTTCCTTTCCCCCTCCTGTCTTGCAATAAAGCTTGTCCTCAAAATAACCACATGTACCTAAGGATATATTAACGGTGTATATGATCAATACATATTAAATACAAAAATATACCTGACGCAAAAACAAATTTACGCTACTCCTAAGTATGTGAGCTTTTACCAGCCAGAATATATACACGAAGTAATTTTCAGTAACTGTCGCATTCGCATAGACCGTAGTATCTTTACCTTTAGTTTATTTTAGTTTTCGTTGCTGTTTATTGCATTGTCAACGAAGTGCTAATTAACTCGGCCGAAAACATAGCTACAAACAGATATGCTAGATATGCTTAAACTGGAAATGCCCCGAAAATTTCTTTCGCGAAGCAAGAAAACCTATATAGAGAAATAGTAGTTGTTTTATGTTTCAGATATCTACCTCATGCATTTATAATGCACTTTTTTTCTTACTTATGTGGTTCAAACATACGAATCATCCTTTAAAAACTGCGTGGATTTTTTTGATACTTTCGAAATCAATATTGCTTTTGAGTTTTTGATCGCATCTTCAGCAGTTGCAGACAAATGGTGGAGCGAAGGCGTGGTCAGCATAGCACTTCCAACTTTACTGAAGCCCCGCTTAAGTTTTTAGTTTCGGGCTATTACACCGCCTCATGCGAACAGAGCTTGATCAAGTCTAAAAAATTACACCAAAGGGACAGCGCACTGCATTCGTGTGCAATTAGTTTTAATGATATTTTGCATAATAAATATTTATTACTATGCACCACCAACACACCTATTTTGTCCCTGTTTTATTAATACTAATTTTAAAATGATATAATAATATATAGATAGACGAATTTAAAATTCTATTTAATTAAAATAACAGACAATTATTTTAACATAAGTATTAAACGCTTGTGATACATCACANGTTGCGAGAGGGTGGGGGAGGCGAACTGCAGATTGCAGCCGCGTCGTCCGGACAACGGAACCTGGGCTCAGTGACGTCTTGTGGTCGCCGTGGCGTTGCACAAACGACCCGCTGGTAGAGTGCGCATGCGAGTGGCGCAGTAGCCATTCCCCGTGTCCCAACATTGCACTGATTTTCTGCCAACAGCACTATCCAAAACAATGTGGATAGCAGAGTTGTGGCTTCAGGCTCAGCTTCACCCCTCCAGCAGAAATTCTAGGTTTCCGCGTCGTAATTTCGGATTCATAGTAATTACTGACAATGTACGATTATAGAAAATCTACATTTTACGAGTTGTTTAATATTTTTGTGCTTAATTGTAATTGTGCGTTTTCCGTTTGTAAAAAAATCGAGAAAATATTGATGTTTTATTAATAAGTTCTCGACATTTTACAACAAGCAGATAACACACAATTTAAATTACACAAAAAAAAAATATTGAACCACTCGTAAAATGTAAATTTTCTGTAAATTGTTAGTAATTACTATAAATCCGACGAAATTATGACACGAAAATGAAGAATTTCTGCAAAAGGGGCGAAGTGGAGCCTTAAAAAGAATTCTTCGTTTTCGAGCTAACAAAAAAAAAAAGGGGGGGGAGGTGAGTTTATACACACTATTAATATTGACACGGATATAAAATTCGTAAATGAATGATTTTAGTGGTTTTTGAAATTAAAACATTTATATAACATCGACATTTGTATGTGGAGGCATCTGCAACCCCGTTTGCCCTCCTAGAAACTCATATATAATAAAATAACAACTAATTTCCATAACTTTAATTAATTTTACTAAAAACAGGATTATGCAGCGCAATCAAAACTGTTGTCTGAAAGGAATTTTACATATTTTTCAACAGAACCAATATTAAAAATACTGCAAAAAGAGAGAAGTAACCATCTACGTCCCGAAAATGCACAAAAACAAGTTGTTAAATAAACCAAATAAACTCTTATTCATTTATTACATTTACTTTTATTTATTCTCATTTACAATTGTACACGCGTCATAAATTTTCCGTTAGTAATAATGTGATTATTACAATTGATGGTTTGTAATTTTAAATCAAGAATACCCTGTAAAATGGTTAAAACGGAAAGATTCTAAAGAATTACTTCAAAACATTAAATTATTTGTATAGGGAATTCGGTGTGATTTTATGATGTCAATGTGGCGTAATACGCTGTTTAATAAATTGAATTTCGAAGTTAATTTTCATCGTGTGATTAGTCATAAAGCTCCAGTCAGACCACGTATCGCTCCATACCGCGATGCGGATATGCACTTACTTCCGTCCTAAGACATAAGTAACGTTCCCCATTCTCTCCGTCACGGAGGCATATACTTCCGGGGCTTTGTCCGAACTATGGTGCTCGTAGCTCCTCATCACAGCAAATTACCAGCACTTCGGAAGTGAATGTGCGAGAGCTGAGTTAATAAATCAGTAGTATGTGTCCCGTTATCGAGAATGACTGACCATGACTCTTCTTCGGAAGTCCTGGTTCTATCTCGAATGAGCATTATTTTCCGCAATGGATTCTCCATTGTATTACCGACAATATCAGAAGGCTAAACTAGAATGGCTTGCAGGCTAAAGGATACCTAGAACACACAAACATCAATGACCTTGACATACGTGGAATTCGAACTTCAAAACCACTGGCAAGGGAACTGGTGTTTTAAACCAACGACACCTCGAAGTCTGGCCTCAATCAATGATGGCTTTATCCACACCCCTACACTCTTTTCAAAGAAATAACTATTGATATATGAGCACATAAGGTGTTGTAAAGTGGTTCGAAGTGTCATAGCGAGGATGTCTCGTCCCTTTTTACCTTCGCAGTCATACCCATTTGATACGAAGTTCAATATTTAAACCTTCAAATTTCTACTAATTTCAATAGGGGATCTGAATTCCCCGACTGTAAGAAAAAGGCTCGGCACCGCACCCAATCCACTTCTCCAAGACCTGGTTTCTGCTGTGTGTTTTCTTGTACGCGCAGACGCAGCCCGAGATTGTAACTGGAGCAAAAACTCCCTCCCACACAGTGGTTTAACACAATAATCGTTTTGCTGAAAATGAGCGCGAACAATTATACAGTACAGTTCTTGGTATGCCACAGGAGTCCACAGTGATCGTTAAGGCAGAACTAGAGTGGATTCCAATGGACCACCTCAACTGTACAAAGCTGAACTCATTGAAAAGTTGTACACTACCAGAATTGTCAGGAATGTACGATTTATGTTACACATGAAAGAAGAATGCTTATACTTTGTAACACTGTGAAATGTTTTGCTAGAATTAACTTATTTCAATGTTAAAAAAAGTAATGAGTCTATTTCCAATCAGCATTTAAGCGCATTTTCATTCCGGATGCATCAGAAAGCACATTTTGCAAGAAATATTTCGTTAAGTAGGGCAATTATAATAATTGCTGTGGTTATGTGTAATAAAATATTAACACTAAATGTTAAAATATATTTTCAGTAATTGATTTTCCCCTTATTCATTTCAGTTATAAAAACGATTACTTTTGGGGCTGAAATGGATGTGCATACATTCAATCATTAAACATATTTATAAACATTATTACTAATTTTATTACAAACACCAAACTAATTGTTACAACGGTGTTATTTAATATTTATAAATAAAATGTGCTTTATAAAGCATTTAGATTGGATAAATGCTTTAACTTTGATTTAAAAAGAATTTTACTAATTAATTTTCTAAAACATTCAAATAAGTAAATTTCAGCAAATATATGGGCAGTGAAGTGGAGAGATTTGTGCGGCTCTTAAAATCGTGGTGTTGAGAGCCGATGAGGGTGAAGCACATGGAGCAGCGCCGNGAGATTTGCGAGAAAACCCGCCCACCAGCGGCATTGTCCAGCACGATTCTCACATGCTAAAATCCGGTAGCGATCCCGTCGGGAATCGAGCCCGGTTCGCCTAGGCGGGAGGCGAGTAGTCTAACCAGTACACCACCGCGGCCCCTGCGGTGGGAAGGGGGAAAGGAGGGAACGTGCAACTCAGAGAGCCCGTATGACGGCAACTCGCGAAGGACTGCGGTGGTGAGCGCACCGAGTGCCGGCGAGCGAGCGCGGAGACGAGACCGGAGTGAGAGTGACTCCGCCGAAAGTGAGGCGATTGTACTCGCGAATGTGGCGTAACCGCTCGTTATCGTCGAACGTCGTGTTGCACCCGCGCTGGAGGGCCTCCCCCCCCCTCACCACCCTACATCCGCGCCGACTGCAATTATGCACGTTCTGTTTCCTCGGGAGAAGCAACAGCAGCGCTCGGCGCTCCATTCACGTGGTGCCTCCTTCGAGCACTTGTATTCGACTGCACGCAGCAGACGGCTCGGATTATCTGCAACTATCGTAGGCACTCGAGGGTTATTGGCATATTGAAAACTACGTAGACGGTGGTAATATTCATAATATTCATTTTAATTTTTTTACGTGTAGGCTTCGTGTCTAGTTAAAAGAGGGATGGTTATTTAATTCGCTCCAAATTCAGTGCCTGTAGTAAGAGGTTATAGCAATACTGTCATAATTTAACCACCAAACAAAATAATGTTACGTCGTCAGTGACTTAGTCAATGTTATCGATTTTTAATTAATTAATTATTACGTTATAACATTTCATGGTTTTACGGTATACTATACGGCACACTTCTGTAGACACAGAGGTTAGCCTTGGCGAAACATTTTCCGCGAACACAAATATTTAAAACAAACGGGCCGTGTCCGTTACATGTAAACATCGACGTCTCACGAAGAATAAAAATACANTACATGTAAACATCGACGTCTCACGAAGAATAAAAATACAGTTTCTAACACACCCCACAAAATCAATTATAAACACATTTTTTGTAAACGTATACTATTATTCACGAGCTATTAAATATAAATNCAGTTTCTAACACACCCCACAAAATCAATTATAAACACATTTTTTGTAAACGTATACTATTATTCACGAGCTATTAAGTATAANTTGTAAACGTATACTATTATTCACGAGCTATTAAATATAAATAAAAAAAAAAAAGGGAAGGGGCGGTCACCCCCCTCCCTCACCTTTCAGTCAACAGAGGCATCGCACGCCTGGGTTGATAAACAGTGGTATATGT
Organism: Clitarchus hookeri; assembly: GCA_002778355.1. Classification (NCBI taxonomy): domain Eukaryota; kingdom Metazoa; phylum Arthropoda; class Insecta; order Phasmatodea; family Phasmatidae; genus Clitarchus; species Clitarchus hookeri. The sequence goes on along the minus strand of NQII01002269.1, from coordinate 188,141 downwards.
CACTATTTCAGTTTATAATAAGTATTTATAACTTATTGCAGACTTATGGTCTCATTCTTTTCAAACTACATCTTTCTGTAGGTCTGTACTCAACCGGAAACAGCCATACATCAGTAGAAATTATTTTATTAAAATTTCAAAATCTTGGTTAACATGAAACATGTACGTGCATAACCTCATGCGTAAACATACAACAGAAAGTATAACAGATACGAAAATAGTGGAGAGGCGAGAGAGTGAAAAAGAGATAGGGAGAGATACTATTTAAATTAACTTGGATACTATCACGGAAAGTATGAGACTTGCCTTCCCTTGTAGGAACAAGAAGTCGGCGTCCATGGCAACTGCCGCTCGATTATTTCCTCCGACGTGCTTCACTATGCAGGCAGCGTTACGTCCTTGCATTGACTCTAGTACTTCGTCGCCGAAACCGCGTCACAGTGCAGAAACATTGTGGGTGTCGAACTGCAAAAACTCTGTCTGGACCTGGGAGTTCGACTGCCGGTTCAACTATCCTGATTTCCGTCTCCCATGGATTTCCCGAAATCGTATCAAGTGAATGTTGTAATTGCGCCTCACGAGCGATTACTTCCGCGCTTCTCGTTGCCTGACCATCGATTCCGTCTCTAACGACCCCATTGTCGACGAAACGTTAAGGCATAGATAAAATATTGTCGGACAAATCTTAAGTTTAGGCTTTGTATCCAAACCTTTAGCTCATAGAGCCACGTCTGATTACTGCATTTTCGTCATCAAAATTGTATTAGTCTTAATTAAACGGCATGCGTCAAAAATTACTTTCTCGTTTTATTAGTGCGAATAGTGGTTGTCATGCTTGTAACGAGACTTTTCCTTGACAAAGAGGGAGGGAAGCTGGACGCGCATGCACTCAAAATATTAGTTTTGTTTGTTTGGACAGAGCATCCACCAAACCCCAAGCGTGTCTGGTGAGTGCCAACGCCTCTGACTCGCAATTGGAGCACCGTGATTTCGATCGCTGCCTGCAACGGTGGGGATGACATACAGGGTTGGCAGATACTGTACTGTTTGAACCGCGACACTTCCGTTTGTGTACATTTTGTTCCGCGTACTGCCCTTGTCTCTAAAAGTACGCTAAATGTTCCGTTTTGGTTTTAAATATTCATTGCGCAACCTAACAAAAATTGATTCAATCACAAAACATTATAATAATTGTAGCACCATTCGAATAAATGACTATTATTATCAAAACAAACTAGTTACATTTGAATAATTTGATTATATATGTTTGGTTTTGCAATTCCAAAACCAAAATTGTAATTTTTATTTCCGGGAACACAAATTTTTCATGAACATAAAGTGCAGAGATGAGAAGAAAATAAATTAGTTTGAAAAATTGAAACAACTCATGTATAAATAAACAGTTACAATGAAACCTGTCATGATTTTTTTTAAAAAGCACTTTCAGACAAAAACGTTTATGGCTCGTTCAAACAAGTATTTATAAATATAACATTTAAACCAAATTCAGTGGGTGTCTCTGTTTTTAAGCGAAATTCATATTATGCGTTTCTGCTAAGCGCGTGAACAAGCTTCATTAATTTACGGTGGGTAGAAAACGCAATGTCGCCAACGCAAGTTCTGTTTTTACCTTACAAATATCTGACAACTCTAATGGTATACCCCCCATGGTTTTTTATCCCCACGTTAACGTGATTGTTCCCTACTCCTCGCCTTTCTGATAGTATTGCATAGAAAGAAATACATATTATTGTCATTATATGCATAAATAAAATTATTTCCATGTGTGTAGATATAAGTATAGGGACTCGATGTGTGTGTGTGTAGAGAGAGTGAGGAGGGGGGGGAGAGAAACAGAGACGAGAGTATTTGTATATGCACATGTACTTCCAACATGAATCTTTAAATTAAAAGGTTACCTTGAAGTGATATATAGTTTTCAGCTGCGAAAGTTTGTTTGGGACTTGGAATGGATTGAATTAAAAAAAGAGCTTATTAGTTTCACCCGGTGTTATGCCTTAAGGCGTATCAGGGGAGGGCTTATAAACTAACTTATGACCTAACTGAAACTAACACCCATGCGTTACCTAGGATTCGAACTCAGAACCTCCCGCACCCTAGACCGGCGCGGCGGCACACCAACCGACTGCACCACGTGGAAGTCGACTTTGTTTGGAGACGATGGATGGTTCGAATCCCGGGCAAGACACGTATGTCAGCGTCATGTTTGGACGTAAGTTCATGCAGGCCGTACCTCGTCACAAAAGGGATACTTTAAAAAGAAGCAATTTGAGAAGAAAAAGAAAAATATTACGGGGAAAATTCTATGTAAGTAGTGCGTATAGTGGTGACTCGAGACTCTGGTGACGTCGTGCTCACCTGTATTCCTGGTGGCTGTTCCCGTCGGCGCGGAGCGAGAGGCAGTCTTGACTGGAGCGCCGGTAACTGTAGCGATGGCCCCGAGTCTCTGGAGGAGTCCTCGCTTCTCTCCTGCCCCCCGGAACACTGCCTCACTCCTCCACCTACCTTTCACCTTCGTGACGCGAGGTTATAGCATCCCCGCCGGTAATCGACAACACTCCGTGCACTTTCGTCCGGCTGCACTCGGAGGTTGCTTGGCGCGAATGTTTTGTCCGGAGAGGCGACCCCTGTGCCCCGAGGTCGCCGAGGCCATTTTAGCACTGTCCACCGGTAAAAACACTGATCTTTAGTTACAGCAGTTTTCGCCCGGCATTTCCTCTCCCTTTTCCCCAACTCGAGGCAAACATTTCTTTTCATTCAGAGTTGAGAGGTTTTGGTCGGCGTGTTGTCGAGGGAAGGTTCATGACAGTTTCACGCTGTATTTAGAATGACGCACGAGCAAAGTAATCAGAACCACGGAAACGTTCATTTTACACACGAAATGAAAATAACATTAGATCGTAAGCAGGGCTTTCAAGATTGCTTAATTAAGCGCAAACGGCCTGTACTAGTCCAGTCACGGTTACTTCCAACTTCCAGGATATTCCTCCGCCTCGTGCAAACAAAGTTTAACTAAGTTTAGAAAATTACACCAAAGCGGCAACGCACCAGATTCGTGTGCACTCAGTGTAATAATATTTCGTATAAGAATTATTTCTTACTGGCCATTACAAAAACACTTATTTTCTCCCTCGTTTTATTCATACTAATTATAAATTAAAGATTATAATTTGTAGACAGAATATAAGTCTAAGTTCAATCTAACAAAAAAATAAGGCTATAATACGTTAACACAAATATGAAACGATTGTGCTAAAGACATATTTAGTGAACAACCAAACACGTCACACATAGAGTGATTTTTCAAAAGTTATATTAAAAAAGTTTGGGCACTTGATGTCGCTTTGCTTGTACAAACAAGCGCCAGTGGAAAGACAGCTTTAACCTCGTGTGGCCGGGCTCGCACGTGGAGTGCCGGGGGGACGTGGTAGGTGGGTGAGAATGACCGGCGGGTCCACCAGCTCAGCACCCAGCTTTCTCCCTGACGCCCACCCCGGCCTGCGTGACCCTTGACCCTTGTCCCTTGTGCCGTAGAAAGTCGCGCCTCCCACATGCAGTTGTTTGCACTTCTCCCTTCCCCGCCGACGTCCAGTGACGCCGATGAAGCCGTCGACGGGGCCTGTCCCGGCGACCTGCCTGCAGCCTGCTCTCCGCTGATTGAACACTTTCTGAAACCAACCCTACGACAAAAAAAAATACCTGTCTGGAACTGCATGCGTTTCAAAGTAAACAACGACTGGCGTGGTGTGGCAGCAATTCTGAAAAATAGTTCTACGTCTTTGACTTGGTACAAGAGCCATAATTCTTTGAATTTGTTCCAGACGAATGCTGGGTTGGTATCTTACTGCAGGCCGTGGCCGCTTCTTTCCCTGAACCTTGCCATACACTGAAGCATGTTTCACGAAGAAAAACGGGTATAGGCTTTTCGCGTTTAATTGAGCACTTTTAAAAGCCCAACTTACGATCTAATTTAATTCTTATACCGTATCCTTCCACTATGTGTAAGATTAACGAAGCCATGAACCGTCCCGCTTTATTTATGCTCCATGCAAGTAAAAACTGGAGTTTTTAAAACAGTAAATGTGTTAATAATGTTCAAAGTGGTGCTCTTATATGTACAAAATAAGAAACATTGAATTCTGTAGTCATACGTTTACATATTAAACTCCCAATACAACGTTAGGTGTTAGGACTATTTGTATGCATTCGCTGCCAACTCGACATGGGGGCCTGCATGTCAGTGTGTGCTGTATCACACAACTGTTTGATGACAGTAAATTTTTTTTCAAATGTGATTTTAAAAGTGCTCACTTCACCGTGAACAGCCTTTGCGTGTTGAACGTGTTTTTAATAACGTGTACGTGTGAAGGGAGCCATATACTAAAGACGAGGTAGACCGATCTCGCTGGCTGTGCNCTAAAGACGAGGTAGACCGATCTCGCTGGCCGCGCACAACCAGTCTCCGTGCGCCAACATTCAACTGCTTTCCTGCCAACACGATTAGCGGAAACGGCATGGTCTTGATTTGAGTTTAGAACACTGGTTTGTAAATAAGTGTTTTGAGATGCATGTATGCTTTATCTAACCAACATGTATTGCAGTTTGGTTGAATTGGAATTGGTGAAAGTATTTTATTAATATAAACGTGCTTGTCATTTAAAAATCGGGATATGAACAAACTCGTGCATCACTGCTGACCATGTGACTTCGACAGTTGTGCTGATTTCGGGTTGGTCAATGTTGGGTACATGCGCAGAAGACGAACAAGCGGACTACCTCTTCTTTGGTCTATGGCGTCACCGCCGTGTTGTTTTTTTTCTTTTTTTTTTTTTTCTAACCTACTCTAAAACTAAGTGTTATATGTTAGTCCGCGGTAGGAACGGGATTATTGCGTCTCAGGGCTAACCCCTTACGCTTACAAGGGAAGGAAAAACATGCAAGGAGACGTGCATCGCGGCAAAGAGGGATTGGGTTTCCCATGGCCGAGTTTGGCCATGAAAAACCTCCCTAATGTACCTATAGTTAAACTATATCTACAAAAGAAAGGGAAAAACCGTCACAGACACCGTAAAAACCCTTTCGGCAGGAAATAATTAAAAATTGTTACATGCATTATGAGAAAATGCTACAGGAGAAAGATAGGTGGGTACCATGTTCTTTATTATTGGGAGAGGAGAAACTAGAAGAGAGGTGGCGGGGCATCAATCACCGCCGTGCTCTGAATGAGCGACAGTCAATATGCTGGTAGTGTGGGGCAGACCGGATGTACCTGGGCAGTGACATGCGCACCGCCACACGCCTTGACAGTTGAAAGGGACCGCGCGGAGTGCAGGTAATCGCCTGCTGGCTTGTGCTGTCGGAATGGCTTGACGGTCGGTGTGCGGGATGCTTGCGCTCAGTAAGCCAGCGACACTTTCTCCTATCGCTGCGACTGAGAAGATGTGTCGTAACAGAGGCCGGGAAACTTTGGACAAGTTATCATATAGCTAAGAAAGGTCACAGCATTTTATGATTGGTACTTGGTATTTTGAACACACTTCAAAAGTTGCATCAAACTACTTCGTGGCGTTTTTTGTTCAAATGAGTGGCATATGGAAGTCTAGGTTGTTCACGGTAAACTGAGCACCTTTGAAAGCCCTACTTAAGTTCTACTTTGTAAAATTATAAGAAATTAATTATTTCAGATATTGTACAGTTCTTAAACTTTTGTTGATTAAAGAAACAGAAAGTAAAACAAATAGTTTCAGTATTCACAAATGTTTACCCAACACTTTTAATTCGACGCCAAGACATGGAACCACTTTTCATCCGCCATTACCAACTTTACTCGGCCCACGCCAGTCAGTGTGCCCATTAAAATACATGCAGGTAGAGACATTTTTCAGAGGTTGATTTCAGTTTACGAAATGCTCAGGTAACCGTGAGCATTGTATAGTGATTCGTATATGTAGTTACAGAGGCGCGAAAATAATAACCGTGTGCATGGATGTACAAAATTGTTAACTGTTTCGATACTCCTTGAAGAACATGCATCATACCTAACAATAATACTATCATTAAGTGGTAACATAAGTAGGGGTAATTCTTATACATGAAATTATAGCTATTGTTGAATAAGATGTGCGTTTGCGTTACAATAGTTACAGCCATCCCTGAAACGTGTCTGCTAAAAACACAATTCTCATTCTGTTAAACTTCTTGAAATAATCTCCAGTACATTAATTACATAGTTTACACGGCACGTTTTTTAAATATTATTTTTATTTTTTTTTTTTTGTTTTCGAATTGAATATTTCGTTATTTAGTCATTTGCAATTTTGTAGGTTTCAATTCGGGCGCTGTCGACAGTCACATGTTTAGCAACAGTAAAAACACATCAAACATTTTGGCAGGAAAATATATTTTAAGGAAATGTCATAGTTAAAAAATAAAAATATTTTTACCATAACTGTTTATGATCAGAATGTTATGCTACCTCAAATGATAAGTCCAGCAATAATATTTCTGATTTCACAATATATTACTATCACTGTAAACGCATTTACAACTGTTCTAATGATATGAAGCATTAATTGTGGTAAAAAAAGCACAGTTACTAATTCCAAGTTAATTATAGTCTATTCACGGTATATGAACACTTTTCTAATCAAACCTTAGAAAAATCACCCCATGAATGACGTATTTGTTTGTTTCCTATATACATCATGTATCACGAGCGTTTAATGCTTCCGTTAATATAAAAGTATATATATATATATATATGTTAAACTGAACTTTTACTTATATTTTGTCTATAAATTACAATACTTCTTCCTATGATTAAAAACGGAGAGAAAATAAGTGTGTCGGTAATGCCTTGTGAAAAATTTTTCTCACGCAAAATATTATTAAACTGAGCGCGCACGAATGTGGTACGTTGTCCTTTTGGTGTAATTTTCTAGGCTTGGTTAAGCTTAAGCTTTGTCTGCACAAGGGGGGAGGAATAGCGTGAGAGTAGAACTTTAGCAGGGCTTCAGAAAAGTTGGTAGTAGCCATGAACTGACTATAGAAATTTCCATGTACGTAGGTTAAACTAATATGCAGCATCCAGATGAAAACAAACGTGGAGACAATTTGGAATTTTCGTAAAGGTTCGCTACATACAAAAAACGACATTTTATATTTAAAAACATGCTATAATTTTCGTGTCACAGAATCACACCACGTGACCATTTGTTAAAAAAAATCTGCCAATTCGAACTCGGCCGTGGTTTGTAAATTAAATCCTTCGAAAACACATATAATTTCTGATTGCAGAGTATTTTGTTTGATGTGGCCCATATATATATAGTATGTAAACTGACGTCTCGTGTTTTACTCCATATCACTATTAGAAACTGCAAGATGCTTGTTATGATTGTTGCTCTGGAGGTATCAGGAACTAATGATTCTATCATTATTTTCAAAGCGCGGCTGCATTCTATGCCGGCGCGATAAATAAATATTCTTATTTTGCCAGCAACCGTAACATTGTTGGCTCGGAGCAGGGCGGAACAATTTTGCGTCATCTGTGCTTGTCCACTTTGCTAGTATTGTCAAATTAAGCTACGCTTAGCAGAATTCCTGTACTGTTGGCTTTATTTATATTAAGTAAGAGTAGTATAGGGACAAGAAACAATCCATTATCTGGACAATCGTGAAAGTTAAGGTCATATGGTTATATACTGTACTTTACAATCCAGTGTTAGAACAATATACGACTAATGCATGCACATTTACGCCATTTCAATGCCTTCAGTTTTTTTCAGTTTGTTACGTTTAATTTCTTATGCATCTTAGTATTGACAGACGTTTACATAATATTTCCATTGTTTCTTTATTAACTATAAAATATCTAACGAACTGTTTAATTATAAAGGCGCTTCACTTCGTAGTTTAAGATCGTCACTTAATTATTTTGCTATTCAAGACAATGCTAGAGAGAAACACCTCAGTTAAGTCTTTTTATGTTTGTAGCAAAAATAGTGCCTTCTTTTTTGCTTTAAACCAATCGATGCTTTTCCACTGGATCTCGGCGGAGACATTTTTGCCGATTTATGAGCTTATAATTAACTGTGAATCAATGGTTTTCACTGATTCAGGTTTAGAGTGTACCGTTTATACAGGAATATTTATCGAAGAACAGCTTCTATACCGAACGAAACCTAAATTGAAGTGTAAATTGGCTAACATATCTGCGGTCTTCCCAGGGTTCTGATCTAAAGTTTTCTATAACTATTAACGTGCCATTCCTCATTTTAATAATACATTCCAAACTAATCATTAACGCTTCTCCTTTAAAAGATAATTTTTATGCCATCCAAGTAGGGGGAAAGTATAGAAATCATTTTGACGTTGTTTGAAATGTTTATTTCCGGCGTTCTCTTCGCTATCTGGTACTGTGAACAATTCAAAAGAGCTGGAAATCTTGACTTTCGTTTTGTAGCCACGTTGAAGGGGTTCCGCCGTAAATTGCAGTACACATCTTGAAGTTGACAAAGTTGACATATAATACGCAGAAATACGTGGCCCAGTGGTGACCCACTGGATTCGCTTTCACAAGGAGCTGGTTCGATTTCCAGTTCGTTCACCTTGATTTTGGTTTTTTCGTGGTGTTCCTAAATCTCTCTAGGCGAATGCCAGGGCGGTTCCTTTAAAACAGGCAATATATGAGTCCTGCAGAAGTCCTGATTGTTGGTTCTGTCTCTAATGACCTCACTGCTGATGAGACATCAAGTCACAAAAATCTGAAGTCTAGTATAGGCTATGCCTTCATCACATGCACGTCTAATCAGAAATCAAAGCTGCTGTATTCTGGTGGGAAATCATGCGAATAGAAAAAAATGTAAACTGTTAGGAATTTATGCTGTAATAGCTTTCGTGTAATGGTACAAGCTTACTGTCGAGGAAAATTACACGAAATAGATACCGCTACGTTTTCTGTATGCATAAAATAAACATTTGGGAACTAATCCTTAAGATATTTTAACACGAGTAAAAGTGACCAGTACTTATGCTACTAATGATTTAATTTGTAGTACCCTATGTACTTGCTGATAATATTTTTAACGAAAATTTTCGTGGCGATAATGGATATTTTCTCAGTTCAGCTCAAAATATTTTATAAAATTTGTATCTATACACTATTAAAATGAATAAACCTATCAATCGCACAAAATTCCGTAAAAGTTTATAAAGTTTCTAATATTTAGATTGCCTTGCCATTTCCTGAAGCTACAGACCGGATTCTCAGTATTCGGCACGGTGTAAAAGTTACTTGGCCTTATCGCCAGTCGAGTTGCCTCGTGGTTTGTTTGTTTGCCGCGGGAGCGACTGTCGCAATCCACGAATGCTACAAGGCGCTGTTGACATTTACTATACTGATGCACGCAGCATTGCGCTGTCGGAGAAACCACTTCTGTACAAGTGTCTGTGTGTGTGCCGAATCATCAGCGCGTCTGTAATTGGTCCCGTCCACTATGACCTGTCAAGGAACGAACCAAACCTCTTGAGGAGGTGGTTTGCGAAACCATCTTCATCCCAAACCACTTACTGCTTCTCCTCGCCGAAAGTTTGTGTCGGAAACTGGGTTAATGCACTTTCGGCACAGAGTCACGAATCGCATTGTTCTCGGAGGATGTGTTGTCTAGTCGCTTCAAGCGCTGTGTGCTTACAGCACCCAACACAGAGCTAACAACAGCTCCGGTATCTGGGAAGCTGACTTTTTTCTGGGATGAGATCAGAGCAAACCAGCGCAATCGTTCACTACCTAACATAAATTGCCTCCTGGTATTCCACCAAAGCTCCGCTTGGGAACACAATCTGTCACTTCGTCTCCTCGAGGTGAGACACCGTCAGAGGCATGAGGTCGATGAAGTTCCTAAGTGATTGGGTTGTGCAGAGAAAGGATAAAGCGACGGGACCCCCTCATTACAGCGGGCTCAGAACTAATTGCGTAGCGACTGTGTTCAGTAATTAAGTGATGCCTTAAGAGCTTTTAAGCCGGGGGGGGGGGTTGGTGAAAACAACTTACCAGAGGTAGGTATTGCTCCGCTAATCTCACGCCTAGTTCCATTAGGGTTATTGTTGTAGCGTAAGACAGGCACAGTTACAGTCTTTCAATAAGTGGTGAAACATTGCTTTGTACACATCACGTCACACAGATGAGTGGGCCTGGGTTCGTGCACCAAGACGTGCAAAAGTCAATGAGCAATATGAAAAACACACACGGCTATGCCTTTGGTACGTAGTCTGAGTGATTGCTTGACCTAAACTGAACTAGTCCTGGTAAACCGATACGTCAACCATCGACGTAACCTTGCGACATCAAAGCGCAGATCTGCGGTACGGAGAGTACTTAGGGCTCTGCGCAATGTGTCTAGCGAAACTAACAGAATCATAAACATCCCACGTATAGACAGAGTAACGTGCAGTATAACAAACGCAGAGCGCGATGATAATAATCACTAAGTGATTGTCTTACAATTTAGTTGTGTACCCAGTAATCTCACAGTGGAAAAGTTAACTTGTAAAATTTGATTTAGAAGCCATAATTAATAAGGTTTATATTATAAGTTGATTATGCATTTTTGTTATTACGTTTATACACCACGTTCCTTCTCGCCCCTTTTTACTACATAAGTGAACTACAGTTGTAAATATTTGTTTACCGTTATTGTACTGTAATGTTGCTGGTCGTCTTGGAGACTGTGAGTGGGACTGTCTATATGTGTATTTACAAACAAAGATATGGGCTTATTTTAATATTGTGACTTCTGGATTGAGGTAAAATTTTTGTTTGACACATTTTTTTGGCATTGTTAAGGTTAATTATACTCAGGTTAGGAACAAACCGAGTTTTCTTGTGGGAAAGTTGGCATAGGGAAAATTTCCGCCGCTAGGTGCGTAGTGTTCCAAGAAGGCCACGTGTAAATAAAATTTTTATCTACATGAATAATAAAAGAGAAATATTTTACATGGTTATGAAGTTATTTTATATTTGATGAATGTTTATTACAAATATCCTGTTTTTTTTTAACGTAGGAAATAGAAAATATCTGGTACACATGCGACACTGGCGCCTACCTAGTGGCGAAATTTTTTGGTTTCCAAACTTTTAACATTGATCTTCCCAACCTGAGTAGAAGTAACCTTAGCATTGTCGAGGGTTCACTGTAAGGACTCTCAGCCGGCCTGAAAAACATCACGTTTTTAAAGAGAATTAACCAAAGTCCTTGCAAGTCATTCGACTATGTACCTAACGGAGCCTAAGATGGTTTAAAACATTTTAAGTATGGGAGAATATTTGCGAGGATGATATTAATAACTTGATAAACTTATTCTCAGTGGACACAGTGCCCAATATTATACAACTGAGAGTAATATTTCTTATTAAAATTCCCGGGGACGGCTTGCATAATAAAGTGACAATAATTTACTCGTAATGGTATATACTTATGACCGTGCCTTACCCTGAATTCGAAACAACAAACCCTTAAACATAAGCCGGCGTGCACTAAACTAAATCACATAGGCCAGCACACTATTTTTTCAGTACTTAATAGTTTGTTTGACGAGTATCATTTAAATGAATTGTAACACCACTCTACTACAATTTTTTAAAAATGATTTTTAGTATGATACAACAAACCTATGAATGCGGCACTCGAAACATTGTTATAGCTTATTCTTACTATAGGCAGCTTACGGTTATTTAACACCTTTGAAATCAAACATTGAAAAATGTCACGGCTCCTATAGGCTATTCACCGTAAAATGAGCACTTCTGAAGACCCTNGATGAATATGACAGTTGGTTTGGTGGCACAGTTTATTAGCTTCACATGTTCGCAGGTGCTCGGAGTCACATGGGGGCTGAACCATTCTATGCCGCTCAGTTGTTACCCTGGTTGCTGCATCTCGTCCTACACCCTAGGACTGTATTAAGATACATTGAAGAGCCAAAAAACTGGTACACCTGCATAATATCGTGTAGGGCACCCGCGAGCAAGCAGAAGTGCCGCAAGACGACGTGGCATGGACTCGACTAATGTCTGAAGGTATGCAAGAGGCAATTCACACCATGAATCCCGCAGGGGAGTCCACAAATCCATAGGAGTGCGAGGTTGTGTAGATCTCTTCTGAACAGCACGTTGCAAGGCATCCCAGATATGATCNGAATCCGGCAGGGCAGTCCACAAATCCAATCTGCGTCAATTTGAGAAAGGGTTGCACGTCTGTCACGTTTAATGATTTAAATCAGTCGTCGTTTGTCCCCTTCTTTCACGATCTTTTTCCAGCCGCAGCGATGTCAAAGATGTGATGTTTTACCGGATTCCCGATATTCACGGTACACTCGTGAAATGGTCGTACGCGAACATCCAAATGTTATCGCTACCTCGGAGATGCTATGTCCCATCTCTCGTGCGCCGACTATAACACCACGTTCAAACTCACTTAAATCTTGATAACCTGGCATTGTAGCAGCAGTAACCGATCTAGTTGCCGACCGCATCGCGTTACTCTGATTGGTTCCATACCTCTGTTATTTGCATACACACGCCTATACCAGTTTTTTTGGCTCTTCAGTGTTCGTGTATGCACGTTGTGTATTCTTCCGCCTTATGTAAGATTAACATTTTCATGGGCCTCATCACTTTATTCATGCGTCGGCCAAGTCAAGTGAAACTGTGAAATTATTAGAAAAGTAAATATTCAACAAATCTGCTCATTTTTACACTTCGATGCATTAAAAAAAACTGAAAGCGAAAGAAATAATTTCAGTTACCAGAAGTGGTTACCCAACACTTTTTATTCGACGTTAAGATACGGAACTACTTCCCATCCATCGTTATCAACTTTACTGGACCCATATCACTCAGGGCGCCCGTCAAAATATATGCATGTAGAGTTAGTGACATTTTTCTAAGGTTAATTTCAAAAGTGCTCACTTTATCGTGAACAACCTTTACCTGCATATACTTTAACGGATACACTGACAGGCATGTGACCAGTAAAGTTGATAACGACTTGGGAAAAATAGTTCCATGTCTTAATGTTCTATTAAAAGTGTTAGGTTAGCATTTATAAATAATGAAATTACTCATTTTGCACTTTTTTAAAAATAAATATTAGTTTACGAATGAGATAAGTTGTAAAATATTTACTTTACTAACAATTCCATAGTTTTAGTTGACCGACACATGAATAAAGTGTTCAGGCCCATGGCAGTGTTAATATTACGTATTGCGGAAGAATACATATTGTGCATAGAAGCAGATCTTAAGCAGGACTATCCAAAGTGCTCAGCTTACCGTGAAAATCCTTTAGATTAAAGTACTCTGGCAGCAAATACGGAACTTTCAGAGTGTGGAATTCATTTTGTTGTAGTGTTATACATTATAGGTCTTTCCTCCTACAGACTCGCAGTCTGCAATAACTGCTCAGCGGCAGCCAGGAGGAAGACCGCGGTAAATGTCAACGGCGTGTGAAACCAATTGAAAGGGCGATTACGAGGCGTTCAGATGGCCGCGGCTTTACTCGAGTGCTCGGCAGACGGAACAGGTATCGGTGGTTGTGATTAACATGAGGTTTAACTACTTCCGCAGAACTGTTACCCGACGTTCCACCCGCAGCAAGTGGAACAATCGTGCAGAAACACGCTCACGGCTTTCCAACGTACCAGTATGAATGTCCTGAAATACTATTACGAACGATTAAAGGGGAGGTTTATACCATCTTGGATTTATGTATATTTTTTTCTATTACATTACTTAAGTTTGAGATTAATTCTTGAAAATGTGACTTTCTTAGGGAACATGATATTGTTCAATTATATTTAAGAAACAATTATTGTTTGACTTCTTGTACTACTACCGCTTCTCTAGCCATTCTCAGAAGGTAATCAATAATTAGTTCCCATTTATTCCACGCGGTAAATAAATAGAGGTGCTCCACTAATATTGCTGTTATTCAATCGTCTGAGTATTGTACTATGCCTTGTCAAGAATAAATTTAAGAAATGAACGCAGAAATCATTGTGGTGTTACCCGTTTTCGGGTCGTAAAATGTATTCAATCTTTCCCGCTTAAAGAAAGTAAAAAAAAAGTGTTCGCTTTACGCCACCGTCGTAATGCGTTCAAAATTAAAACTAAATATGTTATACTCTGCTCACTGAGAAAAATAAACTTTTTACTGATTATTTTCCTAATTATTTTGTTTTAGAATAATTAATATATATTCAGGACTTTGCGTCTGATTTAGCACTTGTAAAAGCCCTGTTATGGATCTAGTTACCTGCCAGTTTTGTACCCTTCCGCCTTATGTGGAGTTAACATTTCTGTGGACTCACTCACTTTATTCGTACGTTGATGCAGTGTAACTGCAAAACTGTCTAAAATATTACAGTAATAATATGTCAATTATAGCTCTGCTTTGCATATAGAAACTAAATAAAATAAATTCAGTTTACACAAATTTAAACACCATGCTTTCAATATAAGTTCAATCGTGAACTGCTTTCCCAAATCCGCTGCAAACTTTACTTTAGTTTTTCAGCCAGTACTCTCGTCAAAACCTATGCCATTACGGGGCAGTGGTTTTTTTCAAACGTTGATTTCAAAAGTGCTCAGCTAATCGTGAACAGTGTTTGATAACTGCTGTGGAGAATGAATTGTATCTAGGTGTTGTGTAGACTATTTCTTCGGTGTTTAGATATTTCATTTAGTTTTGTGAGCCAGTATTGGCATCTAGAGGACAGGTCTTGTCAGGCGTGTTCTTTGCAATTTGTTTCGAAATTCCCCAAGTAATCTTACTCTATAGTCGTGCAATATGTAATATTTGATTTCAGGTTTTGGTAGTTCAGTGTTCGATAAATGAACGTTAAATATAAAAAAAATTGGTGTAATCGAAGATATTATTTCCAGTTGATTTTCCATTGATCATAAAGAGCTGTTAGTTTTGTAAAATGTATCCCTAGTTCTCATCCAATCGCTTCTACTTTCGGACAGTTTTCTTTACGAACCCATGTCATTGCTGAGCTACAGTCAGACAGACTTTATATGTATGAGGCGCCGTGTGTAACTTTATAAGAGAAGACATATTGAACGGCTAATCTTGTTTCTTTGTTCCCATTTCAAGCATCACAATTAAAATAATTAATTGATGGGAACTGTTTTATTTTACTATATAGGAGGATGGTGATACATGTCATTATTCGTATCATCGCACTGTATATTCATGAAACAATTTGAGAAGTTCCTTCAGCTGGAGGGTCACGGTGGCTGAGCGGTGGCCCCGGCCGGGCCACCGAACAAACGCGTCACGTTCATGTGGCGAGGAGACCAGACCGGTTAGGATACACTGCCAATTTCTGACAATGATTCAGTTTATTAACATCGAGTCGCTCGCCTCGTGGTTTGTAGCGAGCTATAAGAAAGTCAGTCGTAGTTAGCTTTTCTGTGCATGACCTTGTGACTTCTCTAATTTCAATTATTTTTATTATTCTTTGAACTGACGACAGTCGATACGCTAGCTTGTCAGCTGTATCNCCCCACAGCTAGCATGTTTTGTTGCCAGCAGGAAGACATTTTAGGCAGCCTCAACAAGAAACTATGGTGAAGAATACATGCAATTTTGTCTGAATAGGTATTTGACCCAATGTGATAGTAGACCTATATTTAATAAGATTTACGGTGCTAAATTTTTTTTGGAAAGAAATGCATTTTTGGTATAAAAAAAATTTCGCGAAGTTGGCAAACCCCTTTTCTATCATTACCCTTTCTTGGCATTCTACACGGGTTTCCAAAAACCTACAGACATGCATCAAGATGTTTAACGTTGATCTAAGTATAGCCCATTCATAGTTACGTTCACTTTTCTGAGACCCTGCATGAGTTCTGTTTTCAGGCAATTCATCCGTCTAATGAAAATAAAGCTTAACTAAGTTTAGAAAATTACACCAAAGGGATGGCGCAATGTATTAATGCTCGCTCAGCTTAATAATATTTTGCATAAGAACTATTTCTTTATAGATGTTTCCAACATAATATCTTGTATATATATATTATATATTCTCTCTCTGTTTTAATTCGTATTAATTATAAATGAAAAACTGTACAATAAAGATAAAATACAAGTAAAAGTTCAATTTAACCAAAAATAAGAGACAGTTATGTTAATGGAAATGTAACACGTTCGGGATTCGTGACATAGTTAGGAAACAACCATACACGAGGTGATTTTTCAAAGGTTGGATTCAAAAAGTGTGAAGATACCATTAGCAGTCTATACCACGTGCTATTGACTGAAGACCATATATAATATTTTGTTGAAACATTACTATCGTTCCTCATATACCGGAGAACGCGAGAGAGGAAATGCAATCTCGCGCGGTTGTCGTTATGACCAGAGCCAACAAGATGTCGAGCAGCTGGTCACACGTGCTTGCTGCAACAAGCCGTTGCTCCGACGCGGGCCGACGTGTAACGACTTCGGCAACCGTCGTCTCGGGTCGTCGGCAGAGGTGAGCATCTTCGCGTAACCCGCACCACGACACTTGGGGTAACCGAGTTAGAGAGAAAACCGCGGAATTCTCGAGCGAGGGGTTACCCACTTTCTCNGGGGGGGGGGGGAAGAGGTCAGAACCGCAGACGAGCTACTGTAACATTTATTAATGACAGTTATTAACGGTTTTCTCGGCGGGTGTCGCAAGGGGACGCGGAGGAATCGAGAATGGCTGCTCTCCAGATGCCACCGACTTGCACCATTTGGCGCCGTGACCTCCGAGGTGACACGGACGGAACGGTGTCTTATCCCTCTTCCCAGTGGCGTACCTTCTGTGGTCGGGGGGGGGGATAAGGGTAAATGGGCATTCAAACTGTTTTTGTTTCACCGAGACGCGTTGATATACAATTTGTTGATGAGTTGTAATGTATTTATGGTACTGACTGTTTACGGTAAAACTGAGCACTTTTGAAAGTCCTGCTTAAGATCTACTTGTATGCAAATTGTGTATTCTTTCGCCGTATGTAAAATTAACACTGCCACGGACCTGATCACTCTACTCATTCATCGGTCAAGTGAAACTGTGTGAAATTATTATAAAAGTAAACATTTACAAAATTGCCATCGCGTCGTTTCCAACTTTACCGAACTCATTCATGCTAGTCAATCTACCCGTTAAAATAAATGTAGTTATAGGCCAGTGACATTTTTCATTGGTGAATTTAAAAAGTGTTAATATAACTGTGAACAGCCTATACTTATATACATCTGCGTTTCTGGGTTATAGACTTTCCTCTCTATCTCATGCAGCGTGTAAATTGATATTTTGATGTCATTAAAATTAAATTAATTTGTAAGGGAAGCAAAATGTCTTAAGAGGGGCGCCTTAATACTTGCTGCCCCTCTCAGGGGAGTTCACCTAAAGGCGTGCCCCTTTCTGATTTGGAAACTTTTTTCGCAATTGCGCCTCCCCCCCCCCTCTCCCAATTCAGAGTGGTGGAAGCAAATCAAGAGCAACTCACCTTCCCTTCGGAATCCGTCACGACAGGTTGCTCGCACCTCTTACGACAGATGTTTTTGCTTCTTCTGTCCGCACAGGTTGTTAACGTTTCATAAAACGTTTTTTTTTTGCGCAACCGCACCAAGAGCGTTGGGAGTAACCAGAGGATGATTTACAGTTCTGCAACTGTTAAGTACTTGCTAATGCCTCCTCACATCTTTATGACTTCTTCGTGCAGCTTTGGCACCCTTACGTCTGTCGACAATGGGAGGTAACCCCTTCCAACGTGTAATTTTCTATGATAAGCACTACGCCCTTTGTTTTGTAGTGAGTTTCATTAATGTTTCGGCTGGAAATATTTCTCCTCTTAAGATGACCGGCTTTAGCTGGTACCAGTTCTTCACTACAAAGGTAATAAATGGTCTGATAATAATATGTAAAAGCACTCATGCACCCTTGCTCCGCTTTTTCTCTTGTTACTGTTTGGAAACGGGTGATTCACACGCATATGGACTAAATCAGTATGCGAGTCGAAATATAACGATATCATTCAGCTTCACTTGAAACAGGAAGGTAAAGTACATAAAAAAATAGACATCGAAACATTTGGCTTAGGATATGTTGTGTTATTAGCTACCATGTTGGCATAAAGGTTTAATTTTAAATCTCATTGATGATAGGCAGTAAATAAAAAAGGAAAAAATCAGTGGAGCGCCAAAGATTAATCTACGTCACATCTGACTCCAATTAATGCACTACAGCATATCGCGAACCAATGACTAAAAATAAACAATCTATAAATTGTCGAACAGTATGGCAGTTTATTGGTCAGCTTGCAGTGGGCGCAGCCCCTATTCCAGTTACCCTCACAGGGAGCTATTTACACAGGGTAGTTAGCTTCCCTTAATTTTTTCAGAAAACTTTCCTTATAAACACCTGTTATTTGACAGTTCATGTTGATTATGTACACATGATATTTCTGTAGATTAACTGTATGCGCTTTATTGCGAAGTTACGAAAAATGTACTTACTGATTTTATTTGAATAATATTCTTCTCCGTAATTCAAGTACTTGTGCGTAGTGAAAAGTAATAAATCTATCGAATTAATTAGAAGTACCTGCCACCTATTGTTCTTATAATGTTAGGCTCTAAACTAAGTGATTATAAATATATTTATGCCAAGGGACGAGAGTCACATTACGTGGGCGTTACGCCATAGCGAGCATACATAATGTGGACTTAAAATGTTTTACTTAAAATGACATACATTTCAGTGCACGAGACAGGACTCGAACACACGGCCTACCGGTTAGCAAGAAGCTACTATGACCCCTAAGTAACTGCCGAACTGTACTTATGCCATGGAAAATTCATTACCGTGTTATCAAAATTCCTTCCATATTGCTATGTTTTAATTTATCTTGGCATTTAATAGATCTATCTGAAATTAAATATGTTCCATGAAAACCTAGAATATATTTTTATGCGCCTGTTCTTGTATGCATTCAACACAGATTGCACCGTTAAAACCACTGCAGCAAAACGCTGCGGCATTACGTAACTATTTGAATTCAGTTGACAACTTTCTAAAGTAGGAATAAAAGCAGGGCGTTAACACGTTTAACAGTTGCTACATTGCTCACAACCAGTAGAAAGCAGGCAGTAAATAGTCGTCTTATTACTACAAAAATGCGCTTCAGAAAAGAGTGATGATGGGAATTTTGGGACGTACTGCACACTCATCACAATTATGAACGTAACAGTAATAACTGGCCTTAATTGGAAAGCATTTAAAGTCATTATGAATGTTTACCTTAATAACTGCCGGGTGCTTGGAGTTAATTGTACCAAGTCGCTCCTGTTGCTCCTTCCTGAAAAAAAGTAAATAAAACGCAAACGTAAGAAACTATATGCATTAAACAACGAGCATGTCACAACATAATACGTAATTTTTATTATCATTCAAATTAAAGTTTAAACCTATCACTTAATTTATATATATATATATATATATATATATATAGAGAGAGAGAGAGAGAGAGAGAGAGAGAGAGATAGAGAGAGATAACTACAAATAGTTATATTATATGCTAATTACAAATAACAATATCAAAAAGATCGAAAAATAGATATTTTTACATTACAGAAATAAAATCAATATTGTAGATAATAATGAAAGAATTTGAGATTGGGCACGACATTTACGAGCTTACTACACCGGAACTCCCGTTTGGTATCCCGACGTTGTTAGCAGTCCCGTAAGCCTTGCCACGCTTCAGTCTCACTGGCTTAGTGATTGGCCACGGGTCGAATAAGTGTACGGCTTAACGTCTCGTCGAGGAGAAGGGGAGAAGGGTGTGGATCATTAGAGACGGAAGGAAAGAACGAGGAGATAAATGGCTGTGGTCTTAGGCCTGTATTAAGGCTCAGCGTAACCCACTTACGCCTGTATTTAGGCTCGGCGTAACTCACTTAGGCCTGTACTAAGGCTCGGCGTAACTCACTTAGGTCTGTACTAAAGCTCAGCGTAACCCACTGACAAATTATTTTATTTCCTTCTGATTTACGTTTTATATTAAGTAATTTTTTTTAAAAAATACCAGTGTATATGTTTAGCTATTTGCCTTACCCTTCAATACAGACAAGAAATCCGAACTATTGACGTAAAATTTTGTCACAAATCGCATAATATCAACTTTAAAATATCAAAATCGTTCCTACCTTATTCTATGTCTTTTAAATAACCCATAATAAAAAGTATGCATAAAAATACTAATTAACTCTTAAACTGTAAATTTTGTATAATCATAAATTCTTAATAATTATTTTTAAACTAAAATTATTTCACGAAAACCAAGAATATTTACATAGGACGTGAAGTTGAGCCTTAAGGAACAATCCCCGGCATTCGCCTGGAGTGATTTCGGAAAGCCATCGAACAATGAAATCAGAATAGCGGCACTGAGAATTTAATCCCGGTCTTCCGGTAAACGAGTCTAGTGCTCTTTCAATATACTTTTTTTTAACAGTTTAACAGGACGTAAAGCTTTTAGATTTTCAATTACATTTGTTCATGCATGGTTACTGAGACATTGTACGTTACGTTAAGGCTCAAACAAATTAACACCCACGCTTTACCAGGGACTCGAACCCGGAACCACTCGCAACCAACTGCGCCACGGAGGTCAGCCTCGCTCGTTGAGGTCGCTTCTCGCAAACGGATTTCCTGGATCTAACTCAAGCCGAGTTAGGATGGAAAGATATTGTTAGCAAAGTGATCACGTGAACTTTTAAACACAAAAATTATAGTTAACATACTTTGCGATGTTATTTTTACCCTCAAAATATACTCGGTATTGTGTACCTAACTTACTTTGAAAAAAGAAAAAGAATAATTGTATTTCTTTACTATAATATTTGTTTTAAAACATAAGTAATAATTAGAGACCTGAAAAATTCGCGAGTTTAATGACCTGTAGGCTATACTCTATTTTCGTATGCAAAATCATGCAGATATCACTGTTCATTGGTTGCTTGTTGTATTGGCGGAAGACGGTGATTCGGTCTGCATTTTACTGCGTATTTATTGTAGGCTCAGAGTTGTCCAGGAGGTGTAATTTACCGGGTAGACCAATAGCATTAGCAATACAAACGTACGGGGTTTTGAATTCTAGCTTGCCTCGAAATGAAAACGCGAATTTTTCAGGTCACTAGTAATAATAACACTTTTATTTTATAAACATCTGTTTGTAAAATCTCACTATTACATTTATTAGTCTCAAAATTACTCATATTAAAGGAATGTTAGGAAAATTTATGTAAAATAGAATTACGCCTGTATATACGCTTTGAAATTCGTTAAATTCATATATTAATGTTTTATTTATACACATATCAATGTGTTGTTACGAGTGCTCAATAAATGAATGCCGACAGTACGTGAACAGACCTATACCAAACTGCACATTACAAAAGAAAAGCATAGTGACCTCACCTCGAGCACGTCCCATAGCGCCAGACAAAGATGAGGTGATTCCTGTCTCTTATTCAGTTATAAAAATGATAAATTCCGTGGCTCTGAACTAAACGAGCATAGAATCAATTATTGAAATATTTATAAACATTATTGCTTACTTTTTATTGTGTACTACCAGAGCAATAATCGTTATGATGATCTTACTTGATGAAGGGGGAAAAGGAGTCGCAATGTGTGCTTTTTAAAGAATCCAGAATGGAAATACGCTTTAAATTTTATTGAAAATTGGCTCTATTAATAGATTTCTAAACATTTAAATAAGTAAATTCTAGCGCATAATTTACAGCGTTACAAAATATTTGCATAGGGACAGGTGTTTTTCGCGAATAGATTTTAAATGCCACGCGCCTCAAGTGTCTGTCCGCGAATCATGGACGTTCAGTATCGGAGTACTTTATCACGATTGGCCCAGTCAAATAAGAACATGACTTCTCACGTAGAAACGTGGCCAATAACCAAAGGAATTTGTGGTTGCGAGCGTGAGCGTAGCATATTGAAGTCTAGCATGGCCATAAATATTTTCGCGAAAAGCACCTGTCCTTAATGCCTTTTTCTTTCATATGTAACATACATCGTACTTTTCTAACCATTTTGGTAGTGTGTAAACTACTTTTTAATAAGTTCCGCATGTTGTGTAGTTGGTTGCAGTACTTCATTGGAAGCACTGTACTTCTACCATAACATGAGTGTTCTCGCCTCCCAGCAAACTCTTGACGATCCAGTCTCAGCACAAATCACTAGAAACTATATACACGTAGGTGTAGGCCACAAAACAGTGTGCATAGAGCTTCCGCAAAATAAATATAATTTAAAAAAATGATCAGAATTTCCAAGTGCTATCTGCTGATAATCATTGTCATTTAAGAATTGTTACACGGATTTAAACAATTGTCAGATATTGACTGTTATATTTTCAGAGAGAAAGAAAGACAAACCTGTTTGTGTTTTTGCGGAAAATTTTAGACATCAACATTCCTGTACATAATCTCCAAAGTAGTACAATTTAGTTTCATTACGCCACGAAAAAATATATTGGGTGCTGCTCAAAGTCCCAGAGAAGCACATTGCTACTAAAAAAAAACTGCACTCCATATCAGTGCCTTGCGCGTAGAGGTGATGAAGCCGTTGATTTGCATGCCAGGGACGTCTTTAGTGCTCCCACGTTTTCGGACATTTGTAACACGCGAGATCTCCTGTCAGGTGGCCATATTAACAGGCACTGGTCCGTAATTAGATATAGTTCATATTAATTTTCTCGTATAGATTGTCGCCAATATATATACTTTCTGGAAAATCCGTAAACAAGCAATTCTAAACAATACTCTCACACGTTTCTGCTCAGACACATTTATTTCGAATATTTATCCCCCACCCCACCCCTTTTCAACTAAAATTTGAATTAGACTCATCAGAAATAGCTACAATGTAATTCACCAGACATAGTAAATTATTAATTATAAATATTCTAATAACTATTTCGTACTATTGTTCTCTGTTATTTATTATCCCTTGTACCCCTATTTCAGCTTTAAAATGCTTGTAGAATGGAATAAGGCCTACATAGATTTTTGCACATTCGTGAACAACATTCACGTCAAGATACCAGTAACTGAATTATTTTCCAGTTTCAGTTAACAAGTATAATTTTTCAAAGCCTGTATATCAGTTATATAACGTTGATGACTTTGTTTTACTACTTCTAAGTGCAATACATGTGCACACGCGCAAACACATGGACAATGCAGCCTAAATGTATTTTATGCCCAGCTATGGATGCCAGAGCATATTTATGTAACAGAATTTCTTTTAGAGAGACCGTAGACAGCCGGCAGTACAATGCGCGACTGATAATTTTAGCCCATAAAGTGTAACGAAGTATAACATTGCCCGGTGACATTTCTTCCTGACAGGTCCCATTGACCAATCTCGAGAGCCGAAGCATTTCCACACCACTCAACCCACAACATATTTGTAAGCCGTGATACTTTAACCCGTTACGTACTGTTCGACCTACGAACGTGTTTTTTTAAAACTCGTTATTTACTGCTAGAAAACGTAACAGTTTACAACTACGAAAAACATAAACCGAGACGAAAATATATCACTTCAAATCTCAGAAAGCTTCAGTAGGAGCATTATAAAAACAATGAACGTTAAGAAAATTTGTATTCTACAGATTTTTTGAAGCCACGATAAAAAATTTTAATAAAAATAGTGATCGTAGATAACGTTTTTCTAATTGTTAGCAACTATCTTGCAATATTGGTTAATTTATTTCGCAATATATCTTGCGCCGCGATAACATTAAATACATGTATTCGTCAAAAATAGGTCGCCATAAATACGCCACTCTAGTAAGACATTGTGTGGGATTGGCATTTCTTCGTTTTCCTCTATTGATTTCGTAGTTTCTGTGCGTTACTATTCGAGAAACATACAACAGTTTTTTAATTCGAAAACTGTACGTTGTATCGACTATTGTTGTATGGGATGGTTGTGCGAATTTAAATATACAATCAATAAAAGAAACCCCATCAACATAATATATTATGTTAAGTACCTAGTTCAAATTCAGTTCTCGATTATACGTTTCGGGAAATTGCGCTCTGCGAAACCTTCCCGTATCCCTGAAAGAGGCATGGGACATAAATTAGGCTAATGCTATATATAGAGTTCAATCGTATATTACGATTTTATGGAAGCCAACAAAGAACGAGAAGTTACTGATATAACTAATGAGCCTTCTTTCCTCTACGTGGGTGAAAATAATAATTTTTATAAAAGGCGGATGTACTTACAAAGAACTATATGTGTACCGAGTTTGGTAAAAATCGTTTTGCGCGTTCAAAACCTTTTAGGGGGTGGGACCCAGAAAGGGGAAGGGGGCACTCACCCACATACGGACACACACACATAAAAACACAGGAAAATGATCTCATAAGCCTTTCTTTCCTTCGTAAAGTAGGCTAAAAGCTAATAAAAAGTAGTCCTATATCATTTTTTTACACTCTTCACTATAATGTGAGGGGACCGCGGTGACTGAGCGGTTAGACTGCTCGCCTCCCACCAAGGCGAACCGGGTTCAATCTCCATCCGGGTCACTTCCGGATTTTCGCATGTGGGAATCGTGCCGGACAATGCCGCTGGTTGGCGGGTTTTCTCGGGGTATCCTGTCCCCCCCCCCCTTGCATTCTAGCGCCGCTCTATTCTTATCCATTTCACCCTCATCGGCTCTCAAGACCTAGTTGTTAAGAGCCGCCCAAATTTCTCAACTCAACCCAACTCAACTATAATGTGAAACGACTTTAGCTGTTCTCTGCAGTGTGCGCGGGCAGTGTACAGTTATCAGCAAGCACCACATGCAGTCTGCAACAGCCCGCCACCCGCCGCTGGCCTACATCTGCAACAGGTTCCTCGAACGCAAGCCATGGCTGATGCGCAGTGCATACACGACACCCTTTCCCTGTCATGAGCGATTGAGGTGGAACGTGATGTGTCATCGGTGAAAACCCCCGCTGATTCATATCCCGCCCAAGTCCATAGATGAAAAGTTCAATGGCATCGTTGATATCCGACTGCAAGTTTTTACGCGCGTTTGTTTTCGGAACGTATCTCGGCGTACTCCTTTTGCTCGGCTGGGTCAAGCACCTTTCTGCTTTGAATAATAAAAATGCTTGAACACGACGGGAAATTACAAATTTTGTTACCGCAACGATCATTTGTCTTGAGCTGTAATGAACTCTACAAATTTACGGCGTAACCAACAGCTCAACAGAAATTCATCACTTTGGAAAAAATATTTGCTTACAACGTTGGCAGAAATTTTTAATGACTGCTCACGGAAAAGTAAGCGCTTTTGAAATCAATCTCGGGTGGGGGNGGGAATAAATACAGCTTATAACTATATATATATATATAATTACGCAAATACATGTCAAAACTGTGAGTACGTATTCAGGAAATGTAGAGGAAGCAGAAATATCAATGAGTATAGCTCCAGAAATGCTTCTGTTACACAACAAACCATACCAGAACACTTAACATCGTAACAGTGGAAAATGTATGTAGTCTATTCGCGGTTTCTTAATACTTTTTGAATAAATACTTTTGAAAAATCACCCCATGTACGATTTGTTTGGTTGTTTCCTAAATGTTCCATGTTTCACAAGCGTTTTATACTCGGGTTCATAAAAGTACATTTTTTGGGGTAAAATTAAAATTCTATTTATATTTTATTTATAAATTGTAATATTTCATTTACAATTAATATGAATAAAAACAGTGATACAATAGGTGTGTTGATAATGCCTAGTAAGAAATAGTTCTTATGTAAAATATTATTACTATAAGCGCGCACGAACGCGGTGTTGTGCCTTTGGTGTAATTTTCCAGGCTTTTTTACGCTTTGTTTGCACGAGGCGGAGTAATGTTCTGTAAGTAGAACTTAAGCAGGGTTTCAGAAAAAGTGTGAAGTAACCGTGAATGGACTACACACACAGCAAGCATTGCGAAACGTAGGTAAGCACAGCGCAGGAAATAGCAGACACCATAGGCAAGTGTCTCATAACATGTGCTCGAAATGTCCACCGTGAGCTATAGACACCGCACGCATGCACTTCCGCTATGTACGTATGGTGTGCTGCGTAAGGTGCACACGATCGCCGATATGGCATTCCACGTGACAGGGACCCAGTGTCTGTTGTAGTACACGGTAAGGGATCTAGCAGTAAACAAAAGCAATCCGGACCTATGTTCATTGACATTTCTACCTCCTCTACACGTTTTCAATACGTACCCACAGTTTTGACGAGTATTTACTTACATTCTGTATGTAGTTATGAGATGTATTTATTTATTGTGTTGTATTTACTGTATATGCTACAGTACACACCGACATGAAGCTCCCAGTCAAGTTGGCAGCGAATTAATGAAAATTGTTACAAGACGGACTCTTAATTATTAAGTTTTAATATATATAAACATATGATAAGCCACGGATGTTTTAATTGTTGCCATCCCTTTACAAAAAAAATTCTGACACATAATTGACGGACACTAGAATTTGTCCGCAAAATATTTAGGGCTATAAGTGTTATTTTGATTAATTTTAAAACTGCAATTCAGCAGACACGCATAAATGATCTGGATTATGATTTTTTAAATTAACGAGAAATAATGACTGTTATATTCACACAATTTGTTGATTAAAATTATTGTAATTAATAACAGCTGGTAGTTTCTTTCCGTATTTAGGAACCTAGTTCAGATTTATTTCGCTGAGCAAATTTGTATCTGCACCAGAATAGCATATCGTTGTATACTTACGTAACAAGTTGAACTTAACAGCAGCGAGCATGATAGTTAACTATACGACCCAAATTCCTAACTATCGCACTGTGCGTGCATCTGCGACATTATATTTCATTTTTGTAAGTTGAACTTCTGTTAAAATATAAAACAAATCGTCAAGAAGATAATTTACTTAAAATAAGTGAAAACTGTTTTCATTTGTCAAAGTAAATCGTTCGTGTAAAACATCCTGGCAGCGGTGGGATTCGAACCCACGCCTCCGAAGAGACTGGTGCCTTAAACCAGCGCCTTAGACCGCTCGGCCACGCTACCACATGTGCTTTTTCTTAACATAACATAAAACTTCAAAAATGCAAATAATATTTTTAATGTTAGTATAAGCAGGGGCATCCTTAGTGGCGTGTGGCAGGTACGACCGCGCAGGGCCTTGCGCCTAGGCAGCCCTCACGCACGAAAAAAAAAAAAATTTAATACTTAACTTTCGTTTGGTTGTGAGTTATATATTTAACGATAACATTTTTATATTAAAACATGTTTTATTAATTCAATGTAAAATATTTTATCAATAAAATGTTAGGCGAGAGACGAGGGCGCTCGAGAGCAGAGCATATTGCTGGAAAGGTGATTGGCGTTGTGAGAAGGAGGGATGAACTAGTTTGCTCTAGAAGGGTGGAAGGGAAGGGCCTCGCAAAAGTTCTATGAGCTGGGTACATGTAATAATTTTGTTAAAAAATTTAGGTTGACGTCTGGAAATAAAATTGCCTGGATTGAACATTATTATATGACATCGTTACCGCACGAAGAACAATTAGTAAATAGATTAGTTGGTATATTCAAACAAGATCTCATTAAGTCATATTATTTTTCTGATCATCAATCTTTTTTTGTTTACGAATTAGAACAGTGCCAACGCAACAAAAATGTTGTACTCAGTATTGCCCAATTATCTTTTATCCGTGCTTCTACATAGTCCAAAACAACGTGGCGTAGCGATTGTAGTGCTCACCGCCAATGACGTCACACAGAGGTTGTGGCCTTGTACACAGATAGCCGACTTTAGCGGCCCACACACGTACGAGTGTGGCACGCGAGTCCGGCTCGGCGAGAGTGGCTGCTCGCGAGCCAGGCTCGGAGAATTGTCACCACACACGAGACTAACATACGTCGAGCTATGCTCGCCCACTTCAGTCGCCAAAGTGCGTTTGTCGAGGTAAGTAGTGGCCGCAGTCATCTTGCTAGATGAATGTGGTGTGTTCGCGAGGAGAATGATTAAACAAGGAAATTGTGGATGAAGAAGTGGCTACTAGAGAGACCGGAGTTTCACGCATTAGAAAGGATAGTCCTGACGACTACAAAAACTACTTCAGAATATCTTCATATACAAGATCCTCAAAGGATAATATTTGAAGGTAAGAAAAATCAGAATAGTAATAATATTTGTATTTATTTTCACGTATCCTTCAACATAGCACTGACACTTTACATTGCTACAGTGTGTATATGCGGACATCCCTATCGACTGTGGTTAGATTCATACGGAAATAACGTTCGCAAGCTCTCTTCTCAGGAGTACGTTTCAGGGAAGTGATAATTGGAATTACCTGTGGCTGGTGACGGCGAGCGTGTGCAGTTTGTAGATGCTGTAGATATGGAAGTTGACATGCATCCACCAGTTGAGTACCCATAATCATAAATGAAATTGTGTTGCGTAAGCTGATCAATTATACCTTCAAACAAAACGTCATTAACCAGGATATAAGCAACGTCCCTTTGAGCGGTAGGCATTCGCCGCAGTTTAGCAGCGTACGTTTTACCTAGCGCGTTGTATTCATCGTCTTGTTGGTTAAGTACATGCATTGATCTTTGCGGTAAGTCACTAGGCCGTTCGCCTGCAGCACTGTCACACGTCTCCGTCGAGGGTTTTCTGTTTTTCTTACGTGGTGGCTTCGCCTTCACCTGGCACCTCCTCGCCCTGTAGTGCTGCATCCTCAAACATAAGATAAGCACACCTGGGACGCATTTGCACGGGCTGAGTCGCAAAATGCACGTATCCAGGGGTCTTTAAAAGTATATTATGAAGACACAGCATCCAACTACAAACTGTTCTGGAACTTGCATAGTACAAGTCGTTGTTGAATTGTTGTATAGTGTTTACTGAGAGATGGAAATCTTGTGACAAATAGTTTTGTGTGAGCGTACCTATGTTGTTGTGTTTGTATGGTAGCCTGTTGCTAACACTGTATTGTTTTTGTTTCAGTTCACCACCTCGTCACAAGAATGGTGTAGGATTACTAGAGAGTTTGTGTCAATGTGGAACTCCCTTAGTTTTGGTGGTTGCTTGGACGGGAAGCATATTGTGAAGCATTCAGGTGAAGGGCCATTCTACTTTAACTACAAGGGATACCGTAGTACCTATTGTTTTGCTGAGACTCGTGGATTAAAACCTGGATTCTATTATGGCAGATATAGGATGCAACGACAGGGTTTCAAATGGCGGTGTAATAGAAGAGACAATTTTTGTACAGAAAGATAAAGAATGGAGAACTTGCTCTTCCAAAGAATGATGACACATTGAGGAACATGAATTTTGAGTTCATTGCAGATAAGGCTTCCCTCGTACAGACCCTACATATGAAAACAAGTCGATGACATTGTGATGGCCTGTGTCGTTCTACACATCCTTCGAAGGCATAATAGAATGCAATATATACCATGGTCGATGCTGGACACCGGAAAGAAATAATCTGGAAGAATCACGTAATGAGGAAGGAGACTGGAGACAAGAGCAACCTCAGAGATTTTTGATTTGGTTCGTAATGTGCGTCTGGTAAAGCCTACAACTGAAGAATCTGCAGTGAAGAAACTTATGTTCAATACTTTAACGGGCCAGGAAAGGTTCCATTCTAAGACAGGATGGTGAGCCACCGGGTATTGCTTTAAATGGTACGTTTGTTGTACAATGCAATGCCAATTTCCTATAGTATTAGGCTAATAAACATAAGTATGCTAATAAACATAATTCCTATGTTTCTGACATTCTTCTGGTAATACCTTAAACATTTTTGATGATCGTTCCGAATTTATGTGCGTTATTGGTCGATGGTTGTTTCGGAATGTTTACTAGCTTAATTCAGTACATTACACCTAAAATATGTGCGTACCTTTACAAGGCAAATCTTTGGAAACCAAGTTGCCAAGGATTACCATTAGCAGGACTGCAAAGAAATTCCTTGTAAAATATACAAACCAAACATTTCTAACATTAGAAACTATAGGCTTGTATTTCAATTTACATTTTGTACCCATGGGAATATATTCAATTTTTTTTATGTAGAAGAAAATACTATAAATAAAGAATAAAGATAAGTGGGGAATAAATATTCCACTTACATTCACGCAAAAAAAACCCCCGGTGGCATCAGGGTTCCAACCCGCAACCTTAGGTTAGGTACCAAAAACAGACATTCAGGTTTCAGAAAGTTTTGTCAGTTATCAACTGCTTTACAAGTATCGTTTACTTAACATGCATGTAACATAAATTTGCCTTCTCGTGTTACAAAAACGGCCCTTGTAAAGTTACAACGAATACATTTGACAAGGATTATCACTGTATTTTTACAAAGTTCTGTACTTACACAAAGAATGTCTCACTAAATTTTACAGTACATTTTTCCAGCGTACGTTTCCTCTGTCAAACTGTTGATTGTAGCACGCCAACGCCGACATCTTCAGATTTGACATCCAAACTACTTCTGCTTAGGGCCAGTGATTTTTCGCGTAAAAATCGGAGCACACAGTAGACTTCAATACTATATACACACCTCAGCTGTTGTTATACCTCCATTGGCTGCTGGTGCCATGTCCGTCTTTGATCAAGCCACTCAGGACCGGGTAACTCCGACACTGAACCTTCGTGATTCCTGCGCAAATGGTTTACACGTGCCGGAATATTATTTTAGCCAATCAAAGAAGCTGGGCGACCCTACAGTGCTTTGGACTGTATCTTGTCTCGAAATATTTTCGCGAAATATTATGCTTTCTCTGGGACTTCCTTGATCTGCCGTGAAAAGAAGCAAATCGTAGTACCATAATGTAGGCCTGTACACTTCATCTTTCAACGTACCACTTCTATTGATATCCCGAACGCGGCACAGTTATTTTCTAAACAAAGTCCAGATATTATCAATTTTTTTATTTTTTTTATTTACGAAATGCAAGTCTGCATCAGTAATTTTCTCTCGTATGTATTGCACGAGTAGATCTCAGACCTCATCCCGATTTGCCCTTTTCGCATAGTCACCACTACGAACCTTTTACACAAAGGGTATTTCCTGAGCCGAGCCGAGCGCCACGGAAGGCCTCCACGCCAGGCTCGGCTCGTAAATTGAGCAATTTTGAAATCAACCTCTAATTAAAGACCAATATACACTGGAGAGCCAAAAAAAACTGGTACACCCGCCTAATATCCTGTAGGGTCCCCCGAGCACGCAGAAGTGCCGCAAGACGACGTGGCATGGACTCGACTAATGTCTGAAGGTATGCAGGAGGCATTTCACCACATGAATCCTGCAGGGCAGTCCACAAATCCAATCTGCGCCAATTTGAGAAAGGGCTGCACGTCTGTCACGTTTAATGATTCTCGTCAGTCGTCGTTTGTCCCGTTGTTTCACGATCTTTTTCCGGCCGCAGCGATGTCAAAGATGTGGTGTTTTACCGGATTCCCGATATTCACGGTACACTCGTGAAATGGTCGTACGCGAACATCCAAATGTTATCGCTACCTCGGAGATGCTATTTCGCATCCTCTCGTGCGCCGACTATAACACCACGTTCAAACTCACTTAAATCTTGATAACCTGCCATTGTAGCAGCAGTAACCGATCTAGCTGCCGACCGCATTGCGTTACTCTTATTGATTCCATACCTCTGTTATTTGCATACGCACGCCTATACCAGTTTTTTTGCTCTTAGATGTGCATAACTACTGCACATGTATGTTACAGTATGCACTGGAATGTAGGTAAGCCCTAATCAGTTAAGATGACAGCGAATAAATAAAAGTAGTTGTAAGAATTTACGTTGTATTGCGAGTGTAATATTTTAATATAGTCACTGGATATCAGTCTTTCTTGTTTTGTACACATACGAGCAGGAATTCACATATAAGTAACACAATTAAAATCCAAAAATTTCACGGACTACTTGGATGGCGCATGAATAAAGTGATCAGAACCATGGCAATGTTAATCGTACGTATAGCGAAAGGATACAGAATGATAAGGAAAGTAGATCCCCAGCAGGTGTTTCAAAAGTGCTCAGTTAACCGTGAAGAGCGTATAACGGCTGAGCGCGGCGCGCAGAGGCTACCGGAAGAGGCGATGGAGAAGGGGCGGGGCGGGCGCACGCATCGGCTAACAGGATCTCGCCAGCCGCTCGGATGCTGTGCTGCATCAGGGGGCGGACGCGTGCCCCACTTAGAGGACAGGTTTCCGAGCCCGCAACAGGTGGCGCGTCTACAGTAGCCTTCCCCGGGTCGCCTCTGACTATCCACAATTACCTATTCTCCCCTCCTTCTTGCTGGACCAACCCGCGCTCTTCCATTCGCAGAATGTTCACCAAAACAATTATTATTTATTATTTGTACGAAATACCGTTCAACTTGTAGATTTCACTTACAACTATTTTTTGCGTGATGGCTTGTCAAAATCACAAGTTCAGTGTTACTTGGGACTTACGAATAATTCAGACAGACTTACTTACCAAAATGAGATAATAAAAAAAAATTATTATTATAATTTTTTTATTTTACTTTTATTATTTTTAGCAGTCAATGACTTCTTTGTAAAATAAATTTCGCAAAGCATACCTTAAAAGAAATTATCAGTAAAATTTTCTTTTATTTTATCTGTACGTTCTAAAACACTAAAATTGTTATTTTGACATGCCATGATGCAAAAACTACGCGAAATATTTTTTAAATGCGGAAAGTGTACTTACATATAACGTCTACAAGTTGAACGGTATTTCATAAAACTATAATATGATTAGTAAATAAGTAAAATGTTTCTACTTAGACACTGCGGCGGACCAAGAAAATTTTACTCGTTTCTGAGTGTGTCATGTTCAAGGTCACCAGTACAACCGTAGCTATCACATAATCTCTCTCCCCTCCTGCTCGCCTCTTTTTTTTTTGTACCGCATCGGAGATACTGTCCAGCAAAGTGTGCAAAGCCTTCGTAATAATGTTCTTTTTTATTTCAACTACTACATTAGGAAATACCTGATAAAACGAGGCCGTATTTATTTCAATCGTGCTATTAGTCACGAAGTTATAGTGTCGGAATCGGGATCACTCAAAAAACGTTACATCGCTGTTTCCGTCGTGGTACGCCACGCGTCCGTCTAATTCTAAACACGTATTCACGTCAAAACAGTTTTTATCTTGTTGTTCATGGCCCCGCAGACATTTTGCTTGCATGAGGCGCCAAAGCTACACTCTAAGAAATTATTTGCAAATTTACCACATCAGTGTATATGTATAGTGGGAAAGCTTACATGGTAAAGTTATTTCCCATAAATTTGCTCAGGAAACAGTCAAATGCGTAGGGAAGTTCCCAACTTTATATAGTAGTGATACTAAACGTTCCTACATTTTCAGTTAGATGCGTGGTAATATTTCCATGCAATGTATAGGTTGAAAACCTCCAATACAGTTTAGGAAGCTTAGCAGAATTTTTTTTACAGTGTAGATAGAGGCAAGGGCAGCGCAGCCACGC
This sequence comes from Clitarchus hookeri, assembly GCA_002778355.1. Classification (NCBI taxonomy): domain Eukaryota; kingdom Metazoa; phylum Arthropoda; class Insecta; order Phasmatodea; family Phasmatidae; genus Clitarchus; species Clitarchus hookeri. The sequence goes on along the minus strand of NQII01002269.1, from coordinate 154,476 downwards.
CACGTCCATCAAATGCTTCGTCGCCTCTGAGTGCACGGCGCTGAACTGACGTGCAATGCTTTCGTAGTGCTTGAAACTCCTCCATCACATAGCGACACAAATACGTGACTGCATTATCTGCCGTGAAACACATATCAGTGTTGGAGCTAAGTAAAGCGGGTATGCCACGATGGAAGATTTCCTGGACGATTCCATGCAAGCCTGCTTGTATGGATGGTTCTATGGAAGATTTCGTAGTTTTCATGGACGTTTTCGTAACTGGTCGTGTGCACTGTTCGATGGAAGGTTTCCTTCAAGGTTGAAATTTTAGCCAATCAAAGAGAGGGTGGTGGAGTAATTTTGTTGATTTTATTTTGAGAATAACATAAGACTATTAAGCATGAATAAATAGTAAATAAAAACAAAAAAAAATATGTACTGGTATTATTGTGTGAAAATTAAGGTAAACAGTCGTGTTTATTTAACATAAAAGTAGAATTTTTTTAACAACAAAGCACTGTGCGTGAATACATAATGCTGAAGTCGTGAGTGAAAATTATTCTTGGACCACAGTTTCGTAAGTAAATTTTAAAAAATGAACTTGTCTTTACTCGCGCGGCAACAAGTGCCTAGGAAGCCTCTGCCCGAGCCTATACGGGAAATTTTATCGCTGCATACGAGTTTAAGTGTTACATGGCTACCATTAACTGTAGAGGGTTAAAACAATCTTTGCTGCAAGATTAGTCATTAAAGTGTTACTGAAATGTTTTTACATGCGGAACAGTTTTCTGTTTTGTTTTAATTTTTTTTTCCACTTCTGTAATGATTTAAATACCTGATATATGTAAACGAATTCACACTTGACGCTAATAATTGGTGGCTCACACAACGCCACGATATTGCAATGAAACACTGTCGGTAATATAAAATGGGCCAGGAAGTTTTTCGAAACTAATTAATACGTGGCTACATGCACCGAAAGGCTAATCTCCACCGAGCTGCCCCACATAAGCTAATAGAGCTCTTGTTTCACAACAGTTCAGTAAGCGGTAGCCCAAGGTCTTCTCAGTTGCAGTTGTTTATGCTCGAAGGTGAAATCATGGTGATTTTAAGCGGCGACCCTAATTCACTGCATAATAATGACGGCAAAGAAAGGCATTCTCTGCGTTCCTATGCTACCATAAAATTCTCTGATCAAATGTTCATACCTAAACATCGCCTTGAAACACACGTTTAGTCATTTTTCACGTCAGAGAAGGTAGGTAGGTAGGTAGGTTGGTAGGTAGGGCTTAACGTCTTGTCGACAGCGAGGTCATTAGACACGGATCAAGTTACTCAGAAAAGCATAAAAGGGGATGGAATCGGCCATTGCCTGTAGTTAAGAGTCATTCTAGTATTCGCCTGGAGTGATTTAGGAAAACCATGGAAAACCTAAATCAGGATGGCTGGAACGAGAATCGAATCCTTACCCTCCCGAATGCGAGTCCGAATGTTTACTAATGCGCCACATCGATCGGTGACGTCAGAGAAGAATTACATGTATATACACATGCAAAATTCCTCTCATGCTTTTCGCAACCTCACTCTGCACCGGAATGTCCATAGGTTTCGAAAGTAATTACGGATTTCTGAAATTCCACATGCCTGTTCGTGCCTTGTGCTTCGAACTGAGCAGTGAAATGAATGGATAGCAAACAGCAACGTGACATAGCTGTGAAAAGTGACAAATTCACCTGAATATTCTTACAAACCGATCAAATTAAACGTCGCGACTATTACTGGCACGAGTTTCTCTGAAAAATACATCATGCTGTATCATAGTCTTATTTACACGTCCTTTTCCCAGTAAAATTATGCACATTATTTGAAGTATTCCACATTTTAAAATAAACATTTCGTGTTATTTCAATATAATTTTTAAAATATACAACAATTATTTTACGAAACAAAATACAGTTTCCTGTCCTACAATAACTGAAGCGTTCACTTTCTTCTTCCATTCGGAATGGAAGAAAATAACATTCTTATTACAAAGAGCGATTCAACTATCTATCGCATATATTTCACGCCACAAATAACTTTTCAAAACAAGATACGTTCTGTGAACTGTAGCTAAGAACCAGTACTCGAGTGGCCTAGTTTCATATGCCCTAGTTGAAGACTCATCACTCTGTTGGCAGCCAACAAAGAAATTAGTTCAATTTGAGTATGCAACCTTGTAAATTCTAACCTGGCACTAGAATCTAAATCAATGATAGGCTAGGCCTATAAAAATTGCTCTACACTTTTATTTTATTAACTGTGTCAGCTTAAGTACAGCACGCATACGAAAAATTTCTTACTCGCAACACCTAACACCATAAATTTAAAATGGCCTGCAACTTGTAAAATTGGGGTCCTATTGCCAGTGCGGTTAGCTCACTAGTCTTCCTCCACGATGTTGTGGGTTCGATTTCCAGTGGGGGCCACACGTCGCAAACTTAGCGGATTTTGCTGATGGTTATTGGGTTTTCTCTTGGTACTCCAGTTTCCTTCACCACTGCATTTCATCACTTCTTTAAATCACTTTCTCTTCTTCCCTACAGAAATTAAATGACAGTTTAGTCGAGAGGTTTTGGTTGACGCTAAACAGCCAAGTCTTGAGCGCTGATGAGGGTGATGTGAAGTGAAAATGGCGCGGGCGGAATGCAAGGGCGGGAGAAACGGGATTGCCCCGAGAAAACCACACCGGTCAACTCCAGGCCAACTACAATGTCCGCCACATTTATCACTTACGAAAATCCAGGCGACCCCGCCGGGAATCGAACACGGTTTGCCTTTGTAGGAGGCGAGCATTCTGACTACTATAAGCTGTTTACGGTAAAGTGAGCACTTTTGAAAGCTCTCTCACTTGGTATAATAGTCAATAAATATATTTTATTTTGGCCTTTGTCGTTAACTTCCAAGTGCGGTGGAATATACACACGGTGTTTATTAATATCAGAAAACGGCTGCCTTCAGGGGACGATGAAATGACGTAGAGAGCGGTTATAAAAACTCCGGAGTCACTGTGAACGGCCAGCATTCTAGCTTGAACACTACCGGGTTTACAACCTCGTAAAGCAACTAACGCACCTGACGCACATTTGGTTGAGTATGGTTCTTTGGTAATGGAATTTGTGTCACGAGGTTACACACACAGGAAGCCTTTAAGGGGACGGAACCTTCTTAAGATAGTGACCTCAAAAACACTTTGGTATCGTGGTGAGAGAGAGATAGAGAGTAAAGTAGTAGCCACGGGTCATCGCGCGTGTATTGGTGACGTCATAGTGGACGCTCTCGCACCACGGCACATATCCACAAAACAACAAAGATTGTGCCACGACAATACGGAATGCGTCTGACATCACGTGGTGCGAACGTGCAGAAAGCTACGAATTCGAGTTACTAATGTGATGGAGTGAGTGAGTGGAGTGGAGAGATTTGGGCGGCTCTTAACATCGAGGTCCTGAGAGCCGATGAGGGTGAAGCGAGGTGAGGATAGATCAGCGCCGGAATGANTGAGAATACCCGCCGACCAGCGGCATCGTCCGGCACGACTCCCACATGCGAAAATCCGGGAGAGGGCCCCCTGGGCATCGAACCCGGTTCGCCTAGGTGTGATGCAAGTAGTCTAATCACTATACCACCGCAGCCCCGCTAACTTATGGAATCGTCGCACTGTAGTACGAGGGTTTTCGCCACGTCGTTAATTTTTCATAATGTATTTTCACGTTAGGTACAATGATTGTAACAGTCGGTAATCCGTTATGGGTGATCGGTTTTTACTGCGCTCAAGATCAGCGTTTGTGTATTATGTACTGTATATCTCCTTCCCTACGGTCCCCCCTTATTTGCTCGCTACTCGGACATCTCTTTGTAGAACTGGTGTGTTAGTCTGCAGTTTAGTTTCACGGCCGCTATCGTTTCGAGAATATGGAGTCCGTTTTGTTACATTACGTATTATACACTCTTGGGTGTTCTTTTAGTGGCTTCGAGGGCTACGTCCACAGAGGGCTCTTACAGCCGACGCTAGCCAACACGCACGCCAAGAAAGAAGTATGCAGATACACTTTTGATACGCGGACTAGGTGTGGTGAGCCAAACTGGAAATTAATTTGCTCTAGTTCATAAGCAGATTTTGCGACTCCACGCCGTATTTTTATAGTTCGTAATATTTAGCTGGGTTCTTAATATGTTCATACAGTGCATCAAGTTGACAATCCTGCATACTACTTTGAGTGACTTTGCATTTATTGCGAACACTTTTACCACTTGCGGTAGTTTATGAGAGACTTCTTTCGTCGGGTCTTTCGTCAGTGGTCATGAGTTTTAGATTATTACACTCCAGCTAGCCGTACACAAAATTTCATTTGAAATGTGACATCCACCGGGATATACAAAAGGAGTTCGACGCAGATTTAATGCCAGAAACAACTCCTTGGACCTTAGTAAATTAAATCCATCATTACCAAAAAAACTGACTCGTTTATACACACCTGTGTAATTAAAATATTGAATCTTTGCACTTAATTGAAGAAACTTTATTTTGATACCACATCGGGTACCAGTTTGGTACTCAAGCACTGGGTTACGCTGGGGATTAGATTCGAGCAATCACTGGTTAAACCTTCTCGTCACGGGAGCACGGCAGATTGGTGCCTTCTTAAGACAGCGTTCTTTCTTTAAACATCCCTCGCTTTCGATTTTGTAATTGTATCAAATTAATGCCGTTTATTACATATAAAATATCGTCAGAAGGAGCAGCCACTTCAGTCCCACCACCTGGTCTGATGGCTAGATATACTTCAGGCCTCTGTCCTCCCTTGATCGCAAGTCAGTAGTATAGCTGTTTCACGGTCAGTTGAACACTCTTTTTACCAACCTCTGAAAATAAAATCCCTGCCCTGAGCTGCATGTGAGTATTTTAAAATCAGCACTGAGTGGCATATCTAATTATTTACTATTTTGATAGTAAATTATGAAAGTAGACGTGCGTCATAGAGTATTATTAAACATGTCCATGGCAGTGTTAATATATACACGTGGCGAAAGAATACATACACAATACTGAAAATATGACATAAATTATTTCAGATAGAATATTGTCTCGATGACGTGTAACTGAGCCGAAACAAAGATCTGCGGCTATTTCTAAATATTTCGCTCTCACCAGATTGCCTCATGAAACAACAGAAGTTTTGCATAAAATATTGTGACAGGAAAAAGTTTTTTTTTAACGGTATATTATCATTCAGCATGTTAGAATTGATGAAAAGGGATAGTGTGTTATTATTTATTATTCACCCCATCTTTTTTGAGGAATTCTCTCTCAAATCTTAGAAACCAAGTACCGCAAGCAACACTTCACTGGCGGTTCTTAGACAAAAGGGGGACGGGGGTACTACAATGGGAGTATTGTTATCTTAGCTCACTCTGGCAAATTGCTCAGTTGGGCAAATGTTTTGTAGGATAGTTCGTGTATTCATAACAAATTCTCGTTTTAAAACTGTGGTTTAAGAATAATTGCAGAAGGTTTGCTAGAGCCGCCTAAAGTAAATGTTTCGTTTATAGTACCACGTGAGCACGTACTCGTCTGTGTGTTTACGAATCGCATAACGAGTCACATATTATTCCTAGAGCACTGCAATAAAGAATTACAGGAAAACAATCTTCTAATGTTCACCCCGGGCGCGATCACCATTATGTATATTATAAGTTTTTTTTTTCAAAATGGTGCGCTACAGTTTATTAGGAATGGTTTTTACTTCATTAAACATCCTTTTCTACAGTCTAAGCGTGGTTTATTCACACTTTTTGAATCAAACCTTTGAAAAATCAGGCCATGTATTACGTGTTTGGTTGTTTCCTATCTATATTATGTATCACAAGCGTTTCATTTTTGTGTTGACATTAATTTATCTTGGTTTTGGTTAAGTTAAAATTTTATAAATAATTTATTTATAAATTAAAATATTTCATTTATAATTAATATGAATGAAAACAGTGATACAATTAGTGTGTTGGTAATTCCTAGTAGAACATAATTCTTGTGCATAATATTATTACACTGAGTGCGCACGAAAGTGGTGCGTTGTCCCTTTGGTGTAATTTTCTAGACTCGTTTAGGATTTGTTTGCACGAGGCGTAGGAATATCCTGGAAGTAGAACTTTAGCAGGGCTTCAGAAAAGTGAGGGCGGGGGTCGCTTGTATTCTTCCCGCGATTTGTGGCCATCAGCTCTTAATTACTTCCCCCTCGACGTACGCATGCCCTTGTGCAACAAAGGAACTCAGTCACGGTGCCTAAAATCTGCCTCGGCAAGAACGTTAACTGGCGCGCTGCCAGCTCCCCCCAGCGTATGTCAAGGTCGAGGGACACTCGTGACGTGTTATTGGCTAAGTCGCCTTTGGCAAGCCACGCCCTGACCGCCGAGTCTACGAAACTCCCCATACATCCACCTCCATGTCTGACAGGCCGGCCCGAGGTCGTCGAGTCACGCTACAAATTACGCTGGACCCCACCAGCTCCCATTTCGGCTTCGTCAGCAAATCACTCCTGCAGACACACTGCCGTTCTGAGAACGTTTTCAGCCTTTTCGCGTAAATTATGACGAATTCGCCAATATCGTATAATTTTGCTAACGTTCACTCGGACTAACCACGAACGTGTTTCCATCATGACTTTGTTTTCAAGAAACCTTCCCTTTCTTGGGAATGATATTCACAAGTACCCCGAATGAACACTCGAACGGAAAAATTGCTGGAACTGCATTCTTAGTTCAAGTGCTGTACTTATGTAAGTTAGGTAAGCATGTTAAAAATGATTATGGCAGAATTGTGGAAAAGTGATATATTTTGTCCAATAAATACAGGACGTTCCCATATGTGTGAAGTAATCGGGGAGTGGATAGAGTACACGCCAAAACAACACAAAATGTCCCTATGAACATATGTCCAAAAGTCGATGGTTTCCGAATTTAAAACCTCCAACATTGTGCCACATGTATTGGTGATAGTAGAACTTTTACAAGGTGTGCCTGTTGATGTGACCAGCTTGAATGATGTGAGTGTTAAATTTCACAGTTGACAGCCAACTCGCTTCGAATGCTAGTTCAGTGTTGCTCTGCACGAGAGACGGTACGCACGGAGGCTTGTAGCAATCGGGAACTCGTGGAAATGTTGAGCACCCTCTTGTAGAGCAGCGTATCACTGCTGGCACACGAACATGGCTACAGCTACACGAACTGGAATGTGTCAGGAAGACTATTACGAATACAGCCAGCACAGCATTGGAAGGTCTGTAACTCGGAAACTATCGACTTTAGGACAAGCATTCACATGGACATTGTGTGTTTTTTTTTTTTTGGGTGTACTATCCGCACCCCGATTACTTCACACACATTTGGGGGAACCCGTATAGCAAATTTCTTTGCATTTGAAATTTTGTTTAACAAACAAATTACTTCGTGACAACTATACATTTGTTTCGTTTGGCCTTGGTAAATAAGGGTTGCTGCGGAAATGTTATATACACTCTAGACATGTGTACCAATGTTAGAACCAGCGCAAGTTATATGTATTTTTTATTTTGTGATTGTAAACACCAGGTAAATGCACAAACAGCCAGTGAACAGGAACATTATAGTTTTAATGTAAGCCAAGAGGAATTACTGGTAAAACTACGAAAATGGGTCACTCGAGCAATCAGAAAACCTCTCATTGTTTACAATTGTAGCAGTTTTTTCACTGATCTGGTTAAAAAAAACCGCGGATAATGCTTCGTTTTTGCTGATTTATTCTCACCGGCGTCGTGTATACAATGTGTGTTGTGCTTTTCATTGGCAATACATATCCAACTACACTACATGGAGTTAAAATGCTGCATTATTTATTAGGGTATATAGCGCCACACGTCGGCTGCCAGTACGACCAATCAGTGTGTTGCTGGTTCGCAGCTAGTTGAAAATTGTTCGCAGCCAACCTTCGGAAATGGTCGCTGTACGTAACTGCCCCTGTTTGAACTTAAAATCCGACTGACATGTCTTTAGCAATATTTGCATCGACCCGTTTAAAATAGTTCCGTATCTTGAAGTATTGTTGACAAGTGAGAACTTAAGTAGGTTTTTTTTTGTATACATTAGATTAAGAACTACAGCAGTAGTAACATATTTAAGATAGTATAAATTCAATTTTGTTGATGCGTGCATACTAACTAGTCTTTAGATCCACATCAGTGTTAATTTCTGCGCGTTGCGGAAGAGTACATAATGGTGATCTAAAACAGGGGTTCTTAACTGTTTGAGGTCCACGCACACCTATAAAGTCTCTTGTACGAGGTCGTGCCATATGTAAAAGTTGATCACTGTAAAGCGAGCACTTTTGATATCAGTATTTGAAAAAATTCACTGCCCATAACCACATATAACCTATAATACACACTTGCACGCAGGCACCCAGCCAAATTGGCAGCGAATTAAAAAAAAATAGTTCTTAGAATTGACGTTGAGTTGCCAGCGTATTGTTGAGTTGCCAGCGTAATGTTGAGTTGCCAGCGTAAAGGATGCAAAATTAGAATAAAAGTAGATCCTAAGCAGGGCTTTCAAAAGTTCTCAATTAACCGCAAACAGCCAAGACACATGCATATACAGTTGCACTTAGTGGTTACGTACTGGATTAACTTCGAAATTCAAACTTCAATGTTGTTTATAATACTTACACTTTTAAAGTTTCTTTTCTCAATGTTTATCTCGCCTTCTCTGAAATTCTCTCACGCCTCCCTAGTACGTGCCCCCCACGTTGAGGACCCCTGGGTCTAGACAAAGAAACGACGCACGTCTTATAAAAGAGCTCGGTTAACCAAGAAGGAAGAACGGCTGCTAGAATAATTGTCTGTCGTAATGTTGGCTGCTCTTACAGTTGCGCGGCCTGCGAGCTGTAAAAGTCCACCGCGCGCCGACTCCGTAATCCTCGTGCAGACGTGCTCCAGTTATTACTTGCTCCATCTTCCAAGCACCGTTCTGGAGGCCATAACAGTGCCTGCATGGAGCTCACGTGTGGAGGGAGTACGGGGTAGAGTGCGCTTGCCAGCTGCGTAATTTACGCTTCCAACATAAATGCTTGTCTTAGTTTTGCCTCTGGAAGTATCGGAATTACGTGGTTCTGACTAATGTTAGCTAGATGTTTACGTACACAAACAACGCGTTTTGAAATCGTAGTGCACTTCCTCTGACCAACGTTCAAGGGTACCGGCTGGCAGCTGCGAAATTTAAACAGGGAATACCGTGGTAAGGAAATTTCGCCTCAGTGCGTTGATTTAAAAGACAAGCGTTTCAAACAAAATGTATTCTCCACGAATTTTTTAGAATTCCCCTGCAGTGGAGATGTTTCCATAACATGTATAACCTGTTTACAATGGCTTTAAAATTTATGTTTTACAAAAAAGTACATACTGCCCATCTGTAACGAAAATATACACTTGCATGGATCTTCTCCTAAAAAATTCGCTAGTAGTACGTTTTATTAGAAATGCCTATCTTTAAAATTAACGCACTGAGGCAAAATTTCCTTAACATGGGATTTCCTATTAAAATTTCGCAGTTCCCAGCCGGTAGGCAGTGCCCGTAATGTAATTAGGATATAGACATTTCAAGATACACGATATTTTTGTTTTTTTTTTTTGTAAACAAACGTCCACGTTACTCTTTGAAAGTCTATTTCAAATTTAAAATTTCACTGGCAATATTTCTTGAAAAACGTTGGCAGAAAACTTGCTAAATTAGTTTCATGTCTTGAATTTTTTGAAAGTAAAATCGCTATCTAATGTTGGGGACATTCGCAGAAGGCGGAAATAAGTCTACCTCGTCTTTAGTCTGTGAGTTCGCGAGGAGCAACAGCTAGCCGGGGACATCAACCAGTTATGCACACCAGTGTTGCTAAACAGCAGGAACATAATAGCTGCTCACATTTTGGTCAGTAAACTAGTTAGTTACTTGTAATTTAAATACAAACAAATATTTCATTAATATTTTTATGCTAATTGTCAACACATATTAAATTTACCTAATTTTGTATTATGGTGTTTTATAAACGACATAAATTGCACTTACAAAGCAATACCTGACATTTCATACAATAATACACACATAATTTCATTTCATAAATTACAAAGAAAATTTGTAAAAATAATTTTTTTTATACAAAGTGTAACACTACACTCATCAGTGTCACATCCAACAAACTTAACCGCCTTACACTAATCATTAGAGAAAAACTGTCCGAGAAAGAATGGCGTGCGTTGGCAATATAGTTTCCGAAAATCTGTGAATTGGTATTTTTGAATTCCGAGAGTTGTGTAAATTTTTTAATGTGCGTTTATCGTAATGGTTTAAAAAAAATTGATTTTGAATTGTTTTGGTTTTGAATGGAAATCAATGAATTTAAAGAAAATAAGTTGCTAAATAACTTTCCCAACAGACCTTTACTGCATACAATAACAGAATATAAATTTAATTAATTAGCTGAAATTGGTATACATGAATCTTGCACGATAGGCTTCACCAGAAGCGAATACGTGAACATTTTTTTAATACGAGACAATATTAGGTTTTCAAGGTTAATTTCTCACGATGTTATAGACACACGTTTAGACTTCATGCGGGTGCTTTTCAGTCTGAGAATTTACAATAACAAATGTAAGTGCAACGGAATTGCAATTCTACGCCTCTCTCATTATTTAAGATATTTAAATTTTTAAAGTGGAGCACTTTTCGTGGCCTTGAAGCCAACTGCTTATTAGTGGTGCTTAACGTGTTCCTTTTTCAACTGAAGCACTGTGGTAATTACATGTTTCAAACGTCTTTTAAATTGAAGCCGAGGTAGATAAGGCACTGTGTCACGGAAACCTAATACACACGCGAAATTCATGCCAGTGAAAAACTTAAGAAAACAGGCCTGACATGGAAACATTTTTTTCCTTGCAATGGGGTTGTTCACTGATTTGAAAACACATCTTATTGACTTTTGAAAGCAGTGACTGTTATTGCACCATAATGGCAAACTTCAGTCGTAAGAAGAAGACGAGTCAAACAAACTGGTTATAAAGATGCAATTGGAATGCTGTTAGGTTATTATTCTTTTCTGAGACAAGCCGCGTAAACTCTTTACTTCTCGGATTTGTAAATAAACACTTGTATTGATGACATGCGTTGGGTTTTGCACGTTCGTGAAGCTGTTCTCGTATATTAATACGAAAATATTGGTAAAAGTTGGCAGCTGAAAGGATAGCGGGAGCTCCAGATATGGCGATCTGGGCCGCGAAGTTGCCAAAGCCGTAGACAGATGAGTTTGCGGTGGATTCATATTGCTTTCCGGAGTATGGAAGTGAGCCAGACTAAGGTTTATTATACTCGGGTTGGGAACAAAAAGAGAATTCTTACGGGAGAGTTTCCGCTGCGAAGTTCGCTGGTGTTCCGAAGAGGTAGCTTGTTAGCTGGCGATATTTTCCCCAGCCAAAATACTAAGTATTAACTTTATTTTGTAACTATTTTTCACCCCCTCCAATTGTGTTTACTAGGGTATACAGCAGAAATACAAATGTGTATGGCGTTGAGCGNTTTTTTAAAAAAAAAAAAAAAAAAAAAAAATGTTACGAATTTAAGTGTTAAATAAATACAACTGTTATCAAAAGGAATATTTCGATTAAGTTGTCCCATTTCAATAAATTAATTCCGAAAACCGACGTTTTGCTAAATCTACTTTTACGGCCGAATATTAAAGAACATGTGGACGTATTGAGTTAAATTGTCACTGTAGTGCGAAGAACAAAGTTTATTCGTTGCGTAAGTTCTAACAAAATAGAAATCGGAAGAATTTACGCAATTATACTTATTGTTTGAAAATTGCAAATATCCCATTAGTTTACATACAAAACTGAAAAAAAATCTAGTACAAGTGCAACACCAGTGCTACCTGGTGGCGCAAAGTCGCATGTTCCAAACGATCAGCATTGAGCTTTCCAACAACCTGAGTAGAGTAAACCGTAGCCATATTCACCCCACACTCGATAATTTTAAATGTTAATAAAACCGCTATTCATAACACCACAGTGACAGTCCTCTGAGAAAGACGAACTAATTTTATTAGAATTCTTTAACATCAACTGTTTAAACAGACTCATCATACGCAGGTATTACGTTTAAGTTACTATTTACAGAAATTATTTTAACATAAATACTAATGTCGGCTTTTGCGGCCATGAATTACTATCCAATATTAATTACACATTCTTATCGATAAAAGTTCTTGAAATTGAATTAATTTTAAAATTCCCATAATACTGAAATTTCATAAGCGTCCTTTATAAAGTGTTACAAAAATAGACGCCTACTTAAAGTACTTACAAGCATTACTATTTGCAAGAATTTCAAAGTGAGTTTTGCGTCTTATGTGATACATAAAAGGAAAAAAAATTGCTTGAGAGAAAATTATACTAAGCCTCGGAGTATATGTGTAGGGAACTAAGTGAAATTAAGTTAAAACCCTCAAAACATGTTTTTTTGTTACAGGGATCTTCAACCTAAGAGTAAAATCTCCTATCTGCCCCCGCAATGAAAAAAAAAAGGGGGTGGGGCGGGGGGTGGCCTCTCTCTTAATGCAGATCAATTTTTCACCGCCAGGAATTATGAACTTTTGATGCTGGTTTATTGAGCAGTATGACACAATTAAACAAAATGGTCCTCTGTTGCAATTGCTCAGGGCACACCGTTTTCGTGCAACTCGCACACAAACCTTCAGGCTGTGGCGATACAGTGTCTAGCACGCAGGCAATATCACCTACACGCGTCTACGGCATGCTACTGTGTGCGCCGTACAGACAAGTGTGCAGGACATTTGTAACACCTACTGTAAAGGGCATTAATAAGCTTGCAGTACTGAAGCTGCGTGTTTGTTTCTGACGAAAGTCAGTATGTGATTCTCTGCATTGAGTGATAGTGTTGCCCTCGCACTATTGGCAGGAGGGTAATACTCAACAGCTTTGACCAATGATAAATGACTGCTAGTAATTACAAGAATTAGTGACGTAATATTTACGCACGGGCCATACAGTGTGTCGCGTCCGTTCCTGTGGAACTGAGCAACGCTTCATACCGAATTACTCATCACCCATGTCCTCACGTTTGCAGTGAGACTTCCCTCCAGCGGCAGGCACAGCTTAAAAATTATAGTGTAGTATGATTTCATTTTGATTTTCAAAGTCTTTATTTTGCTTGGATTTTGATTTTTTGATCCCGGCGACGCAGATATTTTGATATCCCTTCCTCGTATAGCCACCTCCACGTTTTCTCATTATTCGTAAAATGTTATGCAAAAACCAGTAGGAAAAAACTATCACATTTATTATGTGTTCTGTGGTAAAAAAAAATTAAAAACTGCCCAGTATCTGCTTTATTTAGGCCACAATGAACATACACGCCGTTTTGTAACAACACAGGAATTTTAAATGGCAGAATACTGCGCCAAATGAAAAAAAAACAACAACGTATGCCTGGACTGACATTTAATGAAACCAGGACCAAACTTTAACCACAACATTCGGCGGAGTACGTATTAAAGACACAGCTCACACAACAATAGATAGAATTCGTGTTATCGCAGGGATTGAACTGAAGACACATTGTTGAGCGTTGCTAATCTACGTGCTAGTTGGTCGCCCATAGTGACGAGGTGGCAAGTCATGGAGATGGGGGGAAAGCAGCAAGCAAAGTACGGCCTTGCTGCGAGCGTGAAGCATTGCTTCTCCTGGACTATACATCATTCCTGCTAAGTACTTTCATTTCGTGCTTTGGTTTGCACGTAATGCGAGACTCGTGCATCAATTGTTACTGCGGCACGCTCATCGACTGTGCTGTAGCTCTAATCGGACGTGAGNGTTCCACGTGGCGTGGGTAAATACTACCTGCTTGTTATTTCTATAAGCTGTTCACGGTAAACTGAGCACTTTTGGAAGCCCTGCTTAAGATCTACTTGCACGCATACTGTGTATTCGTCCACCATAATGTATGTAAAATTAGCATTCCCATGGGCTTGATCACTTTATTCATGCGTCAATCAAGTGAAACTGTGAAATTATTAGAAAATTTAATGTTTTAAACATTTTCTTATTGTTACACTTATTTACTTTCAAAAGACTGAAAACAAAAGAAATCAGTTCAGTATTCACAAAAGTTTACCTAACATTTTTACCTCAACATACAGAGTTTTAACTTCCTTTTTCTCCGTCGTTACCAACGTTACTGAGCGAATTCCAGTCAGCGTGTCCGTTAAAATAAATTGAGGTAGGGACAGTGACATTTTTCAGAGGTTTATTTCAAAAGTGCTCCCTTTACCGTGAACCGCTTGTATCTAAGTATACGTTGTTATTGTCGTTAAAACGAATTTGGCTTCCTCTGATTCCATAATGGTATAGCACAAGTCTGCAGATGGGGGTTGAGGGTTTTCAAAAACCGCTCGGCCCTCCCCTTGTATGCGCTCCTATAGCATAGTTTGCACAACGCACTAAACGGCACGCGTGCATGAGGCACGCGCAACGCAATGTTAACATTTCCGTACATTTACGGAAATGTACAGCTGACTTTCGAAAACGCAATCCATATAGACGAAAAACGGAGTCGAGCTCCTTAAATACAAGACACGGAAAGTCTAATTTTTCTATAGCTTCAGGTTACGGGAACGAATAATGCCGAGTCTACGCTAAGTTTTCTTCGCCACTGTGACCAGAAAATTACGTTTCTGCTGCAGTTAGGGTATACATACCACTTAGACCTATTCATGCAAACATAAAAAAAAGTAGTATCAGGCACCCGTAACAGTTATCAACACTTAAAACACGCAAACGTTAGTACAAACTAAATGTCACACTTGTAGAAGTAACTCTTTTAGATCCTATATAGGTATGTTCACATTGTTTCAATAAGGTCGTAGATGAGTGGTAAGATTCACGTAGTATCTCGCTCCAGAATAAATTATTTTTACTTTTTTTAGAATTTCTTATACATGGCGAATCACTCGCATAAAGAAAATTGAAGAGTGCTTTGTAATATATTTATTTAAACCGGAAGCACAGAAAAACTCACTAGCAACATCACGGAGAGATCCCATGAATTCCCATGAGATCCCATAAAAAGCAACGCATCTGTAATTTTACGAAGGGTTCTGGAATTTATTTTACTAACACTTTTCCTTTCAAATAAAGGATTTTTTTTAAACTGTGCAGAGGGTAATATGTGGTTCTTCCTATCATGCACGGTCCACGGTGGTTGAAATAGTTTAGACGTGTTTGGAGGAGGCCGAACCCTTCACGGTATGAGACTTGAACATGACGTCACTCAAAATTGGAGCACTTAGGTACTGTAGGTAAGTCTTCAACTTCTTCAATCAGGCCTTCCCGCCGCCCTCGGTACTTTCACGCAAGCGCAATACACAACGACTTTCAGAAGTAAAAAAAAAAAAAAAAATTATATTATCGACTCAGAACATCTGCCAGTATCTATTTTTATGAAATAAAATAACTTGTTGTGAGATTATATATTTTTTTCAGTGTATCTTGATTATTTGCCACTCACGCCTTGCCACAAAAGCACCATCAGCTTGAGTACTGTTGATGTAAATTTAAAATTTAGTTCAAATAAGTGTGCTAGTCTGACATATATTAAAATAATTACAGTGATCATACAAATTATATTTAATGTACAGGTTTGAGTCTTAACCTGGCGCAAATAATTCTGTCCAGCTTTTTACAGTCCACGCACAAATGCGAGGTGATATGTAAGTTCAATTAATAATTACTTCACGAAGATCCCCTTGAGTTAACGACTTCTGTTATGGTTGAAGATTAAAGTAGCAGCAATAAAAATAAGTTTTTAGGGTTACGCAAAATGGTTTAAAGCTTATTTTATGCTTACATTTGTACGTAACTAGTAGACATTAAAAGTTTAATACAAGCATCAATTCCTTCATGTCATTATTATTGTCATGCCATTTTATGGTCCTGGATGCAACGGATTACAAACCTGACACGGCCTGGAAATATAACTCGTTCATCAGGCCACGATGGAGTTATGAATCTATAAAGGTCACGCACTTACGTCAGTGTGCAGACCACACCATCTTATACAGGGCGTTCCTAAATATATAGGAAGTAATCGAGGAGTGGGTAATACACCCCAAAACAACATACAATGTTCCTATGGACATATGAAGTCGATAGTTTCCGAGTTACAGACCTTGCAGCGTTGTACCACACGTATTTGTAATAGTCAGTTTTTTACGAGGTGTGCCATTTATTGTGATTGGCTGCAGTGGTGCGAGTGTTATTACCTGTCCCACTGCACTGTTGACAGCCTACTAACGTCAAATGTCATGCGCTTAGTACTCCGGATCTCAATCCACTGCGTATATTACCTGTGAAGGCACCTCAAGGCCATTGCTTATGAAACTACAGTTCCGGATATAGCATTGCTTCGTCAGCGAGTGGAACAAGGTTGCCAGCAGATACGTGCAACTCCTGGAGTATTTGATGTGTCAGACGATGAATGACGCGGCGTGTTCAGGAGTGCATTCCGGCACAATGTGGACGTTTTGAGCACTTCGTGTAGAGCGACGTACCACTGCTGGTACACGAACATGGCCACAGCTACTCTAACTGGAATGTGTCAGAAAGACTATTACTAATACATCCAGTAGAACATTGGAAGGTCTGTAACTGTAAAACGATCGACTTTACGACATATGTTCATAGCGACGTTTTGTGGTTTTTTGGGGTGTACTATCCACTCCTCGATTACTTCCCACATATTAGGGAACAATCTGTATAACTGAATAATTTAAGAGGAATATTTTGTTAATTCTAAATATTAATTCATTTATTTTAGTAGACTAATATTGTAAGTTATATCACTGATTTTTGAAGGATTTTTATTCACTGAGTGCATATTTTCAGCAAGTTTCATAGCACAAAATTTTATTCATTATTGGGTATCAACAACCTAATTTACATGTCATGAAATGTATTATGAAAATATTGCATTTGACTTAACATACAATATGTGCAAAAAATTTACTTGCAGCCATGCCGAAATTGGCATCGAAATTCTTAGTGGTGGGTCACTCTGAACCGTGCGTCTTCGTGGGTTGGCGTTTACTAAAAAAATAAGCTTATTTCCTACCAATTTTATTTCGTATGCATGCCATTACATTTAAATTTCAATCTTAGCATTTTACGCCTACGTATCTTGAATATCCTGTATTGATTGCCAACGCTTTCCTTGTGCAGAAGTTTTCTAAAATATTATATTATTTTATATTTTCTTGCCAATGTGCCCGTTAATTATTGTGTTAGAAATTTCCGAAGAATTCTGAAGGTTAAGTATGAACAGTGACTTGGGTATTCTAAATTGACATAAGAAAATTTTTAGCGCACAACTTTGAGCAAAAAAATATTTTTGTGGCAGAATTCCTTAAATGTGGCAATGAGTTTCTTCTTAATAAGGGAAAATGATTGCCGCAAATTGTCACGTTTGGAGGACTGACGAAGCAAATTGAAAAACATGTTAATAACCCTAAAAATTTACTGTAAGAGCTGCGGAAGTTTTAATGAGAAATTTAGAATATCTTGCAATCACATATTCTATTAGCTTAAAACAGTCGAATAACAAAGTTCATCAACGACACTCGATTATGTCTTGTAGAACCATATTACGTTTCTGCTACAGTTAGGGTATACATACCACTTAGACCTATTCATGCAAACATAAAAAAGTAGTATCAGGCACCCGGAACAGTTATCAACACTTAAAACATGCAAACGTTAGTACAAACTAAATGTCACACTTGTAGAAGTAACTCTTTTAGATCATATATAGGTATGTTCACATTGTTTCAATAAGGTCGTAGATGAGTGGTAAGATTCACGTAGTATCTCGCTCCAGAATAAATTGTTTTTACTTTTTTAGAATTTCTTGTGCAAAGCGAAACACTTGCATAAAGAAAAAGCGTGTGAAGTCAATTTAACAACACAGCTGAGTTAAAAAATTAATTTATTCTGCTTACGAATGCCTTCCCATTGAAATGTCTTCTAATTAATGCATTACTCTCACACTTTCCAAAAACACTCTGAATACGAATAAGTGATTTCAATCAGTATAATTATTTCTCTGAATCTTCAGTAAATGAGGTGTTTTGGCGACTGAGTGGAATGCACTGAGTTTTTACTGCCCTGCCAGTGTAATTCACTATGAATCAGTAGAAAGCACTGTTTAATCTGTTAATATCAGCAACTGATATGTTTGGTAGAATTTTGCTGATTCAAGTGGAGTGCTGATTTGGAGCAATTTTAACTGTTTCTTTTTTTAGAGTGTAACTTTAGACGACAGTCGGTGACACATAAAGCAATTCGTGGGCAAGCAGGGTATTCGACTCATTCCATCTTTTGGGTTTCGTAATTATGAAACTAAATCAGCTGTTTGTATTTACAAATGGTAATTGTGAACCAAAAATTATTTCAATGTTGAAATAAGAAATTTTCCCTTTTGTTTAACTGTTAGAAATATTAATAGGCAAGTTATGCCCTTGTTATTAAATTTAGGTGAGTGTATACAAAAAACTTCGGATACTATGAACTAAACTTTCCAGTTGCCCTAACGTTATGACGTTATTCTGTTTAAAACGCAGAACCAAGGTTTTTTAATTGCTATTAAATTTTAAGAGAACTGAAAATAATCTTGTTTCGTGGCGAGTTGAATTTAATGTAACATTAAATTTTGTTCAATTTTTAGCCGGTTTATTGCAAGTTTTGCTTCCTTTTGTTTACAGTCTGTTCAGAGAAAAACATGTAAGTTACGTTTTTTAATCCTAAGAAGTAACAAAACAGTCGTTATAACAGACTCTAAGCTTAACGGTCATTTTACAGTAATAAACTCCTGACAGCTTTACGTCTAGACATCTACATCGCACTTTATAATCGCTGAATTGAAGAGGCCATTTTTCATATCACGTCAACTTTAGAACTTCTGCAGAGAAAGTAAACTACCGAACGTGCCTTTAGGCGACATAGGGGTCACTGCACTTGACTCTTGATGTCTTAAGAGATTTACGCGAAGTTTAGTTTACAGCTGCCTGTCCATAGCCTTTAAAAATTATGCCCATGGTCTTGAAGTCTCCGTAATAAAATTTATGTTTTTAGATGTAAAACTAACGAACGATATAGATAACTAACAGACGTCAACGCTTGAAGGTGGCAGATGAAGACTAGTTAAAAATATCTCAGCATGATAATTGCAAACGATGCAATCTGAATCGAACAAAACGTACAGCTGTAGCTGTTTTGCGATTAAATGAGTAATTTTTAAACCCCCCTTAACTTTAAAAATTGACATTTCATTGCAGATAATTCCTTATATTATTGCGTTATACATGCTATAGTGACTATGCAAATTCTCATTCTAACATTCAACAAGTGAAAATGACACTAAGCGTACACCAATTATGAACATTGCACTGCCAGCATTAATTTGGATGTGCAGAACTGGTATTTCCATTAAACTAATGTTCAGTTACGGGGAATTATTTTTTTAAAGGTTGAATTTCTTAATTATTAGTTAACTACATACTGCGCCTAACACGCAGGTCACCCTTCCATCACACTGCAATTATATGAGTAGAGATTACCCGGGTGAGAGACGCTGCTTAATATCAGGGGTTTTTTTTTGTGCAATCGATTTTAGGTGCTTCTTGTGGCCTTTTATCAATTGCAAAATTACACCACTATGTTAGAAAAAAATACCTGCGTCTTCAGAATTATCGTGGCCGCAATCATAACAGCGTTCAATGCTGCAATGCAGAAGGAGTTGGGGATTTAAAGAGCGCTAACAACTAAATAATTATCGCAGTGGCATAATGCAAGGGTGGGTGTAAAGAACCTATGAATAGGAAACCCGTCAGCCAGCAACAACGCGTGCCACGTTTTCCCAAAAACGAAATTCGGACGTGACCCTGCTAATATAGTATGCGACTTCACAAGTCGCATACTCTATTAGCTTAAAAAAGTGTAAGCCAACAGTCGAATAACTTGAGAGTTATAATACTCAGGTTCCTGTGTGGTTCTACAGGACATAATCGAGTGTCGTTGACGAACTTTGTCTGTGGATGATTCGGCACTAAAAGTTATCTTACAGACGTTTATACCACCTGTGATTCAACGTGGTTCTCTAAGTCGCTATACCTCCTTGATGGTATAGTGCGGGAAAACAACTTAATTACAAATTAGGTATAAATTATTTAAGATGGAACACTGGATGTAACACGTAAGTCAAAGAAGATCTGTAACCACTGCAAAACCTGTAAAGAGACTATTAAAAAAAGCCAAGTGGTTTAGTGGTCTGGTCGGAACACTTATCCCCATCCACAGTGAGTTGAGTTAGATTCCCGGTGAAGACAGTCCCTGACTTCCGCATGTGAGAAACCTTGACGGACGTTGCCGATGAGCTGTGGATTTNCCCCCCCCCCCCCAAAAAAAAAGAAATATTGCGCTTTATTGTTGATCCGTTTTCACCTTACTTCTCCGTCATCGGTGTTTGAAGAGCTCATCTTTCAGTTTCGCCCAAATAGCTCTCACTAAAAAAATTCCCGACAGCCGTTTTGAACTGGGAATGCTAAGCCGTGCGAAACCTCAGCGCTTTATTTTTACTCTTCTTGCCTATGGGGATTTGCGTGTCGCAAAGCGGCTTGGGAAGCAAATCGACAATGAATTCGTGTTCGAATTGATCATTCCCTCGTTGCGAATTGGCAAGTCTCAGTTCGGATACTGTCGGAAGTCACTTGTTTAGCATTCATAACAACGCGTAATTGGTAAATGATAATATTTTAATACAATTTATTTCAAAAAAAATTATTAGTTTATTATAAACAATGGTTTAGCGTTCCTTATAATTATTTACTTGAAATAAAGTTATAGTTCATTCACGGTGGTTACCTCCAACTTTTCTGAAGCCCTGCTAAAGTTCTATTTCCAGAATAATATTCCTCCGCCACATGCAAACAAACTTAACAGAGTCTAGAAAATTAAACCAAAGGGACAGCGCACCACATTCGATCGCACTCAGTGTAATGATATTTTGCATAAGAACTATTCCTTACGAAGCATTACCAACACACCTATATTCTCCCTATTTTATTAATTTACAATATTATAAATTCGAAAGTGTGTTTGTTTGTTTGTTTGTCCTTCTTTCACGTCGCAACGGAGCTACGGATCGACGTGATTTTTTGCACAGATATAGTTGGAGGGCCGGAAAGTGACATAGACTACTTTTTATCCTAAAAAAATATCTCATTACCTCAGAAAATTTTTTAAAATAAAAATAGCGCTCAGAGTACAATGCTGCGTCAATGTAAGTTGTTAGTGTGGGACGAAAGCACAACGTCACACAAAAAAGCGATAGAGGCCCTAAACCGAACTCTACAGGATATACGAAACAATACAGACATTATGGGAGGAATGGTTGTATTACTTACTGGCTGGTGACTGCCGCCAAACTCTACCGGTGATTCAGAGGGGCACACCTGTAGATGAAATCAAAGCCTTTCTCAAGTCGTCAAGCTTATGGGCAAATGTCAAGAAATTCAGCTTGACAACAAATATGAGAGTGCACCTCTACAATGGCGATAACACAGGACATTATGCTGATACACTATTAAAAATTGGAGATGTGTGGTTAGAAACAGATTCCGAGGGCTGTGTGCCACTAACGGGGGATGTTAGTAATTTGGTGCAGAGTGATACGGAACTGATTGCTAGCGTTTACCCAGATCTACAAAGAAGTATAAATGACAACCAGTGGCTATGTAAAAGAGCGATTCTAGCACCAAAATACGACATAGTTAGTGCTCTGTTCTGTGTTTATGATCAGTGTTTGTCTACTAACAGATACCGTTATTTCTCCCTATAAGTTTGTTACTATAACTACGCGAGCGAAGCCGCAGGTAAAAGCTAGTATTTACTATAAATGTAATATTATCTATTAATAAAAAATAAGTAAAAATTAGAATTTAACGAAAAGTAAAATACTGTCATGTTAACAGAAGTACTAAAGGCTTATGATACATGAGATATTTAGGAAACAGCCAAAAAGTGTGAGAAACCGTGAATACACTATATTTACCTATTAGTGTGTATGTTTTTAAGGACAAGCCAGTATGGCTGGCGGTGACTTTACTGTTCAGAATTTAGCGACTTCGTAATGACACCCTCTCACCAAGGCAATCCCTGGCCGCGTCACTCCCGGATTTTCGCAAGTGGGAGTCGTACCGGACAATGCCACTGGTCGGCGGGTTTTATCGGGGATTCCCCGTTTACCCCGCTCTTGCATTCCGGCGCTGCTCCATTCTCGCCTGATTTCACCCCCCATCGACTGTCGAGACGTCGTTGTTAAGAGCCGCCCAAATATCTCAAGTCAACTCGCACTGACAAGTTTCGTTAGGAGAAAAATACGAAATAAGGAACGTGGAAATCAGTCGTCAGCGGTGTATATATACAGGATCGGGGTAAGTGACCACGTTGTTGAGATGTGTGGACGGTGAGACAAGTGTAGGCGGGGGGAGAGAGCCAGGCGGGGAACGGGAACCGCAGTTGGAACAGTTACGCGGCGCTCGGTCACCGGCGGCCTTCATCCCGANGCAAGTGATCTGAGTCCGCGGGCGTGCCTGCCTGCCACGATCAGCCGGCCCCCGCTGCGAGGCGGACAAGGAGCACACGAGAACACAGTCGCAACTCAGCGGTAGAAGGAGAGAACCTTAGCTTATTCATTTATTTGTCGAAGTCTGCTGAAGTAGATTCCACGGTACTGGCAACGTTAGAGCGCAGGGTACGAATGTTCCACTTTGTTATGTAGGCAGTCAAAGCCCTTGAAGTCACAAGTCTTCCAAATGACACATTCACACAGCACACAAATAATCCTAATTGTCCGCAGCAGTAGTTTAGTTATGGCCGTCAGTGTTTACGTTAAATTAATGCAATTATGGACATAATTATTTTCCCAAAGGTTAGTACCATAAGTGTTTAATTAATCGACGACTATTTTAAGAGGTAATTATTGATTTCTTTGCTTCATCGAAAAGTCCTAGGTTTTGGTTCGATTTACGATTAAATGAGTACTATTGAAATCAAACTTTGAAAAAAAATCTCGCTCAAAACTGTAGATAACCTTACATAAACACTCATTGGCCTACTCCTACTAAAATTTGGAAGTCGACAACAAAAGATATGCTTGGTAAAATTGTAATTTCTAAATTACGTATACGTAGTGGCAATATACTTCTGTTAATTTATCTTCATTTATATTATAACAATAACTTATGTAATGTGATACATTCGTTTCCAACTGTTTTCTTGATTGGCGTATGAATAAAGGTCGTTAGGTCCTTGTAAATGTTTTTACTGTGGCAAGGAGTACTCACTGGGTCGAAAGGATAAACAAAGCTCAAAAGTTTTCAAATAACCGCAGACAGGATGCGAAAACACAGCTCTTGGCTTCCAATACCTACACATGCGCTGTGAGATGGACTCTTGGCCTCAAACCCAGTTCGGGTCCTTCAGAAAATGTGTCTGTGGTAACAATACTTTCGAACTGAAATTACGCCTCTAGTTGGGTGTCTTGACGTTGGGGATAAAAAGGATAGTAAAGAAAACCCGTGCTTATGAACAAAGGATCCGTTTCCTTAACGATTGCAGCACAGGTACTTATTTGATGTAACTGCAATATTAGAATTATTCATCGTCAGTTTAAGCATCACAAATCAAATTTGTTCACATCAGCTGTCTACATCACAATAATACTGTCACAGACACCGTCAATCGTATTATCTTACATGTTGCCAACCTGGCAACTATGACGAAGCTGTGAGTGACACGAGTGTCAACTCTAAAACCCAGTATATACCATAATAAAAATAATAATAAGTAATGTAGTAATTTTATAAACTTGAGAACATTTCTGATGCAATCATTTATTTTTCATACCAATTTCAAAATAAATAGTAGAACACAAAGTGGTTTCAAAATGATCAATGCGATTTTAACCGATGTATAGAGTTCACTTAAAAACTAGGTTATACTGGTGTGAGAGTTAACCAGGATAACCAAAGTCGCTAAGATTTCCTTATGACTCTCTGAAATTATTATCTCCACAAAAAATTGCCTAGAGTGCAAAATTCCTTAAGATAAGACATCAGTTCTTTTTTTATTTTTATTTTTTTTACTTTTTTACCATGGCTAGTTAAAATGTAGTATTTATACGTTAGTGTGTCTGCAATCCAACAAGTAGCATTGCAAGGTATTAAGCAGTGTGTGTGTTGATATATATAACTTTCAATGTATAAAGAGCTCTTGGTAGGACTACAATGTGCAGCAAATTAATATCTGGAAAAATATTACGGATTCCCTGACACATAGTCCGTTCTTGCATAAAACTCTCGTAACCTTTCGCTTACCCCATCTAATTCCTGTAGCAACTTGGGAATCTACTGCACATTCCACGCCACGAAATTCAAATTTCTCTCCCCGTAAAAGACGCCTTACTTACAGCGCATAAAACACGTTCCGCTTATTAAATACCTTCGCTACACAGCTCTTTAACTTTGGGCTAATATCTCTTCATTGTTTGCGTTTAAAGCCGAAACACATACGTGAAAATATATAATTTTTGTAAAAAAAAAGTTGGCATATTATATTGGATTTTATTAAAATTGTATTACTACAACTATTTTGAAGCTCTTAAAATTGTGTAAGTATTGTTTCCTATTAAACTAAATAGCGTGGTGTAATTATCCTATTTTTATTTCTGAAAGCACGACCGAGTGTGTTATACACAGTCCTATCGAGCAAGAAATTTAGTATAAACAACATAAATAATCAGATAAATAGCAGGACATATTTAGGCCTAGAACCCAAGTTGCTTAGTTCAATTTTTTTTCAGTACAGTAAACCTTAAGTAGGTGTACGCATTTTAACGTAAATATGAAATCACTGAAAGGAAGTACGATGCCTCTTCCAATGCACAAACGAAGCCACAAACTTAAGGTTTTATGCACAAATTTTGTTTATGGTTCAATGTGACCTACATTTGTTATACGGCAAACATTGCCACCTGAATTCAGTTTCTTCCCACACGTGGTGTAGCATCTCCGGTGCCACTTCAGCAACTGCGTCCGTAATTCGTATTCGAATCTCGGCCTTTCAGGGAGACACGGAGATTTTAACTATAGTCAATACACGATTACTTCTAATTTTTCTGAAGCCCTGCTAAATTTCCACTTCCTGTATATTCCTGCGCCTCTTGCAAACGAAGCTTAATCAAGTCTAGAAAATTACACCAAAGGAACAATGCACCGCATTCGTTCGCACTACTTCTAATAATATTTTGCAAAAGAACTATTTCTCGCTAGGCATTACCAACCCACCTTTTTTCTCCCTGTTTTTATTCACATCAATTTTAAATGAAATATTATAATTAATCGATATAATTTAAGTAAAAGTTCAATTTAACGAAAAATAAGATACTTTAATATTAACACGCATATAAAGCGCTTGTGACAGATGACATATTTAGGAAATAACCAAGCACGCCATACATTGGGTAATTTTTCGAAGATTTGATTCAAAAAAGGTGAAGAAACCGCGACTAGACTGTACACCAAATCCTTCAGCTGTGGTTGTTTACCATGCCAGTGACATGGAACGTACTTTCGTCACGGAAAACTCCCTAGTCCAGAAATCTTTCGTTTTCTTCAATCCGCTGCAACATTTCCGTACAAAATTCCTACGAGAACGTTTATCGCCATCTTAAAGGGCCTGCACTAACGATAATCTGTACCTTCGTAAGTGTAAAAGTCTTAGTAACACTCGCCACACAGTCGTCTGTGGAATCCCACTTTCCGCGAACGCACGTCTCGTTGTCTTGCGTGGACTTGGAGCGAATCATACCCTGCCTAACCTGTTCCACGGCAGATTAAGAAACACGTGATCTTGCTGTTTTTAGGCAATGGGGAACAGAACATCCCGTATCAACAACATTCCTGTGCTACGAGTGAATTGTAGGCCTACTGGGCGGTTCTTGGCGATATTGGTTGCACAACTCCCTTTGAACTTGCGTTCTTCGAACCAAAACACGCAACGATCTCGTTCCGTACTTAACAAAATTAGCCATTTTTATCACACTCGATGAGAGCGCTCGCGGTGGCACTTTTCGGTACTTCGATTTCTATGCGTAAAACTTGAAGTGCGATGCTTCATTTGTACATTGGGAAAAATATCGTAAGCCCTTTCAATACTTTTTTATATTCACGTTCAAAGTTGTAGAACTACTGTAGAATCACTCTGTATTTTATAATGCATATTCGAGTACGCGCGGCATAGGAAAAGGATGGATGAAAACAGACTGCTTGGAAAGAAGTTAAAGAGAAAATGGAAGACAGGGAGAGATCTAGGGAGGACCGAGAATGAGTCGGGGCGATCTCGCTAGAAATGGCACGTAAAAACGACGCGAAAATATCTTAAGAAATTAGAAAAGGATAGGGGCAAGAAAGGAGGAAACGGGGAAAAAAAGTAAACGGGAACGAATAAAAAATGGTGAATTTACAAACGCGTAATTAATGAAGTGAGAGCGTAACAAACATGAAATAAAAACATATCGGTTAGTTTTTTTTTTAATTTAAAGGCAGCTCTAAACTTAAAAGTACGGTGGGTGACAACTGGCAGTCGAAGAGGCTTGGATTGCGCAAGCCTCAGAAGTTTCTACTATCCGTACCTGTTTGTGAATGTGGTCGTAAGGAATACATCAAACAAACAAAGCAACTCTGACTTTTATGTTTAGTCACTCCAGCTGTAAGAAACTAGAAAAGATTAGTTCTCCTGGGAGACAAGAGGCATGCATGACATTCTGATACTCCAGTCAGTTATTATCCAGTATCTAAAGATGACTTTCCTCTATATGCTGTTACACTCATTAATTTTACTAAACTTGAGAAACACGTCCTCCCCCGTCGTCCTTTCTTACCCCATCTAGAACTACTGACAAACGAAATTAATATTTAAACATATGACATTCTGGAGTTGAACCCAGAAACGTACGCGTCGCAATTTACTGTCCTAAAATTGGTTCCGCAAAAGCCTTCTACTCTCTCTCTCTCTCTTGAAAGTCAAGGTGTACCCAAAAATTGAATTTAAGATTATGTTGCCAGATTTTTGGAAATTAAAAGAAGACACGTATATGTGCTGGATACATTACGTTTCTGACTCTTCATAAATTAATGAAGTTCGTATAAACATGTAACAGACACACGTTTAATGAACCAGAATTGTAAAATAATACAGCCACTGAGGAGAAGCAAAATAATATATAAACATTGATAAATACTTGTTGTTTGAACGTGCCATACTGAGTATTTTTGTCTGTAAGTACGTTTTCATCAAAATCACTGCAGGCTTCATTATCATCGAAGAATATAAAAAAATTATGATTCAATTAGTTAACTGATATTCTGTTTGGTTCATCTCCCCATGTGATATTCATGACACATTTTGGTACTTGTAAACACATTTTATATTATTTAATTTTTCCTTTTGAGACTGTGAACACAGTAATCGAATTATTAGAATGCAAAGAGAGTGGTTTGAAAAGAATGCATATTATTTTCAAATGGTGCTACGACTATTATCAGATTTTGTAATTGTACAAACTTTTCTTATACAATAAATCTCTAAAAAATGGAACACTTAGTCTACTGTTAAGAGATAAGAACAGTACACGGTACAAA
Organism: Clitarchus hookeri; assembly: GCA_002778355.1. Lineage (NCBI taxonomy): Eukaryota > Metazoa > Arthropoda > Insecta > Phasmatodea > Phasmatidae > Clitarchus > Clitarchus hookeri. The sequence continues at coordinate 126,614 of NQII01002269.1, read as the reverse complement.
TTGTGAAAAAACATCATTGTTCCGGGTAAAGGAGTACAGCATTGAACTTGAAAGTTATTTAACGATGAAACGTAATTAATTCGCCGGTCTACCTGGCGCGCGAAAGGGTTGAAGTGTTTCTCGCATGTGCACAATGTATTTGCGTATGGAAATAAATAAAACTTCAGACTAGGGTGGGTACAACTTTCAACAGTTCACGCTTACTCTTCTGATGCTCTTCAATGTGGCTTTAAAAAAAGACATTTTCAAACTGTTATAGGTTAAAATATTCTAGGCGAATTCCTACGAAACTAGTATAGGACCCAGCATTGAATTTTACTTCAAACTTCTTAACAATGAAATGATAGGGTCACCTCTTAAAGCCTCGTAGTTAAACGCAGCACGAAAAGCACACAAGAGTCAGCTCAGAGCCGTGTGCGCAGTGGCGATGACGCACTTGAGGTGCGTGGCAGTGTCGCCCTTATCGCTACCGCGCTTCTCGGTCTCCAACGTGGAAAATATCCCAAGGTAGGCGGGTCCCTTAAAGGATGGCCCGGCAATTTGTTGTGCTGGAGTAACGTCTTCCAGCGCCAGTTCCGTTACAACGAGGCACGCGACGTTAGCGTGTCCCGGTTGGCAGTCTCATGCTTCGGGCTTGGGCGGCATTGTTGGCGACGTATTTTTGGATACTGGACTCCTAGAACGGTACACGCAGCCACATATTCTACATTTCTGGTGAGCGAGCCTCACAACACGTCCGCTACTGCTTAGTTGTCAGGGCGGTGGTTTAGTCAGTAGAGAAGTTGGATTTGTCACTACAAGACGAATGACATTGCATCGAGGCAACGCAGGTATCTTAAACAGGCCACTGCTCCGAAAGAAGGAAGGAAGGAATAGAAGTCAGCAAATATAGTTGCGCTACAAGACAAATAAAGAGGAGGTGCCATAACCTGAAACCAATGTCAAATTTGAAACGTTGTGATCTTGGTGGTCAAGGTCGTCAAGGTGTTGTTTTCGAACCATTATTTCTCTCGTATATTTATCACTGCACTGTAGTGATACAAAGTGTATATACAGCTCTCCAATATATCTTATTGTCTTTGTAAGGTCTAGAAAAATAAATGTGAATTAAGGCTGTTTAGTGTTTTACATATAACCATACATTTTTTTTTTTTTTTTTTTTTTTTTTTTTTGGAAACACAGGCCCAGATCAATAGAGCTCGTGCGAATATGGTCGTGAGAGTTTTCTTAAATCTGTTACCGGTAGGTTTTCATAAACGCCCAGGAAGGCCAGCCACAATGGTGTGGGTATCAGAACACCTACTACCATCAGGAAGATAATATTTTCGAGAACCAACTTGCGCCTCGACTTAACATTTCATTGATAGGGGCCTGAAACATATATACTCTTTGTAAATCGTAAAACGGCTACTATCCGAGAGTCTGTAAGCACTTAAAAACAGGACGAAGCCATTTCTTAAATTGAACTTTGCGTAACTTAATTCGTCTGCTTGCACCCATTTCAGAATCCAAGATTCAAAACTGTCCAAATGAAAACTGTGCAAAAACTTCTCGACTGAAGTTCAGTATGTTGATAGAATTGAGACTAAATCATACACCGTTGTCCGTAAAATTACGGAAAATACCAGTTACAAATTATCCAAACATCTGCGTTAAATTGCTGTCTCTTCGTTTCATGCAATAACGTTCTCTCAGTAAATTTCACAAAAATTTCCGTGAATTCACGGAACGTGTCCACAAACATGCAAGTTAATATTTATAAATCTGCTTTTTATGAAAATGGCTAACAAAGAAGACGTTTTACTTTCGTTATGTGGGCGATTCACTGTCTGTGTATAAAAATGACTATTAAAAAAATAAAAAACCTTGTCTGGTAGCGGATTTGAACACGGAAAAAAATCTTTTAGCCATCACTGTACCCATTCACCTAACATACCATCACAAGTGTTGTTGTTGTAAATATGAAATTTATATCCAACCATCCATATATCTCAGATTAAATTCATGTTATTTTCGTAATGTATTTCAATGTATTTCACTGTGTATAACGGAGAAATTAGAAACGGTTAAAATATTTTGTCTTGTAGTGGGATTTGAACACGAATCGAAAAACCAACAATAAATAACTCAAACCACTCACCTACCACACCTTTACACGAAGTATTTAGTAAATATGGATTTTGCATGAAAGTGACGAACGCGCCTCTTGTATTTTCAAGTCGTATTAGAGCACTGGCTATTTTTGTTTTATTTGTGGTAATATAAAACGAGGTTACGAAATAATAGTTTAATTTTCGTTGTGTTATTATTTCACTGTGTATACAGAAGGCACTGTCCTGTAGCGCAATTTTAACAAGAATGAAACAATTAGCACTCCGTGAGTGGTTCGCCACTCACCTACTATTATTTTATACGCTTCAGGTATCATCTGCATTGTCCCTGTCTCAAAATCGAAGCCATAAGAATACAAAGAGCTTCTATATATTATATTTACGGAGTTCATTTCCGTTATTCGTCATTACGGAGTGCCTTTCCGTAAATTAACTCTACATATCCGTAAAAGTTTCCGGAAATCTATAGAATTTTCTAACAATGAATGTTGTCGGTATGTTAATAAACCATCTACTTGCTTGACAACCTTCCTGCAACTGAGTGCGGAATGTTAATACAGAGGAGAAGGAAATGCAAGAAAGAGACTGAATAACGAAGCAGTGTAGTAGTTAGACCTCTCGCCTCCCACCACGGGTTCGATCTCCCGTGAGGCCAAGTCCGGATTTCTGCACGTGGTAAACGTGTCGGTCTTTGAGTTTTCTCGGGGATATTCACGTTTCCTACACCACTACGTTCCATCACATGTCCAACCCCACCTCGCTTCATACCCATTGGTGCTAAATATCTCAAATCGCACTCACTCAATCGAAGTACGTAACATTCTTAGTTACCAACTCCTCCTGCTCAGTACTCATGCGAGCTTTCAGATAACAGATTACAAGTCACGTAACTTGGTTACGCTAGCATACTTGATTCGCATTCGGGAGGTTGTGGATTCGATTTCAGTTGACTGCACTGGGGTGGTTTCTTCCATAATGGTTCACCATTCCAGATTTTCGCTCATTTCGTAGTTACAACCTGCCAGTCCTGACCCACTATACAAGGTATTTTTGAATAATGTCGAAATTCAGACCATAGTATTTATGGACTAACATAAATAAAAAATCCTTGTAACAAAATTTTTGGAAAGGTCTTCCAGTATTTTTAACTTTAAGTTGTAGTTAGGACAACGCAGGGAGTCCGCAGCTATGCGCACCTGCTTGTACAACAAGTTGCATACCACGAAGGCGAACGGGATTGACGCGCCATGCGGGAAATAACATGCAAACACTTCTGACAGCCTGTGCAACTCAATTGCTAATCTTCCATTGCTCATGTAGTTCGACACACGTGTACTGACAAGCAACCACTAGCGGTGCCCACGTACCTCCAGTTTACTGTGCCCTGCGGATGGCCTTTGTTCGCCTTCGTGATATGCAACTTGTGCATGCACGCAGGTAAGTATATCTGCGGACGCCCTGCGTTGTTTTGTCTAACTTCAACTTAAATTAAAAAACAAAAATGACTTTTCCAACAAATGTATTGCTGGGATTTTTTGTTTATATTAGATGCTGTGGTTTGAATTTCGACTTGCTACTCAAAAACATCCTGTATAGAATAGTGTGGATAGTACACAGAAAAAATACGACAGCAAAGTAAATTGATACATCCATTTCAGGCTTGATAGTTAGCATGGGCTTGCCAAAGTTGGTAGACGCCTTACAGTGGAGAGAGTGTAGCTGCCGCGTCATCACAGGCGATGTAGTGGCCACCGCGTGTGTGTGCTAGCAGTGACACTTGCAGAGCCGCTTGTATTTGGACTCCGCTTGTCCCGGGCACTGGATTCGACGTGGAGGATCCCGTACATGACTCGCACGATTGCCAGATCTTAATACCGTTAACTTGTTCGTGTAGAGCCACCTCAGGGCGCTGGTTTACGGCACCCCGGTTGACACTGTCGTCATCCAACAACGTGTGAGGACGCATGCTATCGCGCACGAACCATGTCGGTTATTCTTAAGGCTCATCGCACACGAGCCGATGTTTGTCGAACCCTGATCCCACCAAGTCGGTGTTGAAATCGGACCGTTAGAGCACACGGGCCGTTTTTATTACCATCTTTACCGTCTTTACAGGCTCACGGATTTACACTTGCTTTAGTCCTGATGTGTTGCACTAGTTTCTACGCACCTAGACGTTGTTACAGCAAATGTATATTTGCGTGTGGTTTAGGCAAGCAGGGAAAGCCAGAGCCACCAGTCACGCGTTATAAACCGTAATACCGTGGCTGTATAACGATAAGTTTCACCGGAACGGAACAATATTGCAAACAACAGTGGTCACGAAAGCGTCCAAAATGCGATCATTTCGCAACAGCACGCGCAGTTCTTAGCAATCAGAATCGCAGTCGTGTTTAGAGCTCCCTGGGCGGCGATGGTCGCAAACGTGAACCGCTAATGCAACTACTTTGGGGAAATTAAACATTTGTTTACGTCTCTCGCTTGATGAATTGGAAGGTTATCAAGAGACGGCGTGTACAGCAACAAGCCGGGCCCAAATAACCAGCTCTGAAACTCGAGTTGAAGTAGAAACTTCCTGTGCCAATAAGACGTCGAACCCACGCCGTGACTCTTTAGCCCGTTCTGCAACCTCGAATACTTAGCAACAGATGACACAAGACAATGTTAAAAGATATTTAATTATGACACAGTCATCCTTTATCCATAGAAATACAGGAATTTTTTTAAAGCTATTATTTGATGAAGTCATGTAATTCACTTTCTGAGAATGAAATTGTAATATTAACTTTTAAAAAGAGTTAAAGCGAAATTGTACCTAATTTTCTTGTACCGAAAATATGTCATGTTTAATGCTGCCCCCTGGCACATACAGCCACACATACGCGCACATAATTATGTTCTCCTGAAATTTACTTCGCCAGAAGATTTTTCTCCTACAGTCATTTAACCTACAGTCGTTTGACTTAAATTGCCATCTAAGTTATGATTGTGAAAATGTCTCGCCTCCACAATCATGAAGTGGGCCTACAGACGCAGGAAATAATATATGTTTACCTTCAGTCACTATTTCGTCACTCGTTCTTGATTGACACAGGATCCGATTTACATCTTGTAGGACCTAGAGTTAGCAGTAATATAGTCGATGTATCTCATCTAGGAACGAAAGACATCACTGGAGACTCTCTCAAGTTTAGAGATACCCAATATATTGATTTTATGATACCTAAAATCGTTTCATCTACCGTTAGTAAAAAAAAATTGGGGTATTGCTGTTGGGGGATACAGCTATGGATTTTATGTGAAACGTCTGCGTTATCGGATGAAATTTTCTTCAAGATAAGGAAATAAAATGAAGGCAAAGATATATATACTAGGCCTCTGTGGTTTGAATCGACTGAATCGACAGATATAGATGAGGTATTTCGTTTGACTCAAAGATCAGCGTGCTAGCACATCGGAGTCGCGAGATATACTGCCCGGGAAGTTTTGCTCACGCCCGAAATTGCCGCCAGTCACCGCGGATCCCTACCCGCGCCTTACGCATACGTGGCGCCAAATCAAGGTCACTCGCATCGTACTCGTATACCCTATCGGACGAAGCTACATTTACTTTAACCGTGTTATTAGCCGCGAAGTAGTAGTGTCGGAATGGATCGCCCTGCAAACGTAATAGAATATCGCCGTTTCCGTCCTCGTATCCCATGTGTCAGTCTCATTTTGAAGACGCATTCACGTCCAAATTATTGTAGTCATCTTGAGTAAAGGAACCTTTAAAAGCCCTTCTTTAAAAAATAATATTTCGGGTGCAAATTGCATATTCTTCCACCATGGATTTTCGCATGTGGGAATCGTGCCGGACGATGCCGCTGGTCGGTAAGTTTTCTCGGGGATATCTTGTTTCCCTAGCCCTTTTATTCCGGCGCTGCTCCATACTCACCTCAATCACTCTCATCGGCTCTGAAGACCTCGCAGTTAAGAGCCGCCCAAATCTCTTCACTCACTTCACTCACTTTTCATAGGTCAGCACATGGGACGCACGTGTAACAGTTTCGTGGATGCAACGTGCATTTCAAACGATCTGCAGTGCATTTCAAGCGCCAGGTAGGCGGGAGCAACAACAGTTGTCCGCGGACGAGCGCGGCGTCTTCGTGTCCGACTAGGAATGCGCCCGCCGCGGGGTCAGCGGATGTCTCCCAGCGCCGCCGAACTGGAGGGTCAACAGACCTCGGCGGGGAGCGAAACAGGTTGTCTCTCCAGCTCGCTGCGTGTTCACGACCATGCCAGATGTGACTAACAGAATAGTTGTGTTCGACAACCCACTCATCTTTTATAATGGCAATCACGTTAGATAAGAATCCAGTACTTAGTAGAGTAGCCAACTTTTTCATAGTTGCCTTAAGGAATACTTCCAACAACTAACAACTCAACCGACGACATCTGATCCCAATGAAATGACCAAGGAAAATTATTATAGAATAAGCGGAAGTTACTATTATACATCAGTCAAAATTTTATGTAAACATACACAACAACGACATATCAGTTGCGGCTATATCATAGTTCATTGTGATTTGAATTTTTTTATTTAAGCGGCTTTTAAACAGACGACACCAACAACCACCGAAGAAAATATACTCTGCACATCTCAGTAAACACCACTTCCACAAACGCACTTGTTGACGAATGCCAGCTGTCGGCGCCAATTGTAACTATCTGATGATCATTGGATTACATCACCAGAGTAAACGTACCTGTCATCGCGGAAGTGGTATATTACATGTATTGCGTTTATTAATATTCAGTCTTTTCTGGAAGACGTCTGAGATATGGGATGAATTAATATGATTGTAAGCCCTTAGTAAACGAGTGCACTTGGTTACATAAACTGGTGGTACCGCAGAGGGAAAATGGAGATAGTATTTGTGGTTAGAACACTGTTTCTATAAATAAGTTCTTATTATATGTGTTTGTACACTTCCTCCAACCTAGTTTTAATGGAACTAGAATATTTTAAAATTAGTCAAAGTGTTTTATTATTTTAAAAGTGTGGTTGTGTGAAAATTCAATTTTAAACAGACACGTTCATCACTGTTGACCACTTGGCTTTGTCAGTTGTACTGGTGATGAGTGAGTCAGTGCAGGAAACATGAACAGAAGAAAAACATTGGTTTACCTCATTTTTGGTGTATGGGTGGTAAAGGTATCATACCCGCCTATTCACGGCCATAAAAAGGAAACAAGCAATAAAAACTAAACTTTAATTTTTAGTGGTACCTTGAGAATGAATGAATATTTAAACTGTAAAAATATTATAAGAGAGGAGCAATCAACAGATTTTTTAGTATTACGTCTCGAAAAACGTAATAATTTTAACACGATTGGTAAACAGCGAAGAATGAAATAATGAACAGTCCATTTACATTACGCTTTTTAAAAGGTATTTTGTAAGTGCATTCAAACTGATAATAAGATAGTGATAAATTCACCTCGTCGTCTCTGGACAATCGCCCACTCTTTAAAAACGAAATAACGGAAATTGATTGGAACAGGGTCCTCTTTGCTGTAGACATTGATTTCACACTGGCTATTTCAGGGAGATAAATATCACTGATTTAACGGTTATATATAGTGACTTATAATGAAACGTATCCCCAAGACGTTGACACCCAGCACAGTCTGCTGATAACGCCAGTCTGCTGATGGCAATCAAGTGAAGTTTCTGTGAGCACTACACTTAGGCGAATCGATGATTCAACTTTACAGTATACAGGTTGTTCGGAAATTAGACGGCCAAACTGCAGGAGGTGATTCCTTATGAAAAATAAAGTTGAAAATATATAGGACACCATATATCTAAACGGAATATTAAAGGAGATATGAGCCCATGAAAATTTGGTTTTGGAAACGTATTTTCGCCGAATGCCTTGTACAACGCCTACTAAGTCCGCAGCGGAAAGGTGATTTATGCTTCCCTTGTTGCAGATGCACATGCGTAATGCTGGACGTCCTCGGTCTGTGCGCACTGTTCGGCTTGATGAAGTGATACGTCAGCACATCGACGACATGCCCACCACTAGTGCACGTTCCATAGCGCGCCAAATGGGCGTGTCCCATTCAACCGTGTGGGACGTACTGTGGGTAAACCGCTGGAAGAAAGTACAAGGCATTCCACGAAAATACGTTTTCAAAAGCCAATTTTCACAGACTCATATTAAATTTAATATTTTGTTTGGATATAAGATGTCCTATAGTTTGGGTGTTTAATTTCAGAATACTTTGTAGAGTACCTGCGCTTTTCGGCAGCACTGTCAGTAAAGAGCACTTGGAATTTGCCAAAATAAATGTCAGATTCACGCAATACATGGTGCCATCGGCATTTTATTTGTTGTTAGTTTTTGCAACAAAACCCGTGTTTCCTAAAAATAAAAATGCTTTCGTTGTTTGAATATCAAACATTTATTGACCTTGGTCACAGGAAGTGAACTAAATTATCAGATCACGTATTCGTTTGAACCGTGTGCTAACCACGAGTCAAGTGAAGAGATTTTGACATATCTAGTAGCAAAAAAAAAAATAGTTCCATTTTGGGATTCAGCACTTGATTTCTCCGCAGGTTACAGCCTCTAGCCAAGCATTTTCTCCTAGAAAATAACAAATACCGAAGCCCGTGACACCTCCACCAGGTCTGGTACAGCCGGGTTATGTCAACGAGACTAGCGAACTGTACATATAGAACCGAACCCAAGCGGTTTACAAGTGAAAATTTGTAACTCAATAGTGTAACGAGAAAACCTTATCTTATTCTTTTGTTTGCCGAAGTAGATCCCACGGCACTGTTAACCTTAGAACACATAGTAAACTATAGACGTTTACTTTGTTATGTTGGTAGACGAGGCGCGTAAATTCGCCAACCCGTATTTTATTTTTATTTTACGTCTAGTCCGCGTCTTCTGAAGAACAGTGTTATTGATTACGTCTTTCATCTGCAGTTATTACAAATTACAAATGCGTTCCAGAGAAGAAGAATCATAATCATAAAGATGAAAAATTATTTCATAGATGGTTTTAGGAAACTATTCATGAAAATACACGTGGTTTGGAATAACAGACGTGAAAGTCGCATAGAAAAACAATACTGTGCTACCCCCACTGAAATGAAAATATTGTAACTACACAGGTTTTCTACAATATTAAGAGAAAAACTACATGTTCGTTTATTTTATATTTACGCGATGCCCGTGTAGTAAATATCCTGTTTCAATATTATATTAATTTTAATGGAGAAGTTATCAGACCGTAGAACCTTGACTTCGGGTATCTTCGGTAAGGATTCGTTTTCTCTATTACGAGTGCCTGACCGAGCCGGCACTCGCTACTGCATGGCACTGTGTGACGGGTTCAAGTCCCGGGCGGGGGAGAGGCGAACTCGGCGGGTATAAAAACAAATACCTGCTCGATCTCGGCAGTGCAAAGAACGCGGTGAATGGTGGGGAACGAAGCGGAACTTGTCGGTTACCAACTCCCCCCACTCCCTCCTTCCACCCAACCATCTTTAGGCGCCTGCATTCGCTGCGAGAGTCGGCAAGCCCGATAGCAGAGGCGACCTTGCATCGGCGACTGCTTATCCGGGCGTTGGGGACTGACAACAAGGAGAGATCAGCAGTAGAGATGCAGATATCGCAGAAAAACATCGACTATGATTATATATTACCTTTAATACCTTTCAGATATTTGTTACGAATATTTTACAAAGCTGTCGATATTCATAAACATTTGCGTGGATGTTTTACAGTACCTTCCTTTCCTTTACTATAGTTATTCTTGATGCGGACTGATTAAAGCATTGATACGTAGGTTGAAGGTAATGACAAAACACTTTATTTGTGTAACTGATTTCATCATATACACAGAAAAGTACAAGCATATCACAAAAAGTTTAGGTGGATTCACACGTTCGCAGATCGTGCCGGACAGACAGATCACATCACATAGCACCGTAGAGAGTAAATGGGGTAGAGTACGCGCACGAAATGCGCTGTATTGCCACTTTCATGTCCGAACATTCGACTGCTTTTCTGCCAATACGAGTATCAAAAACGGCGTGGATATGGTTTGAAGTTAGAACACTGTTCATGTGAACAAGTGCTTTGAGATTCTTGTGTACTTCCTCTGACCAATTTTAATGCAGTTAGATTACATTCAAATTCGTAAAAGTAGTTTATTCATATGTATGAGCGTGTCTTTCGAAAATTAAGATATAAACAAACTCGTTCATCACTGCTGACCGCGTGACTTTCAAAAACACAAAAAAGCGTTCATTTAATGCTATTGGCTGCAACTACATTACCTGTACGTTGTGTTGAAGTTGGTTTAACTTCATCCGTAGAAATTTTTTTACTTCACGTCACTCATAATTGAATGTGAATAAACTGCTGCATGACCTATACCTGGACAGTATAGGGATTATGAGGACTTTGGCACATCGGGACCTGGGAACGGAGGATCCAGGTGAACTTGACCCTGGTGACCTTTAACCCCGGTGACCCTTAACCCTAAAAAATCCTAAAATATATTATATATATAATATTTAAAGGTTATTTTAAAATAATTTTAAAATAATTTAAAAAAACTGAAATTTCCGGAGGTTTCCCACACCTCCCTTCGTCCGTACTCATTTCCACCGTCTTGATAGGTGCATTCCACCATCTTGGTAGGCGTCACAACCACCGTCGGCCATTTTGGTCTGTGCAGTCCGCAATCTTGGTAGGCGTCACAACCACCGTCCACCATCGAGGTAGGTGCAGCCGTCTGCCATTTAGGTTGGTGCAGTCCACCATATTGCTAGGCGTTACAGCCACCGTCTGCCATCTTGGGTTTTTTTAGTTTGTCATTTGTTTCACATCTGGCTACAAATATGGAAGTTTAGCGTCGCTACTATACAAAGTTGGGAAGTTTCCTACGCATTTGACTGTCTCCTGAGCAAATGTAGGAACACTAGAGTGAATATATGGGAAATAACTTTACCATTTGCGTTTTCTCCCTCTACACGTACACTCGTATAGTAAATTTGCGAATAATTTCTTAGAGTGTATGGTTCCACTTGGATGGCGCATGAATAAAGTGATCAGGTCCATGACAGTGTTAATTGTACACAAGACGAAAGGATACAAAACGAGAAGAAAAGTAGATCCTAAGCATGGCTTTAAAAAAATGCTCGGTTAACGGTAAACAGCTATACAGGAAAGAGTAAACACCATCGTACCTTGCATCAGTTCTTCCATCTGAAACTATAGATTAGTCGGCGTGGTTGCTATGGAATGCAAGTGCAATGGCGGGATTCTGACGGCTGACGGTGCTTAACGGGGCGAAAAGGGTAAATGAGGGGAGGGGGGATTCTTCGGGTTTTTGTTTACAATATACTGCGATTCCTTTAATCTCCCACTCCCTCCCAAAGGCCGCCACGCTTGACAGCAACCTTTCATCCTTCCGCTATTACTTTGGTGCTCACCAGCCGTAGTCTTAGCGCGATTCGCCTTGCCTTTGCTAACGTCGCCGTTAACACAGGGGTGCGAGTTAGATCACCTGCTGCTGTGGCTCAGCGGTTAGAGCTCTTGCCTCCCACCAAGGCGAGCCGGGTTCGATTCCCGTTGGGGCCACTTCCGGATTTCCGCACGTGGGAAACGTGCAGAACTATGTCGCTGGTCAACGGGTTTTCTCGAGGATCTCCTGTCTCACCGCCCTTGCATTCCGGCGTTGTCCCGTACTCACCTCACTTCACCCTCATCGGCTCTCAAGACCTCGCTGTTAAGGGCCGTCCAAATCTCTCCTTTCTCTCTATCACTTGCTGGGCTGAAACTTGTTCCTTAACTGCAGTGTTAATCATTCCAACATATCTCATCCTTTTTTTTATCGTTGTACTTGCGTTAAAATTTATGTTATTATTATTTAGTTATGTCAAGTTTACTAGCATGTCTTTGCAACAANGGGCCGTCCAAATCTCTCCTTTCTCTCTATCACTTGCTGGGCTGAAACTTGTTCCTTAACTGCAGTGTTAATCATTCGAACATATCTCATCCTTTTTTTTATCGTTGTACTTGCGTTAAAATTTATGTTATTATTATTTAGTTATGTCAAGTTTACTAGCATGTCTTTGCAACAAAAAAAAAAAAAGGAAATATTATCATGTGACAGTAAACATTTACATCCACTGCCTGCGCCACTGAATGAAAATGGGGGCGAAAATCATAGTGACAAAATTAACCTCTACGAAACTGTACTTTCACAATATGGCAGCACTGTATAACGAGGTAGTTCCGATTATTACTGCATTTTATGAAGTTAGCATAGGCTTGTAAGATGGCATCATTGCTCTGGTTCATGGAATGAATGGAATCGAAATACAAGCAAAGTACTGTAAGAGTACTGTACTACAGAGCACTGCTAAATTGTATTGTGCAAGCAAAATTTCATAGGATCGAACTTTGTTACAAGTAAATTTTTATTTTCATCCACGTTTCACGTGTTTGACGTGGACGCGAAATTTATGACATTCTGTAGATCGAAAAACTGTTAAATGAAAGAGGAAAATAAATCAGACGTAGCCGACCTAAAATGCATTGACACACTAGAGTGCGATACAAGAAACCTTAGGTTTGATTCCCTTTGCACTTTAGTTAAGTAAGTATATGTCCTGCTGTCAAAATTTAACCAAACCGCTCTCTCTGCAACGAAAATGTCTCACGTACTGTTAAAGAAGTGTATTGTTTCGAATTTTAAAGGTGGTGACCTAATTGCGGCGTGCACCAAACTACTACCTTCAGTGAGTTCAAATTCCGAGTTACTGCTCTGTTAATGATACAGTTTTCTCTCTGAGCATTTGAATGACGTACCTGCTGTCTTCCGGTATTAAGGAGGTTCACCTACCGAAACAATGGTGAAATTCTGACGGAGAGCGGAAGTGTCCTGAGAAAATCATCTTACGCTCATTAAAATATTTCTCATTACACATGCGTGAAAAGTCGTCGAGGTGATGGCAGATGTTCACCACGGCCTCACCATTTTATCGTCACTGAACGTGCTTACGAAATCACCTCAGAGAGATACTGCAAATAAAGCACATAATTTTTTTTACAACTGGTTAGCTACTACGTGAGCACTTTTGAAATCAACCGCTGGAAACCAATTCCTTCCTATAACTGTGTATATTTTATCTTAAGTGCCGAACGCGGCATTCTCTATAATATTATCAATAACTCGCTGAAGGAATTTATTTGCCTTAACATCTTATTAAACGTTTAAAGTTTAAACTGGCGGCCACTTAAATTGGTGTATTTTGTTTTATAGCAATAATTAAAGTTACCAGTAAAATGTTTTATTTGTAACAATTTCCCAAGTGACACCTGGTTGACCTTGTTTACTTTAGTTATGATTTAGCCTGTTAGAGGTTTATTTACTTTTTAAATTAACCCTACAAATAAAATCTAACTCTAACTCCACTTCTAGGCCACGTGTTTATATGAAATTCTACTTTGTTTTTGTGTCTCCTGCTCACAGATGGCGTTGGTCCCACATTTTATGAAAATACCAGTATACACGAGTCTTATCCATATCTCAGAACAGTATATTCGACAGCACTGTAATACGACTCTTAGAATATTAGTCTTTGTTAATTCCAATGTAACCACAGTTACGATCACATAAAACATTTTTTTGATACAGTGAACGCGAAGTAAATGTAACGTAATTTGTGTTAGCATCAATATAAAATTGCGTCCAGACAAGGAGCAATGACTAGCAGAGAAATGTGGAGAAATATTCTTAATGCTTAGTTTCTTCTGCAGCATTTTTTTATTCAAAGTGCTCTGCGACATAACGGCACCCAAAGGAAGTTTAAATCTAGGTTCAATATTTGTAAATGCATTTAGGCATCTCTGTTGACTGAGTGAATAAGTTGAAGACCCTTTTGGTGTGAGAATTTTCAGGGTTCTGGACCACGTTCTTAAGACTAGGTTAACTGGCTGTCGTCCTCTGCCCATGTTACCAACATTTACTCACGAAATCCTAACATAATTGTCAAAATCACGTAGTCAAAATGTGGCCGCTGTCCGTTTGTTTGCATCTGGTTTTTCCAACATAGTCGCTTCTGTAAAATAATACTTTTCTGAACTTAAGGTCAACATTAATCCACCTTTACTCGGTGGAGTCCATTTCGGTGTTCGAAATGTTTTAATTCTCGCGTCCGGAGATAATTTTCTATAAACTGTTCGGAATGCACTAAATTGAGAGACATTTCATATCTCTGTAGGGAAATATTTGTAGGTAAAGAGTCAGAATGAAGATATTTGTGACAAATCTGGCAACATTTCTGTTTGCTCGCGACCAGATTTGTTTGTCAGTTTCGCTGAAAACAAATATTTAATCCATAGAACAAACTAGTGTATAAGAGCGACGAGGTGAATAGAAACGCATACGTAGCTGAAGATGCTAAAACTAGAATGCTAATTAAATGGTGAATTAGCTGAAAAGTATAACAAAGAGTTCAATAAAATATCACGATAGGAATTCTAAGTTGAATGCAAAATTTGTCCGTTGGAAACATTTGTAAGCGTCACAAAACTATGTTTATAAAACTTTTAAGTTAAAGGCACAGCGAGTTAAATTTATAATTATATCACGACCAATATTGAAGTTATCCTTTGATAAACAGTTAGTACTTTGAAGCACATCTGATAGAGAAAGATAAGAATAGCCAAATACTACTGTTTTATTTTTTTAAGCTGTGAAAAATACGGTTACCCAGACTGGACCTTACTGTATCTTAGTTGCTCTGAAACTCGGTCACAGGAAGTGTACTAAAATTTCAAATCATATATTTATGTAAATTCCGACTCCAAGTACGTCAGTGTTAAAGACACGGAAACTTGTTACACATTATCTGTGAGCACTTTTGAAAGCCCTGCTTAAGATTCACTTGTATGTACACTGGGTATTCTTCCACCATACGTAAAATCAACATTGCCGTGGGACTAATAACTTTATTCATGCGCTAATCAAGTAAAACTGTAAAATTATTTAAAAAATTCATTATTTTACAAAATTGCTGATTTTTGTATTTATATGCATTAAAAAAAAAGCAAACAGAACGTATTATTTCAGTAATCACAAATGTTTACCTAGCACATTTAAACCAACGTCAAGAAATGGGACTATTGGTTTGTCCGTTGCCGACTTTACTGGGCGCATGTCAGTCAGTGTGTCCGATGGTTTCAAAAGTTGTTCTGTTAACCATTAACATCCTATAAGGATGCTGTCCGCGATTTGCTCCAGTTTTCTCGCTCTCCGATCGACGCCACTTCGCCCGCGGCACCGCAGAACCTGCTCGTACCTCGCTCAGGTGCGGTTTACACGAGCGGCACCTCTGCGAAGCGGCAGAGCTGTGCGATACCCACTTCTCGATATCGACCCGCTACGTGATAACCATATCGATATCAGCGTAATATATCGCCTCGATAAGTTATTGGGCGTATTCAGCATGGTTCATAATTGAAAGCATAACAGTAACAACAGAAAAAAATAGGTAATGTGCACAAGAATTAACCGCCATGTTTTCGAACCTATTGATTCACAACAGCGCATGACAGGTCATGTTCATTTATTGTGCAGGTGCGTGGAGCAACAGCCAAACAAAGCAGAATATATATTTCAGCGAATTTGTTTATTGATAATGCAGTGACAGTTATGCTGCAGAAACGAAGAAATGTCACAAGATATAAAATGAGAGGAAAGAACCGGTGGCAGTTTACTATCAGGAATGTGTAAAGGTTATTCGCATCTTTGTAATCTCAAAAACAAAGATTTTAAAGCAAAGTAAAAATGCTATATATTTTTTATTACTGTCAATTTTCAACACAATATCGCAATCTGTTACGAAAATTTATTATTAACCAATACTACCAAATTATGCCAGGCTCTTCGCAAAATTTCATTGGCTAAAAATAATACCTAACTGTTTAATTGTTAGTCGATTTTGCATAATAATTCTATAGTCGTGTGCATTTTCTACTGATATATCCTATGCTCTGTGCGTATGTGTTTTGATTGTGAACCAATCCTAACGATTGGCGGCAGTGTACGTATGCCAGCTGTGCAGTAAACACATCTGTATACCAACACTGAACTGCTTTTATTCCTTCACAGCAGACGAAGTCACGTGGTTTTGACAAAGTTTAGCACATTGTTTGTTTTAATAAATGCAATGNCCAAATTATGCCAGGCTCTTCGCAAAATTTCATTGGCTAAAAATAATACCTAACTGTTTAATTGTTAGTCGATTTTGGTTTTGACAAAGTTTAGCACATTGTTTGTTTTAATAAATGCAATAATGTGCTAGTAAACTACTTTTGACAAAGTTTTAACGCGAATACGATCAAGTTACGCAAACGGTATTATAAGCATTACTTATATTATTCTGGCATCTGTTGCTCATAGTGAAGTCACAAGTATTTACAATACTTATATCAAATATCGTACATTTTGACATCGTAAATGTATCTCATGTTTAGATTGTAAAAATATATGAGGTAAATATCATCATAAACGTCTATAATTCTGATATTCGGTATGCTGACACCAGAAATTAATTATTTTCGAAAATGCAAGTATTGCTAATGTCGCTATATCGAAAATATTTCCATTGTCGTGCATACTGCGACGTGAAATATATTACTCTACATTTTTATTTAAGTAAGAACGTTGTTGCAGTTTTCGAAAAATATTGTATTGTGACCAATATATGGCCATATCACATAGCTCTAGGGTGAGATAAAAAAACTGGTTTCCTTTCTGAAGTCCCCGGAAGGCTAATTTTAGGTACTGCTCTCATAATAAATACAAATAAACCTTTCATAAAAAAATCACATAGCCATGATTTACTCGGAATTTGAAGCAAGACCTTCATATTATAAAGCACTTTTAGCGAACTGCACCATGGGATCGATTAACGTAACAACGGAAGGGTCGAAAATACGTGACAAATAGTACTTATAAAAATATTTACTTTCTGCGTTTTAAATGTTCTGCGAAACTCGGGAAAAATACACAACCAATTTCATATCATACTGAATACATTTTTGTACTCTCCAATCCAAACGACTCGAATATGGACAATTTTTTTTTTCACTGTGTTGAAAATAGCCCTAAACAAGCTTTATCTCTAACTGGACCTTGTGCGGGTTCACCAGTTTTAAAACGCATCATTACACGTAAAAAAAAAATTGCTGCGAAAGGTAATAGATTTCGCGACGGATTCGCTACGGTGGTCGGCGCACAACTGCCGCGTTCACTCGCGTCGACGACGCAATGCCACGCGACAGCCTACAGCAAACCAGCAGCCGTCGTTCCGCAGAGACTTCGCTCCTGCGAACCGAGTGGTAGATACGTGGCGCGGCGCGGCGAGCTGTGCTAGCTACACCTGGCTAATATTTCATGAAGAGAGACCCAGGAATTTCGTGAGCGCAAGCAGTGATAGGTTACACTTTAAACACATGTACTTTCTTGTTACTTCCCGTGAGTGGGTCACTCGTTTCCTTACACACCTTGCAGGACTTTGAACCAGTAATACACACGTATAAAAGGACCGGGCGAATCACATACAACCTAGCAGAAAGGATGAAGTGCCCATCATGATGGCACCAGCCAATGAACAAATGGCAGCGTCTGGGGTGTGTACACAACTTTCGAGTTTAGCCTGGCTGTCAAATGAACTCGGTAAATTTCCGGCTCTCTTTAATCATGAGTACTGTTTCATTCGCGCTTACCATATCGATACCGGTACACAACTATCGAGTTTAGCGTGGCTGTCAAATTAACTCTGTAAATTTCCAGCTCTCTTTTTTAATCATGAGTACTGTTTTCATTCGCGCTAACCATATCGATACCGGTATGACATATCGCTCTCGTTAAGTATCATAAATCGATAGCCATATGCTATAAATAGTGGTGATTTCACATCGTAGATACGCGCTTGGTGCTAAATAACACTACAACTTAACAATGGTAGCAAAACGTTAATATTGTTCATTCACACTTAAACGCTTCTGAAAGTATCGCTTATTTTTTCTCTCTGACCATTGTGCAGCTTTCCATTAGTTAAAAAAGTTGCAGTGCCACCGATCTAATGAGTTCAAACCATATGTCATCGAATGACACACGCATGCGCACACACACAAACGCGTATACATGTAAATATACTCAAATACTACATTGTTGTCATGCCAATTTGTAGTAGAAAATTAGTAAACACTTTTTCCAGTTTCCGCTCATCTTAGTATTACTCATATAATAAGCAGCTAAGACGTGGTTATATTTTTCCTAGTTGTCAGTAGCCGGAAACCGCCGGTGTCGTTAATATCGCAAATACGAAACGTACGCTCTATCGAGCGAAGTTGCGATGTATCGAAAATATCGTGCCGCGAGCAGTACATGGAAATATCGCAATGCGCTAGTGCTGATCTGCAAGAAACGCCAACGCGGGAAGGAGAGACTTCGACATCTGTTACGGAAGGTTTGTGCCACACCCAGCGCGCAGCTTTTCGGGTTTACAGTTACAACGGTAAACGGTTACGCATTCTACAGGATTTCCCAGTAACACGAATAAGAGATTGTCCCCTGAAAAACATAATGTAGCTGGTGCGGTAGACATTTCCGGCTAGAAATAAATTGGCCGCTCTCTAAAGCCATTTTCGGCAAGGAAGGCGCTGCTAATAAAAATCCTTTTTTTTTTAAACACATAATTGAGTTATTCTGTAAATAATTGCTTTAAAACTACGTATTTTTTTTATAAAAAATTTAGGATAAAATGCGTACGTTAATATCACGATAAACAATTACTGAGTCCGAAAAATGAACGATTATTATACCAATAAAACCTTATGCATGAACTCTTGGTCAATAATTGTGTACATCAAAACATGATTTGAATGTTTATCACACTTTATATTTATTGTGCGTAAAAGCACGAAACCATTGGAAAACTTGATGTAAACAATCGTTACGGCACTGTTTGATAACATGATTTCAAATGTACTATTGGCAACTACTGGCAATTCGTGAGCCGATTTCGGAGACGTGTGCAAAATTACGAAAATTAATCTTGCTCATCTATGAGTATTATAATTGGAATTTTTTTTATCAGTCTAAAGTGAACATGTAAAAGTCACTGGTCACCTATTTTAATGGATTAAGTTCTAGTGATTTGAAACCAGCCTCAATTATTAAACTTTACAATGTGCGACTTTTCTACTTTGCAAAGTGAGATGAGACGTTCTTCAGAACTTCGACGGCACAACAGTAACAACAAACATCATAGTATTTACACATGTCAAACATAATGGATATCGAAATAAAACTCTGCGTAAATATGAGCAGTATAAAAATGTGCAAGTTTTAAAATACTCTCAAATATGTTCGATAAAAATAACTACCATATATTGCAGGAGCTGCCGAAGAAATATTTAATGTCACTCCGCATGCGACACTGCCAGAGAAAAGCATCTAGTGAACCCGACGAGAGTTCTGTCATATAAATGGCGCAGTCAGTGGTCAGTTGGAGTAAAGTATATTTGAAGTCCAAAGAAACAACACGAAGTACTTCGATGAGTCAATGATTCTGTACGCTCTTAATGGCTGCTCGCACACATCCACACCCCGAGAGGATTGCTACATCACGTAGGAAGTAATAAAAACAGTTGTGTAAACAGCAGGACTCGACACAAAGGCGTAACCGCAGTGTATGTAACTTATCACTTCACAACAAAGCGTTGTTTTCAAAACATCGCAGAGAAATGGCGTGGAAAATGTCAACACCTAGAGAGAGTGAGAAGGACCAGTCTGACGTCATGATGCAAGATTGATCAACGACGTCTTTTATGCATGTTCCCCCAATAAGTTCTTTTTCTAAAGGCGTATCTAAATATTTGGCACGAAATAGCGTCCCAAACATATTAATGTTACATATTCGTTGTAATTGTATCATCTAACCTGTAACTACGGAGAAGAAATAATATATTAATTTTATACGAGAGACTACATACGTGATCATAACAACCATAATGAAACATATTGAACTTACTGTACAGCATTCAAATATAATATATGCAAAAGTTGGACTATAGGTTAAGGTGAAGAATCCATAAATCCAGGCTGATGACATCAACACGCCTTATTGTGCAGTTTCCTCCTGTGGTGAAACCAATACCACTCTGAGTAAAAGCACCAAAGGTCCCTTGTTCGAGTCCAGCCTCAGGCATAGGTTTTATATTAGGCCAATAGTTTACAGACTGTTTCTCCGATAGTCCACAGAGATCCTTAACACAGGCGTCAATGAACAAAAACTGTTTATGCTTGAAATTAAAATTTCAGTGTATACTGTAGATAACGCTGTTCCATTAATTACAATCAGTAAAATGGTTTTCACTAAGCTTTCTACTAATTAGTTGCTAATAGCTGGAGAATCGGTATAATGTGCCCGTAGCAAATAATCGAAATTGTTACATCATTAAAAGTGCATGACTAAACATAATTTAAAATTTTACTGGTTCCACTCCACACACTGAGTATGGTTCGTAATACGCATGGCCACCCGTCCCTAGGGTTGTCGTGGAGTCTGGAATAATTTATAAAATAACAATGCTACACTCTAGCATACTGTATCCTATTACTCCAGAATTTTTCCGGGTACAATCCCCTAGACTTTTAATCAATATTTTCCTATCTCTGTAAAAATATGTTCCAAATCTGCTTGGTTATGCTTCATTCACGGCTACGTCCAACTTTTTTGAAGTCCTGCTAAAGTCCTACTTCCAGGATGTTTCTCCACCTCACACTAACAAAGTTGAGGAAAGTACACCAGAGGGCCAACACGCCACATTCGTGCGCACTCAGTGTAATCATGTTTTGCATAAGAAATATTTCATACCACTTGCTACTTCTTATTTTCTCTCTGTATTTATGTATTTATTCGTATTAGTTATAAATTAAATATTACAATTTATAGACAAAATATAAATAAAAGTTACATTTAACCAAAAAAAAGGCATTTCTATGTTAAGACAAGTATATACGGGTCATACATGGGGTGATTTTTCAATGGTTTCATTTAAAAAGACTGAAGAAACCGCGAATAAACTATGGCCGCCATCCGCAAGCCTTACGAACCACAAGTATTCTGATATCCCACTCCCCCGTACTAACCACTCGAACGACTGTTCGCGATAAAGTGATAACTTTTGAAATAAACCATTGAAACAAATCACTATGGCCCATGGCAATGTTAATTTTACATATGGTATTATAGAAGGATACAAATAGAAAAAAAAGTAAATCCAAATCCGGGCTTTCAAAAGTACTAAATTAGCGAGTGTGGTTCGCACAGGCCCGGTCGTAGGTTCGATCCCTGCCGACTGCGCGAAATCGGGGTGGGGGTTAACAAGTGGTTTTCCGTTATCATTTATGACGAATGCTAAGGCTGTCACTTTGCATGATTTCTTCCACATTTTAAACCAGTACCGGTAAATTAAACTCTTAGCATCAGTGTATGAAATAAGGGTTACTGTGCGTTGTTATTAAATTTTACATTGAGTTACACGTCACAAAACAGCACAAACTTAAAAGTAAACAGCAGGTCCTTAATATCAAAATGAACTTCAGGGGTGGACAATCCGTGAGCCAGGTGAAACGACTACTGCCCACTGAAGGGGGTGGGTTGGTACCTCAACTCGCATAACGTAGGCGGCGAAGTTATGTTACACAGTCTTTTCACACTACAGTTTATTATAGAGCTACATGTACTGCTAAGAGAAACTGTTACGCAGCAGTGATTTGCTGTATATTTATGTGCGTGAGCCTCACACACACTACTGCAGATCCAGAGTAGAGCTGGGTGGGTGGTCCAGCACGATTCTCGCTGCACCACTCATGAGAGTCGTCGCCCGCCTTTGATCAACTTCCGTCCACTTGAAGTGCCGACTGCTCCAATGTCACGCCGTCGTGGATACCGAGCAATCAGTCTCGGCGACGTCCATGGCCGAGGCCGCTGAGGCGTTACCGTCGGACCGTGAGGTCCCTGGTTCGAATACCGCCTAAGTTACGGGAATCTGTACATATATTACACGCAGTGGTGATAAGTCTCGAAGTTAGGAAGCACACCCTTGGGCACCACTCTTAATGCTTGGTCTTATCCACCACGTTGAATTTTCCATTTATGTGCCGTAAGTAAAATAACTAAATATTTCTTATCATAGCGTGTTTGCATCTTACAAATGCCTTAAAAATGTAGTCGCTAAATTTTATCTACGCGTTTTCTAGTAATTGTGAAACCTCAAATATTCTACTGATAATTTTAAAATGACGATGCGCGGATTACGTCATAATTACATGATTAAAATTCATAATGTATATTTGTTCTACAGCGTAATGCATATTGCCAGAATGGCATAGTTGTAGTTTCAAAGCAAGTGTCTTTAAACAAGTGGCACAAGGTGGAAACCAGTAATTTATCATGAAGTGTGAGGCCTAATCTTTGCTCCTCCTATACATAAAAAACCTCAATTACATGTGGCATGAAAGATAAAGGTCTATAACCCAGAAGCGAAGTTTGTATATAAGTATTATAAGAAACACATCATAACAATTGATTAGAGATGTTCTATATATCAACGTATCTCGGTCAACAAAACCAGTTTGGGCGCTGGTTTACTTTCATTGTGATGACCTTGACAATT
>NQII01002269.1:63562-103708 GCA_002778355.1 Clitarchus hookeri | reverse complement strand
CCACTTACTACACGTAAGTTTTAACCGGGATACTATGCGTAGTAGTATCGCACTGGACTCTCATTCGGAGGGAGCTGGGTTCAATTCCCGGTCCGGCTATCCCAACTTCGGTCTTCTATAATTTCCCGGAATGACTTAATGTGAATACCATAATGGTTCTTTAATACAAACCATGTGGCTAATCACTTCAGGCATTTAATTCTGATGAACTCGTTTTCGACAAAACGATGCGTCATGCATACCTGAAAGTTTTTTGAGCTTCCGCTGTAAGCCCATTAGCATGACAATACGTATCATGACATTAATAAGTAACGATAAACAGACATCGTGGTGTCAGACTAGGGTAACTTGAGTGCAACATCTTATCCTTCACGCCCACCGCAGTTAAAATAATTACAGGTTTTTTTTTTTTTTTCATAATTACCAGTTGCTCTTCACAAACATAGGTAAAGCTGAAATTTTTTTTAAAAACAAGTATGGAGCGAAACGTGCAGAGAGAGAGAGAGAGAGAGTGCATTACACAATTATATTTACATTTTACTTCTAGTGCAGGTTAGCAGGTTAGATACGACATTTGTAGCACCAGTAAAAAAGTGAAGCTCTTTTTATAAATTCCGAGATATCTGTGCATTAAGAATTATCACAATCGACTTTATACAAAATAACGTGTCCAGAGAAAAGTAGGTCTTATATTTTCTGAACTAGGCACAGTTCTTAGTCGATAGTCAAAAATGTTTCTCTTGTGGCTGACGATATTTCAGCCACTGTCTGCGAATAGATGTTGTTCCCACATGTGCAAGCTGCAAGCGTGTTTGGTAAACAACGATATCCTCGATGGAGAAGAGACGAGAAGAATTTCGTAGGACAGGGAAGGTGCTCGACGTAAAACAGGAGCACTCCGAGAAAAGTCTTATTATGTCTCCTTCACGTTTCTCAGGTATGAGAATGCAAGTTCCGCGTCCACCTGGATTCGAGCTCGTATCTCAACGGTTAGATCGGCCTATGAGCAGGCTCCTGCAGAAAAGTCTACTAATAAAACGGTATTTCCGTGTAAATATTTCACAACCACCCTGATTAAGTATTTTTGACTGGGTACAACGGTTGATCATATGGCGTAACAAACGCCTGTGTTCGGATTGATGGACTTGTGTTTCCTCGAATGATAAAGAATAAAATGCACGCACAAACGTGACACAACGGCCATACACCTAAAAATGTAATTTAAAAAATTACTTCAAAGCTTTCAGTTATTCAACTGACACCAGACGACATGTGATGTATACTAGTAAACCCCAAAACATAAAACTTACAAAATTTGCAAGGAAAAGCCTTCTTTCTTAGTATGTTCTCCATGTCAGATAATTCCACTTGCTTATCGCATCTGTACACCGAATCGAAAATTCGTGATCACTGAATGCAAGTAAATATTCTCTCGGTTTTTTCTTCGGCAAGCGTACATCATTTCCTGAGATGATAGTTACAACGGTTAAGTTCTAACTGATGGTCCCGTATGGTCGTTCTCGCTAAGGACCGAAGATGGTTCCTGCTCTACTCCCGACATAGCTCTTAGCGGAGAGTTTCTGATGCCACGACAACCACGAAGGTCCCGTCGCCATTAGACCTTCTCTGCGTGTTACCGGACGACGTCTTGGAACCCACACTAAGCAGTACTTCTGTTTGCAACTGTGTTAGGCTGGATTCACAATATCAGTCATATCTGTCTGTCCAGTGGTCACGCGAACTTCGTCTAATCGCTGGGTAACTTTATTTTGCATCCGTCCATCCGTCAAATATTTACCAAACTTTAACTTTCAACGGACGGACGGATGAGCCACCGCTTTCTGACGACATCCCTTAGACGTGAATACCCACTGTGAAATAAAACGCAAGGCGGTGGATTTGTGTTTATTTATCGTTGGTGATAAAATGTAAAATGTAAAAAAAAAAAATTGTTTGAATTATTACGTTAAAAATTATTTCTACAAACGGTTTCTCTCTTGAAAATGCATTTCCAACCAAAATATACCTCCAACAAAAGAAATATGGCGATGTTAAGTTGTAACTCCGTACAGAAGGATTGACGGATGACACGACGGATGACTGCTGGGCGGACGACTGACGGATGCGACGGACTAATGTGAGTCCAGCTTAAGAGTAACCGTAGGAGGAGAGAGGACTCGGATGTTTACAGTTGGTAAGTACGTAGCAGAGCGGGTGTCGAGAGAGGACACGCCGACAGGACTCACCGGCGGGCGCGGCGTCAGGNGTTGCCATGGTTTCGCCCCGCACACGCCGTGGCGTCGTCGCCGTCGACACCTTATCCCCCCCCCTTCCATCAATATCCCCCCTCCCCGCAATTTGCAATCCCCTAGACAGTATCCTCGCCGTGATCGCGGACTGGTCGCTAGGACTGTGTGCGATATGGCGATATATCGATCACGAAACAATATTTCTGAAATATCGCAAGCGATACGGCCCAGCAGTAGGGACGTTGGAAAAATATCGATATATCGAAATGACGATCAACGATATGTCTATATAAATCGTTGATATATTTCAACGATATTTAATCGAAATATAGTTATGTTCCCAGGTATCGGAAATCAACATTTTTAAAATGCTCTTTTAATAAGCTCTTTATTGCATACAAAAAATTAATTNTGTTCCCAGGTATCGGAAATCAACATTTTTAAAATGCTCTTTTAATAAGCTCTTTATTGCATACAAAAAATTAATTCAAAAATTGCTGTGTTTACTCTGGCAATATGCACCAAAAACAGGTGCCTCGTCTTACTGCAATACCTCGTGTCCTTAATACGTCATATTCCAAGTAATTTCACATTTGTCCGTCCTTTCATACATAAAATATCTAATTCCGATGTACCAAAAATCAATATATTTTTCTTTTAATTTATCAGTTTGTAAAACGATACTTTTATAAATAACCAATATAAATTACATCGAAATTTTTTTAGATATCAACATCCATAACCGACAGTGTAGATCGGCAGTGTCAAACTCAAACTGGTGCATGGGCCAAAGCTTAACGAGCATGGGCAACCCTTACACTCACATAAAAATGTCCTCTACATGTTTTAAAGCAGAAATGTTGTTCTTTTTTAAACTTACACAACTGAATGTGGTTAAAAAATAACACATAAAATTAAAACGCAAAAACAGGCACTACATAGTCATGGAATTGGGAAAGTATATCGTAATTCTAGAAGTCTGGCATCTCTTATTGGCTATCAAATGTTCAAAACCTGATAAAAAAAATATCTTGGCTTGAAACAACTCTAACTATAATTTTTAAAATGTTCACCTGTTAGTTGACTTATTAGTTTGGATTTGTTGAAACTTACGAGAAAGTAAAACGGTTTGCAAATATAATTAATTAAAATTCATCAGACTGAATGATTGTACCATTTCATGTTGTAGAAGTACAACCCCAATATAGCTACGCCCAGCACCGTTTTAACTTTTAATTTACGGATACACTGAAAACGGGCTGCATTCCACTTGTTTCCCTATAATACGCTGCGTGCCGCGAGTTCGACCCTATATATCGCATCTCGTGATACTAACGATATTTCGATATTAGCGATATGCGATTTTGGCGATATTCTGTATCTACGATATAAATATGACCGATAAATGTGATGCCAAATGTTGTGATATGTTGCCGTAGACCTTCAGCACTCCATGGGTGCGATATATCCCACCGATACCGATATGGACAACATGCTTCGAAACGATATCGAAAAGTCGATATCGCACAGCCCTACTGGTCACGCGTGCTCTCGTCTCCTGATTGGAATCGAGAGAGGTGGCGCTGTGGTGATCCTCCGGACTCGCATTCGTGAGGACCCGGGTTCGGATACCAGCCCGGCCTTTCCGGTTTCGGTTTTCCGTATGATTTAGAGGTTCCATATTTCGTTTTTTTTCCAGCTTAACGAAACTTGGCATTACGAAATCACCAAATACTAAACAGTAAAGTCACCGACCGCCATATTGTTTGCCTTATTTACAGGCAATGGCCGATTCCTTCCCCCGTTCCTCCTCTGAAAAAACTTGCGCCCTCTCTAATGATCTCGCTGTCTGTCAACAAGACGTTAAGACCTATCTTCTCCCCCGCCTCCTGGCTGGAAGCCGCGGCGGTCGCATGTCTGGCGCATAAAGGGTCATAACGGAGTCACTCCCGATTTTCGCAAGTATATAATGTGGCGCACGTTGCCGTTCACCAGCGGGTTTTTCTTGGGGTATTCTCCGTTTCCCTCGTTCTTGCATTCTAACCGCTGCTTCATCTTCACCTCACCTTATCTCCTCCACCTACAAGTCTCTTTGTCCAACTTATTATTCCTCAACCGAACACTGGTGGACTGCAGAAACATTCCTTTAAGAGCGCATGTTAATTAAATTAACGCCAAACATATTTACTGAAGTCAGCTGGATTTTTCAAGCCCAACATAGAAAACACAAGAAACGACAATGCCAGACTACAGTTTCTGCCAACTTTATGAGGAAATATCGCGCGAGAGTTATGCATTTCAGACGACATTGCTATTACGCGTTTATTTTGTACAGTTCACTAAAGAGCAAATTATTATGCTGACGGAATGTTCAGAAGCGAAGACTTGTTCACACACACACACTTGTATGAACGATAGCATTCTTCGACATTATTAGATGCTGAAAGTCTTTCTGTTGACGAGAGTTAACAAGAGTGGGCAGGCTGCGAAAAAGAAAACTCAGACCAAAGATTTTTAAGAAAAATAATGTTACAATATTTTTAAGTCGGTGGGATTTCTAGGTTATTTAAGGGATTGAAAATTTGATTAAATAAATATTTAATTATTAATTAAAAATATATTTACAACCATTGCAAAGAAAATACTCTCGATTTAATATCTCACAATAAATGGCCATCACTCGCTATTTACAATTCAAAATTTAAATCAATACAATTTAAATTCACCTCAAAGAAATAAATGCGATTTAACAACTAAAATCAGTCACAATAAACAGTATATCGAAACCTATCAATTATTATACAAATTATATGTCCATGTTTGATAGTGTCAGTATTTACAATAAAGTCNCAGTATATCGAAACCTATCAATTATTATACAAATTATATGTCCATGTTTGATAGTGTCAGTATTTACAATAAAGTCCGTATCACGCATTCATACAGCCCCACCTTAATTCAGTCCATATTCAAATTATTTTACAAATTATAAGTCCATATTTGATAGTTTCAGTATTTACAATAAAGTCCGTATCACACATTCATACAGCCCCGCCTTAATTCAGTCCGGAATGTTCTAGAGTGCTCCGAGCGCACAGGAGGGACTCGTCGGATCTCACGCCCTCTCGTCCGTCCACACCACACAAACTCTCGTCCTCCGTCGTATCACTTCGTCCACCGTCGTCTGTCCTCTCCACCATATCCTTAGCTGCACCAGACTTATCCATAATACCGAACTCCAGCCAGATGGCTACCACTAAGACTGCCGAATCCCAGCTGCGGTGGTATTAACAGTGTCATCGGCAATAGCCAAGAAACTACTCCAAATGCCACTTTGCATCGAGGGACATGATTACCGGAAAATCCTCTCTGATCCTCTCAAGTTATCGACTCCTCCGGCAGGGAGAGGAGGGGCCGTGACTCCGGGGAGGGTCGAGGTGTGTCACCCCTCACAGCGCCGGGACGGCGCATAACCAAGTAATACGGAGGCCGCGTCTTGGTGCGGAAGTCCGCGCTTAACAAAAAGGTCCATTATTCTGCCTACCTAAGCTGCAGCTGAAACATCTATATGTATATATGAAACACACACACATATGTGTGTGTATGTAAATATATATATTTATATATACATACATATTTATGTAGTCCCACTTGTAATCTTGGTTGGTAATAAGGGCATTGCTTAGACACTAACTCAATCTAAAAATGCATCTGTAAACGGCGTATACATCGCTTATCCGGGATTCGAATCCGGAATCTCTAGTGAGTCGAAAGGCGTCTTTAATTATCTTGGATACGGAGGGGTTCATGCACGTAAACTGTTTTTGGAACTTGAAATTTCCGCGGGTCTATTAGGCCAAGGAATAATGAGTAAATAAACGGATATAAATTACCGAGATATTTGTTGTCATCTGCATTTNCGGGTCTATTAGGCCAAGGAATAATGAGTAAATAAACGGATATAAATTACCGAGATATTTGTTGTCATCTGCATTTCCCAGAGGATTTCGGAGCAAATATTTAAAAGACATGATATAGCAAAACATAACTGTCATACCCTCCTTTGGCTNCGGGTCTATTAGGCCAAGGAATAATGAGTAAATAAACGGATATAAATTACCGAGATATTTGTTGTCATCTGCATTGACAGCTTTCCCAGAGGATTTCGGAGCAAATATTTAAAAGACATGATATAGCAAAACATAACTGTCAT
The DNA here is from genome assembly GCA_002778355.1 of Clitarchus hookeri. Classification (NCBI taxonomy): domain Eukaryota; kingdom Metazoa; phylum Arthropoda; class Insecta; order Phasmatodea; family Phasmatidae; genus Clitarchus; species Clitarchus hookeri. Next base: position 97,246 of record NQII01002269.1, on the reverse strand, counting down.
ACCCTCCTTTGGCTGCGGTTTATAAATAAGAACAATGTAGAATTAAATATTATTAATCTGACATATTGAGAGATTTCGGCGATGCATTAACAGCTCAGGTATTCACCCCCCGATAAGGGTGAAGCGAAATTAGGATGTAGTAGCAACGGAATGGTGGCGTAAAATGGAATCATCCCGAGAAAACCCACCCCCGATAATGTTAAGGTCTGCCATTTTAATAGGTGCGAGAATACAGGATGACCACACCAGGAATCGAAACCATTTCGCATCGTGGGAGGCGGGTATTCTTGGCCTCTAAACCATCGTGGCCCCGAAAGTAAAGTATCGCACGAGTTAGAAAAATAGGGCGCCAAAAGATTAACGTCGCAAGTTTTAGCGTTGCAGTAAGGATTATGTGTTCTGTGTTATCTTCGTTTTGTTGTCCGAGGTTGGTTGGTTGGCAGGGCTCGGTCATTGAGACAGAATTCGTGGTTGGACAAGGAGAAATGGTGAAGGATGCTGTATACCTTGCAGTAAGGAACAGCCCCGGCGTTTGCCTGAAGTGTTTCTGCAAATACGTGGGAAATTGAAGTCAGGTTGGTCGACCATGAATCGAGCCCATATCCTCCCGAATGCGAGAGCAGTAAGTTATCATTGCGCCATCGTCCTAGCTTCGTGCCGTCCGAAGCTATGCGTATAGATACATGTATATAAGTTGTGCGCAGCCAGCGAGATCGGTCTACCTCATCTTTAGTCTATGCTCCGAACTCCGAACTATGCTCCTGGCAGTTGGCTACTTGTCTCTAGGAGGACAACTCGTATACCGGGAGTCTGGGTTGAGTGACTGGGGGGTTGCACCTTCAGCTTTAGGGAGAAACTGTAGCTCTTCTCTTACCCTAACCCCATCATTTTCTGCTGTCATGATTTTTGTCACCAGAATAGCACCATTGTGGAGCTCAGATCGATGTAGAATTTCATATATTATTCTCCCCTTGTTCAGCAAAGCCATAGGTGCTCGACATTAACTTTTTCATTCTTCTTCATTCTAAGTTTTCCCGTGTGGTAGGGCCGCGGTGGCCGAGCGGTTAAACGGCTCGCCTCCCACCAGCGAACCGGGCTCAATCCCCGCCCGGGCCACTCCCGGATTCTCGCAAGTGGGTATCGTGCCGGACGATGCCACTGGTCGGTGGCTTTTCTCGGGGATCTCCCGTTTCTCCCGCTCTTGCATTCCGGCACTGCTCCATTCTCATCTCTTTTCACCCACATCGGCTCTTAAGACCTCGCTGTTAAGAGCCGCCCAAATCTCTCAACTCAACTTTCCCGTGTGGCCGTGTTCTTCCATACACAAAAACGGACATTCTTCTTTCCTTCTTAAGCACGTTTTTATACTTTATAAAATAAGTTTGCTATTTCTCCTTAGCGTTTGCCTGTAATTTCATCGACACACCTCCAAAACGGAGAACTATTTATCACTCCGAGAAAGTTAATCATTGCAATATGCAATAAAGTACAGTATGATATGCTGCATTTTATGACGAAATAAAATCTAGCTTGAAATTTCCAGTGCGTCGTGGAAACTTTCCAAGGAAGCGATACTCTTTTGAACTATGCTTACATGAAACTGGAAGCTTGATCAGTGAACAATGGCGTGGACTGTGTTGGGTCATCGTATATCCGTAGATAATTCTTTACGGAAAAAAAAAACTTTTGGAATATGTGGGAGGGGGGGGGGATTCACCAATAATTCAACAATGGAGACGATAAAAGGCAACACGTAACTGCCTCCCAAGAAGAGCACAATGCTAACCAAAGCGCCGTTTTGTTTGATTGCAGCGCCGCTGCCACGCCGTAGTACATGCGACTTCCAAGCGACTACAACGCAAGCTGACGACAGCTAGGTCCTCGCGGTCCCCATGGAACAACAACGGCTGGTGCACCGGACGTACATCGTTATTTCGAGCTCTTTCTCTGCCATAGGTGTAATATTTCACACGGATAGAGCCAGTTTTACGAGCTGCTCCCCGGATAGACGTGTGCCGCCAATCGAACGGAACGAAGGCAAAGTAAGTGGGTGAACTGAACAACAATAAATCGACGTCATTTTTATATCCTTCCAACCTCGTCGGAGGTTTCCTTGTCTCTGGTAGTGCTCGTTACGGCATCACCTTCATGTAGTGTCCAAACCTCCCGCACGATCCAATTTTATGAGCAAGGAGTCGAGTTGAGAGATTTTTGCAGGTGGAATCGTGCCGGACGATGCCGCTGGTCGGAGGGTTTTCTCGAAGATATCACGTTTCCCCCGACCTTGTATTCTGGCGCTGCTCCATACTCACCTCATAGTGACCGGCCGGCGATTGAACCCGGTTCGCCTTGGCGGTGTGTGATGTAACACTCAAATTGTTAACTTAAGAGTCAAGATATTGCAGTATCATATAAGCTCTAACAGGAGCAAAACATAGCCTGATACATACACACACGATCCATAGCCTGATACATACAGACACGATCCAGCCACATAATAGGTAAGCATACAGAGACGAAATTACGCGGTGGTTCTTTTAACGTGGGCTTGCCCACTCTCTGATTGGTTGCGCGAGGATGTGGGAACAGTCTTTGTGTCTGATTGGCTGCTGCGTGCTACTGACTGGTCTGCCTTCTGGCAGGGAAATTCCCATGGCGCTGATTGGCGAACGGCGCGTTCCGACATGTTGCTGTAGAGTGTTGCAATTTTGCTGGCGTGTGCGGCTAAAGTTAGCGGAATAATAGGCTGCTTCACTTCTGTAATCTAGTGATCTTCCATGTGGGATGATCAGTGGTGAATCCTCTTTCTGGAATGGTAATGATGGCGCCCGTCTAACTGGCGCGCGAATTGTATTGCAGTGTGTCTGTAATACGCGTTTTTAAAACAAGCTATTTTACGTGCGCGATCTGTTTGCGCAATAACAGAAATAACACTTCAGATCAGGGCGGAATGCAACTTTCATCACAACTTACTTAACGCAAACATTATTTGAGACTCTTCGACATGGCCAAAAACGACATTTTCAGATGGCTATAGCTTAAAATATTGTTAGTGAATTCCCGCGGAACTTGTATACGGCCCTGCACTGAACTTTGCTGCAAACTTACCATCGATAAAATGATTGGGTCGTCGCTGAAAATCCCATAGGTAGACGCTGCACGATGAGAACACTGCACGCCAGTTCAGAGCCTTGGGCGTAGCGGCGATGGCGCACTTGGTGCACGTGACAGCGTCGCCCTTATCGCTTCGGCGCTTCTCGGCCTCAAAAGTGTAAAACAGCTCCAGGTAGGTGGGCCCCTTAGCAGCGTTTGATACCAATAAGTTAATTATTTTATAATTGTGCCAAACATTGTTCAGCTTGTAAACATTGTTCAGCATTGTATGTAATGACTTTCCCCTCGAATGAAAAAAATTTACATTATATATATTTTAAATAATTTGATGTCAAATTTTTTTTTCTATTTAGTTGCAGACATAACAATAAATATTAACTAAATTGTACAAATAAAAAAATGTACATCTTTTTTTATATTTAGCTCCAGACATAACAATAAATACTAACTAAGTTGTATGAATAAAAAAAAATGTACAATGTTAACTAATGTTGCGGGCTACCGAAAACAATTATTAAAATATACAAAAATGTCTTTATATTTAACATTTTTTCTCTTGTGTATGGTCTGTTTTGCGTATATTCCAACTGAGTCAAAAGTAGTGTACCAGCACATCAAAGCACTTATTTTATAGTGAGGCCGCGGTGGTATAGCGGTTATATTACTCGCCTCCCACCTAGACGAAAATGGTTCGGTTCCCGGCGGGGTCGCACCCAGATTTTCGCACGTGGGAATCGTGCCGGACGATGTCACTGGTACGTGGGTTTTCTCGGATATCTCCAGTTTCTCTCACCCTTTCATTCCCGCGCTGCTCCATGCTCACCTCGCTTCATCCTCATCGGTTCTCAAGACCTCGATGTTAAGAACCGCCCAAAACTCTTCACTCACTTCACTCACTCGGAGCTCTTAAATAGTACCTGCGATCATTTACAACTGAAGAGAGACCAAATTTGCTTGCAGTGCTAGCCATCAAAAATAAAAGACCATACAAAATTAGCTTGCAAGGTTCTGACACAGTTTTAAGTTTCAAAGAGCGGAAGGTTCTTTTAAAGTATTTTCCGAAATAAATGTGGAAACACGCAGAAACTACATTCAAATTTACCACAAGTTATACGTGTATTGAAGAAGTATAAATGGTAGGTAATGATTTTTGTCCCATGCATTGTAGTTTTCTTACATTTGTTCAGGGGAAATTCAAAAGGGTAGTGGATTTTCTATTTTTATAAAGTAGTGACTCTCGACGTATTTTCAGACTGATACGTGGTAAATTTTAAATACTATACATATGCTTAAAATTTCCAATACAGTTAAGGAAGTATAGATTATTTTTGACAGTTTAAAAGTAGTTCATCACGTTTTTCTGTATTTTTTTGCGTCACGTTTCTCTATTACAACAATTCCTTATACTAAAAAGAAACGCTATCTTCTGTTTTTGTTAATCAGGAATGGATAAAATCTTGTTTTGTAAAAAACAGAAGGTGAGTGAGTGAAGAGCTTTGGGCAGCTCTTAACAGCGAGGTCTTGAGGCTGATGAGGGTGATTGAGGTGAGTATAGAGTAGCACAGGAATGAAGGGGCGGGGGAAACGGGAGATCCCCGAGAAAACCCAGCACGATTCCCGCATGCGAAGATCCGGGAGTGACCCGGCCGGGGATTGAACGTGGTTCGTCTTGGTGGGAGGCGAGCAGTCTAACCGCTCAGCCACCGCTGCCCAAAAAAACGGGGGATAGGGGATAAACTCTCGCCTGGATTATACTTCCAGGATATTCCTCTGCCTCATGCAAACAAAGCTTAACCGAATATAGAAAATTACACAAGAGGGACAATGCACTGCGTTCGTGTGCATTCTGTGTAATAATATTCTGCATAAGAACTATTTATTTCTAGTCATTATCAACACCCCGGTTTTATTTATATTTTATTCATAATAATTATAAATTAAATATTATAATTTATAGATAACATATAATTAAATATTCAATTAAACTGAAAAAGTAGGTTATTTTATGTTAAGACAATCATACAACGCTTCTGATGAATGACATATTTAAGAAACAAACAAACATGGCATACATGGGGTGATTTTTCGAAGGTTTGATTATACAAGCTTGAAGAAACCGCGAATCGACTGGTAACATTTTATAAAGTGCACATCCACGGATGACCTCGCTTGCAGCCATAGACTAAAGAAGAGGTAGACCGCTTATTCGTCTTCTGCGCATGTACCCAACATTGACGTACCCCAAAGGAGCACAACTGTCTAAGTTACACGGTCAACAGTGATAAATGTGTTTGTTTGTATCTTAATTTTCAAAAGACAAGCACTTATGTGTGAACAAAATACATTTACCAATTTGAATTTAATCTAATTGCATTACAAATTGGATAGAGGGAATATAAATACATCTCAAAGCACTTGTTTAATGAACAGCGATCTAACCTCATATCCAACCAACGCCATTTTTGCTAGCCGTATTGGCACAAAAATATTTGAATGTTGCCAGCGAGATCGGTCTACACCATATTTAGTCTATGCTTGCAGCGACAACCATGCAAAGATGACACCGCTTTCGACCGAGAACACAACACGCTTTCAGGAAGTGCCAAAACTGAAAACTGTTGAGGATGTATTCGGCGGTGCTCTGGGACAATCTCCTGCCATCTGATACTCGGGACTTGTGGGAAGTTTCCTTGCATCTTCTGCTGCAACCTCCTGCTCAGGTCGGGGGAATACCACGATTGCGACGACAAGGCCTTGTTTGGGAGACTATCTCTGTGAGAAACACTGACGGTACAAGAACTGCAGGCTCCTACAGATACATTACCACATCATTAAAAATAGATAGAAAATACGTATTTCTTTCCAGTTCCGTTCTACTGTTAATTCAAATGTCCCGGGTACGGTTCCCGGCAGGTCCAGAGATTTTTAAACTCTGGAAAATGCTCTTCCTGGGATTGGGACTAGCTGTTGCGTAACATCAAATCATCATATAATTCTACTGCTTAGTACACACACCTTGGGTTTACGTCAGCGTGACGTTGCCTGGCATCCACACTAGCATTCCTGGTTACATGACTTCGTTCACTGAGTGATGATCAAAGAAGTATCACATGCCTTGGCTTATTCAACCTACAACACACTTAGACTTCTGATGCATTGTTATAATATATTCACGGTAACTTCCAACTTTCCTGAATTCGAGATGAGATGTTATATTTCGGACTACTCGCAATGTATCTTTCCTTATAAATAAACAAAACGTAAACAAGCGTGGGAAAATTCAAGTAGAAAAAAACTTGCAATATTTGTACACTAAAAAGTATTAATCAAACATGAATAGTTTTTATACGAAACAATTAAATAATAGTAGTAGACTTATGAGTCTCCGGGGGCAAGGGCTGGGGGCTGTGCCACCATCTTGGATGACATCACAGGCGCGGCCGGCGGTCTCGTTCATCTCCCCCACCCCCTCGCAAAACCACAACACACCGCCAGAGACCTATACCGTAGAAATGATTTTAATAATTATTATTCTAATAAAAAATATTTTAATAAAAAATTAAAAAGTATCGGCTGGCCACCGTGGATTGTTAACAATTATGTCGGTTTAAGAGTGTCGCTGCAGATCATAATTTCATTAAATAAAAAAGTATTTTAATAAAAATTAAATAAATTTGGCCTGCCACTTTGGGACGTAACCGCATTTCACTACCTCGGCTTTTTATTAATTTTCCTAGAAAAACCTCTGTTTGCATAGAAACCCACACTCGCACGACCCCTGCTAGATTGAGCGAATCACCAGTGTGTATATCTATTTACTAATTTTAAGATGTAATTTTCCATATACCAGAAGGTATATAAAAACTTTGAATTATTCCTATTAAAATAATTTTTCACGAAATCAAACTGACGGTATGCCAGACCCCGTGCAATCACACTTTTAATTGTTAATGCGATAGTGCATTCCAGGTAGGACCTTGTAAAAAAAACTCGAATTTTAATACTTTATTGTTTAAAAATCAATTCAATCGATATTTTTTTTAATATTTACTTTATTAAATTTGTTCTTACTGCTGTACAAAGGAAAAATAATTTAATTGAAAAAAATAAAGCAGTCTAGCCTCGTAATCATGCATGCATGCACCGAAAGGCGCGCGAGACATACGTGCCAGTCATTAAAGGCGCGTGGGGCAGGCGACGTGTGTTGGGCACTACGGGGGAAGGAGGGCGAATGACATTGGCCGCATGTGTGAGATTTTCGTCACCGCGTGAAAATAACAGGATAAAACTGGTTATAACCGATCGTATCCTAGGTCAGGGCTGCGGGTGTTCGTCATGGCTTTCGCAAAGGAGGAGGAGGGGTGGGACGGGAATGGGTTTTTGCAATGTTAGCATTTTCATAAGTCTGCACTTGCGCGGCACCAGGTAACTTAACACGTGCTTCCACATCGTTTTCACCTCTTATCGGTGTCGGGTAACCGTGAAGTCAACATGCATGGGAAGAGCAGTGTTATGGTTCATTTCATATAAGAAGGCCACATTCTGACAGTCAGTGAGTGGCAACGTAAAATATTCAAAACAAACAACGCGCCATTTACAAAATCCTGTATCAGCTGATGCACGAACGAACAGAAATTAATATTACGTTGGCTATTCTGAGAGCAGTGCCGACGCACATCAAACACGCGGATAAGAAAGAGTTCGTTGATTAATTAATACATTTTATTTTACGTGGTCATAAAACAGCAGTTTTTAGTTTTAGAAACGAAACTTTGTGATAAAATAGTAATGTGTAGGTGTTCAAAATGAGATCCACAATAACACGATCCGTATCCAAATGTAAGGAAAAAATTGAAACCTTTTTCAAGTTTCCAGACTCTCCAACCATGTGCTGCTATCTTGTGAGGGACAGGCGCGCCATATTGCGAACCATCTGTTACAAAACGCCCTTCCATGCTATATGTTATCCATATCTCGAACTACACCCAGAAACCTATTATAGTTTTGTTGTTTAGAATAACGTATTTACGCGCATATACAAATGGTTTTATTTTCCCGCGAGCTCTGTATAAATTTTAAAGTAACATATATTTAATGTACAACGATTTGGACTACAAGTAATTTATATTCGGCCGGTAATCGTTCGTCTACGTAAATTATACGCCATATTGTTCTCTCGAAACCCATCTCCTTGTCTCCGTAGAAAGTGAGATAGGCATGAAGAGTTTTTAAGCAATTCTAACGTTATTCCACGTCACATATTTCCAACTCGAATATATTAGCTATAACGTCCAAAGTTCGATAATAGAAAAACAGACCGTCTCACAAATGTTAACCCAAATTCACTATATTGGACAAATTAAAAAAGAGTTAGCAAATATTTAATTATTTGCAACATTTTATATTTTTACTTTTGTAACCTACTTATTTTTTTAGACAGATGTCAGTCTTAAAATATCTTAAAATTTGTTTAGCATTACAGTACAATGAGAAGTGGATTAGCTGATAGCGTGTTGATAAAAAATACAGCCCCGACTTGACGAACCAGCTGATGGCGGAAGGATACGTAGTCAGATGTAAACAGTGGCGCTACTTTCGAAGAGCTGTCAAAAAGTGGCCTTCATATATGGTACAGAATATAGCTATATCGAATCTCCTAATATTGAATATGAGGACAGGCAAGAATAAAACAAATGTTAATTAAGGTAGAACATGTTTTTTTTTAATTTTTTTTATTTCATGTACATAATAATATATATTTTACATATTTAAAACATTGGTAGTTCCTATTCCATAATGTATTTCTCTTTGACCCAGGAATTGTCATGTTTCGAGTGTCCGAGCCACCTCAATTACACACTTTCATTATGTCGTTTCAGCACCTTCTCACCATATAAACATCGGGAAACTTCGTAGGTTGGATCTTCTCTGCGTAAAAGCCTCCGACGATGGGTTCGTTATGTAAGTCCTCGAGGTAATACATGCGCGGGTAACAATGTCGTATGCGAACCACCTTGTACAATTCTGCCGACCAGTTGTGACGATAGGCCTTGTGGAAAATGCAACACTGTTTGGAGATGCGCACCAGGTCTCCGATCTTGGCTTTAGGCTTGTGTGGGTCCCTCCTCGTCGGAATAGCATGCACGGTCTGAAGCAGGGAGTCGTCCTCGACATATTCGGGCTTCATGCGAGTTGTAGAATGAATGGTAGAATTATACTCGCGGACGAGTTTCGGCAGTAGCTCAAGCCGCTTGTAGTTTCCATTCACTGTGAAATGTCTCCACAACTTGACTTTCAGAGTCCGGTGAATATGCTCGACGATGGTGGCATTGAGCCCAGAGTACTTTGAATAGTGATGGAAGCCATATCTTTTTATCAGTGCATGGAAAGCAGCATTAAAATATTATCTGCCATCGTTGGTGTGGATATTTTTCGGTACGTGCACTTCACTAAACACATCCGCCATGGCCTCAGTGACATCACATACATTCTTAGACTTAAGCGGTCTGTCCCAGGCATACTTGGAAAATGTGTCTATTACAGTAAAACGCAGCAGTGGCCTTTATTCGCCCGAGAAAAGTCTTGCATTTCGACCATGTCCGATTGGAAAATATCGTCCAACCATTTCATGACGTAATTTCTCCGAGGATAATTACTTCTGGCCAACCTGTACAATTCCACATAAATAGCATATTTTGTCATCTCACGTCGTAGCCAGCTTCAACAAGTTCTTCGATGATGGATTTAATCTTGTTGGCGTGGGACTGGTTGCCCTCAGATTGCGAAGCGACCAGTATCTGTAGTCTATCAACGGATCGTCCCAAAACACAAAGTCTATCTTGCATTTGGCATTGACCTTCTGCAGCGGCAGACCCGATCCAATAGCATCGACCAATCGTGGAAACAGTACCACGATAATACCGATTTTCTCATGGGTCGTGTCCTTAAATAGCTGCGTTGAGGGGTTTAAGTTAGCATATTGAGCACAACTCGACTGTAGCAGGCGACGGTGCAGACGATGGTACTTGCGAAAATGCGATTAGGTGTAGTGTCCAGGATGCCTATGAAGCAAAAGTTCGCATATTCCCTGCATCATTTTCACCTTGTACTTGCCGATCTGCGTCACATCTCCTGAAAAAAAAAAACATCACTTCCTTGTTTCCGAGGAACCATTTTTCATCGTGGTGTCGCAAGCCATACATCTTGTTGCTNTGCGATTAGGTGTAGTGTCCAGGATGCCTATGAAGCAAAAGTTCGCATATTCCCTGCATCATTTTCACCTTGTACTTGCCGATCTGCGTCACATCTCCTGAAAAAAAAAACATCACTTCCTTGTTTCCGAGGAACCATTTTTCATCGTGGTGTCGCAAGCCATACATCTTGTTGCTGTTCCGATCGGAGTAGGAAGTGATGTAGCGCCCGACCAGGGTTCCCACCTCGGGTCCATGCTCTCGTGTTCGTTTCCGTTCTCGCGCATGCAGCAAATCGATCAGGAGCTAATCGTCTTCGTCGCAAGTGATGACCCCTTCCGATTCAAGCACTTCCAGACTTCTCTTCCGTTTATATGTCGGGGTCGGTCCTTCCACCTTGATTTCGTAATTGATATCTGGCCGAGGCAAAGCTTCCTCCTGGCCCTGTCGACCAAGTTCCTTGAGACAGCTGGTTATCGGCTTGTACCTCTCTTCCCTTCTATTCTCGAAAGCCAGTCTGTAACTTTTTGAGGGGACATATTTCGGCGAACAGCTTCGATGGCCCACTGCAGCTCTGTCGTCAGTTCGGTTCGGTATGCCATTTTTCATAGAATGAAATAAACACAACCACACATGTATATGTACATATTCGCTCTCGAGTGTAGGAAAGTAAATTTTCGATCATTTCCAGTTGGTCGATTCACGCATCCAGCAGCTTCTTGCTATGCCTCGCAACATCGGTTTTTGTAGCAATTTAGGACATTAACATATATTAAAGATTCTTCAAATTTTCCCATCTCTACACATTTGACACATCGATCAGGTATATTATCTGTGCCTCTGCGCCCCCTACGTGCTGGTCGATGGCCACCAAATCTTCCACCACTTCTTTTTTCGCACTCTCGGTCGTTTGCATAAGCGACAGGCCCCTGCGAACAGCAGAGAGCCAAGCTTCCATTAACTCATTTTCATCATTATCATCGGAGTATAGACCATGTCCGAACTTGGAAATTGTATTGTGACTCATGGCCAGCGTCTTACTATAAACTGAACAAACACATGCCTGTACCTTACCTTATGTACTGGCGAATCCTTATCGAGCATCAATATGCTGTACTCCTCATTCCAGCTCAAACAACACATATCCTTCAATTCTGCAAACATCATGTCTGTATTGACATTTATGTCTTACACATGCCGCAAGTCCGTATCTTCCATGTGAAACAAAAAGAGGAAATTCACATTATTATGTAGTAACTGTTTGGCATGTACGAATAAGTTTGGCTCAAGTTCACACTGTCCATATTCGCATGCCATTTCATGCTAAAGTACTCCTGGATACAAGTATGTTTCTCACATGACACATCATGGAAAATAAACACAGAGTTTGGCAATGCTTCGCTTGGTGGCACAGCAGTCTCGTTATCGCTGCAAGAGAAATAGCGTAGGCTTTCCATGGCCTGCAGTACACATGGCAGATACTGGTATTTTGGTTGCTGGACCGATTTGGAGTGCAGGTACATGTTCTCGAACCTAATACCACTCGGTTCCTCCAAAACACTGAGAAGCACACACGTCTTACCACAACCCAATGGTCTGCTAATTAGTCCTGTCACAGTATTGGGCAACAGCATGCCATGATGTGCATCATGTGAGGTTTCGACATCTTCCTCGGTGATGCGGATGGGAAGAGTAACATCTTGCTTGGTGATATGTATGTTTGCCAGAACTAACTTGTGGAGTGATTGTGGAGCATGTAGAAAAGGTGGAGCGATTGTGGAGCATGTAGAGCAGGTAGAGCGGTTATTGGAGAGATTGTGGAGTATGTGGAGCGGTTATGGAGCAAGTGGAACTATTGTGGAGCAAGTGGAGCAGGAGGAGCGATTGTGGAGTGATCGTGGAGTGATTGTGTAGCATTTGGAGCATATTGAGCATGTGGGGCGATTGTGGAGCAATTGTGGTGTGATTGTGGGCCCAATTGTGGTGTGATTGTGGAGCATGCAGAGCATGTGAAGCGATTGTGAAGCATGCGGATATTGCACAGAATCAGTGCTTCACGTTTTAGAATGTCTCTATAATGCATATGTCTAAGTAAACTGCCTCTGGCAGATTTTTCATTCAAAAGTCACGTTTGAACTTTTCATTCTGCAGGTCATTAATTCATGTAGCAAATTCTGCAAAGCTGTAAATGTTTTACCCCAGAAACGACAAAGAAGATGGCTCATTAGCACCTTATGTCAGTACTGTTCCTAGTCTAGAATGATACTGTATCGAAAATGTATAAAGGTCGGGTATATATCGGTTCGTAGTGCAGTAGTGTGTGATGACTCATAAAAGAAAGATCAAATCTGGAAGAGGGATCATCGATTTGCTGACCAAAAATCTACCTTTTGAGCAGCACATTACCGGATACAGGATCTGCAGGCCGGGAACCTAGCTAGTTAAAAGCGTGCAAGCAACATAACACTGCTTGCTCCCTGAACAAGGATCTGGAAACCCGACACCAGGTCGACAATAAACTCATACAGAAACCCGAGACACGGTGAAAAAATTGATGTATGGGGACGTTTCCAAAACGATGAAAGCCAAGGTGTATTTGGGTATGTGGGCGAAGAAAGCGATACGAAGTTCCTAGAGGAGGGGGAAGAAAAAAATGGGAGGATTCCTTCCTGCCTTGATATATGAAATTGGTACTCTGGGCAGTATCGCCGGGGATGTAACGAGTATCGTTAGTGTGGCGAAACGAGCCTCGAAAGAAATTAAGCAATTAAAGGAAAAATGCCACCATAACCGTAAACTGGAAACTATCCCAATGAGTAAAAAAAAATGGCCAACGACTTTACATATGATGGCCCTACCGAGGAGGGGGTGCTAATAAAATCTCTACTGAAACGACTGCTCACGAACATTTATTTGGAATTATTTGCACGCAAATTGAAGATACCTAATTTTCGCAGTGTGTTCACGCCAGATGCTTTGTCCCATAAACCCAAATGTGATGAATGTTCTGTAATCAACCTGGACACGACACCAGGGCCCAGTACACACTGGGTAACATGTGTCAAAGATGGCAAATGTGCTGTATACCCCAACAGTTTTGGGAATTTGCATCCATCACCCGAACTGCGACTGTACCTGAAAAATGACAAACTGGCTTACAACTACGAGATGGAGCAGATGCCGAACACATTGAACTGCAGACGCTTCTGTAGTTGCTTTCTGGTGCGGTTGAATAAAAATAAATCATTGGCGAATAAATGTTCGTTAACCTTTTACATAAAAGGTGTTCGTACATATATTCTCCAGTCGGTATGTCAGTGTCCATCATTCTAAAGTAGTATGATATCTGAGGAGAGGGCAATATTTTATCCACCCTTGGAGCTGTAAGGGGAATGGGTCACCGGACTTACGGATATTCAAACTAACAACTTTATATCCAAAATAGAAGTAAACATGATTTCCACATTCCAGTAAAAAGTGGCTTGAGTCATAAGGGAAATCAGCATTCCCACCAGCACATATGAACTGAAGGACATCCGCCAATTCCATCAAGAAATCAGTATAATTGGATTTGACTTTCGAACTACACTGTAACCCAAACATGCTGAAAACAGAAGTATTTTGCAGTGCCGATATCGATTTCACCGAACCAGATATCATCGATCCAATGCTGGGGCTCTAGACGCGAATCTACGAAACTGGTAAAACACACAAATACTCGCGACTGGTGAACATATTTCTGGTGAATGTGATACATATAATCTGCAATTTGGCGACCGGCTGCTACTTCAATGGTAAAACCAGCAATATGCTGCACGAGTTCTCGCCGGCGGCCCCACTAGGTTATAAAGTGGTCGAATTTCCAAAAAGTATAATTTAGGATCCCATGATCGCGAAGAGCAAGCACGATGTGGTTGTGAGGATCGTCGAACAAGACAATAAGCAGATAGACTTCAGAAATTAAGAAATCACTTTGTATCTGCACCTGAATCAATGGGATTAAGATCGAAAAACTAACCATGCATAAATTCGAGCGCAGCACCAAATCCAGGACCAGTATAGCTCCTCTTGATCACACCTAGCAATCTTGACATAGTAAAAATGGCAGACTAGGGAATGGAATATGGCTACAGAGTTCCCATCTTCGCAGAAGGCAAGGTCGAGGTGAGCATGCCACTATTGATGCTACTTGGTTTCGCAGAATATTATGGGAAGATTATAATAGGCGCCAAGCAAGAACTGGTGATAATGCTAGCCACCTCGCATCTCGATGCAGTGTTGGGAGCTAGAGAAAACCCGCAGCTGGTCTCTGTAACCCTAACCAACATGGATTGGTTCGTTCCCCACTAGACTCCGAGCACCCGCGAACACATGAAGCTACTGAACTATGTCAAGAAAGAAAAATCATCAACATAACCCGCAGGAGCTAGAGTTTCGTTACATGCCCGGTCTTGTCATTTGCCATGCGAAACCACTGATTCGTGAAGATGTTTTCAAGCACAGAAAAAATCTTGTCACATCGTACTGAACGTTCAGAACATAAAAATATTTTTGAATAGCGAAAATTATCTGTGTGTAGATTTGAACACCTTCTTCGACCAAGAAGGATTTACATTGCTGTAATTTCTGTATACTCAGTTACAAGCCTCCTACTACAGGCACGAGTCCTACCCCTTCCTGAGCCCAGAAAAATTCGGGGAAACAGTTCAATTGCTGGTCTTTGACACATCCAAAAAAAATGAGCGAGTTCAAAATAGCATGGTGGATTGTCATATAGAAATTATTTCCAAGGAATTTGTGTCTGCGAACACTGATGCATACTGTTTGTTTTTGCACGACGGAGTAGTGAGCTACGACTGCTTTTCGGGGCAGGTAAACATGGCAATCTAAACATATATAAACGGGATGATCACTGCTTCTCACCTCAGTTTGTATCAGAATCTACTGCAATCTGCAAGGCTCCCAGAGCTATGTGCTCATGGAGATCGCACTGGCCTTCGAAGACGATGGCAAAACGTGCACGGGCTCCTCCCGTCCCCTTATTCGTGGGAACACTTGGACAAGAAAAGCAAGAAGACGTACGAATGGCTGACCAAGTACCACCACGGACTGGAGTGGGACGATGGCAAGATCCTGTACCAACAAGTGGGAAACATGCTGCGCGACTTCCTGATGCAGTATCCGCATGAACCAGTTTACGTGGTGGAGCCCTAGCAGAAAAAATGGTTGAGCGACTTGTGCAAAAACGAAGTTGAAATAATCTATGTGCAGTTCGAGTATGGCTGCCCTTCGCTGCGCAAGTTGACAAAACTTTACGACGACCAGCAGCGACATGTCTGCGACAGGTCAGAACCTGACTGGACACATGCATGAAGGAACACAAGCTGCTGCGCAAATGTTGTGCCTCGTCCTTGGACTGGGAATCAATGAGTTATGACTAGATGCGAAGTTACCCTAAATGTATAAGAATTTTAGTTTTTGTGCAGTGGCACACCTGGTCATCATCCATAATATACATAAGTAGGAACAACCAGCGAGTTCGCTTAGTTGTCGCCTAGAGGTCTGATCGTCACCATGACTCCATTCTGCCCTACGAACATTTATGTAAATGGATACATGCGCAGCTATACAGAGACCTGCGATAGCAGCATGCAGCATCACCCAGTCGTCTATGAACCTTCGCAGTGTCAGTTGGATTGGCCTGGAGCATCGACCTGCATCGTGTTCCGCATGACATCGCGAAAGCAGCTACTATGCACCATCGACCAAATCAACGCTCCAGCCTATCTGATGGGCTGGGACGGAGGCAGCAACGCGTCGTCGCTTTGCAGGAGGTGGGGCTGGGCCGTTGCATTTAGCAGAGTTATCTTTTAATTTGTATTCACTGGAATATTCATTGCAGAAGTCCTCACAAGGAAACATCTTCTTCTCCAGGTCAAACTTACACCTCTTTTCGTGTCTTCGGGCATCGCTCTCGTTGGCAAATATCGCAATATAGAACTTGCAGTTGCCAGCTGCTTTCTGCCGCACTGCTACATTACAGCTCCTCAGGTGATGTCCCACACTATCCTTCCATCCGATTTCCATTCCACATTTGTCTCAAAACTGTACTTCTCTTTGAGGATTATGGATGCAAGTGCGTTCATGCTTCAGTCCAGACTTTCGGATTGTAAAATACTTGCTGCAAAACCCGCACACAAAAATTAGGGGCGACAATATACTTACCCTAGACGCCGAAGCAGAGGAAGGAAGAGATGGGACCCTACTGTCCATTGCGCTGCTGAGGATCACCAACCTGAAACATACATGCACAATAAACATTATGTCAAGGGTTAAAAAAATTCACATGGCCTAAGGCGCGCGCATGTTTCGTAATTAGAGCACCTGTCTTAAAGGAGGCGTAATAACTCGTTTCCCATTTCGTATATATACATATTATGCGCGTACTTTTACTGTCTTACCTAACCAGTGAACAATACTGTTTCGGAAAAATTTAGAATATAAATTATAAGTGTGCATAATCTGTTTGCATGCGAAAAAAAATTAATACTAATTGCAGAATACGAATAACTCATGCTTTTGAAGGTTTTCAGCATAGACAAAACTGTTCGAGCTTAATATATTTCTGCCAATTAAATATTAGATTTAACTTTGCATCGGTATTAGGGATCGTAGTCTAATATCTCCTAGTTTTCATCGTAATTTGTCTATTCCTGCCTTTAATATTTAAAAAAAAATTGGATGGAGTTATTACCAGACAGATGCTGTGTGTAAAAAAAATGGTTGCGTGTACTTATGTGCACGCGTTAGAAGGTATACTTCTTTAGCGTGACTAAAATAAAATTTTATTAGGTATGCAAATAATTTATGTAAGTAGGAAAAGCGATAAAAATTACCGAAGAAAGACATTATATACAATTAATAAAGGTTTGATTAAAGAACATAATTAAATTACCCTCAACACGCCAAAAGAAGTATAACTTAATAAAATAATACTTACAACAAATTAACCACAAATAGTTGAATTTTACTATACAATTTTGGTCACAAACAATTTTTTCACAGCCCAATGTAAGTAAAATTAATTAATAAGATATATGTATTCACAATTAATTACTAATATAAAATAAATTTTTTTTAATTTGCTTATTACATGAAATGATTTTCTGTCGGTTTTAAATATAACCACATGCTATGTTGTGTACTTTGCGTTTGTATATAGCTAGACGATACGCGCATGCGCGTTGGGTCATACACCTACCACGTTCACAGTCTGGGCCTCCAACGAGAAACTTAGTCAGTATAACAAATATGCACATTTAATTTTCTTTGACGTCCAACTTCATACTGTAAAATTCCGTTACACCCAGCCTGTAACTTTTTTTTTTTGTTTCCTGCAATCCTCTTTCTTGTCTTATGACATAGGTGTTTTCAAAACAGCAGCATTATTCTATAATAGCAAATACGAGCGAAACACGTTCAACATGTTGAGCTTATCCACTTCACTTTCACGACTTTTCTCGGTTGTAAACAGCGGATTTTTTCTTAAGCTGTTTTTAATGTCAGTATTATGACATTTTTGATAGTAGACGACCCTTAAGGACTGTTGGCAGTATATCACATGTGCAGTTCGATTATGGAAATTTTAGCTAGAAACGAGATTTATTACATATTATCGTTGGCAAATTTTAATTTACAGAGAAAATTTTATTCCTATCGCTCATTAGTAAGTGACTTCTGTTTCCTTGGGTGTGTGAATAAACCAAATTTTGTTAGTTTTTTTTAACACGCAACGTTTTAAGACTTATGAATGACGCATAGCGGCGCGAGCGTTTAAACCAGCCAAGGCCGAGCCGGACCATGGGGACGCCTCCGTGCAGCGGCCGTCTGTTATCGTTACATGCACTCAGCACTGTGCCCCCAGTCATAGCCAGCGTACAACACTCGTCTTGCCTTCGTGATACGCTATTCAGACTGCAGTCGGCGCACCCGGCTCAAGTCGGCACTGCTGTGAATAAAGTAAATATGAAAAAAAATATCGATTGCATTGATTTTTTAACAATAAAGTATTAAAATTCTAATATTTTTAACAAGGTCATACCTGGAATGCACTATCGCATTAACAGTAAAAAGTGTGATTGCAGTAGGGTCTGGTCTACCGTACTTTTAATTTCATAAAAAATGGTTTAGATCAGAAGAATTTAATGTTTTTATAAACCTTATCGTATATGAAAAATTACATCTTTAAATTCGTAAATATATATACACACTGGCGATTCGCGCACTCTAGCAGTGATCGTGCGAGTGTGGGTTTCTATGCAAACAGAGTTTTTTTCTAGGAAAATCAATAAAAATTTGAGGTAGTGAAATGCATTTATTTAAGTTTTTATAGATTTTTATAATTTATTTTTGGTTACAGGATTGTAGGGGGATCAATCCGTCCCAGAGTGGGAGGCCGAATGTGTTTAATTTTTATTAAAATATTTTTTTTATTTAATGGAATTATGATCTGCAGTGACACTCTAAACCTAACAATCCACGGTGGCCGGCCGATATATTTTAATTTTTTTTTAAATGTATTTTATTAGAATAATTTTTAAAAAATCATTTATAGGGCACAGGTCACTGGTCGTGGTATGGTGTTTGTCGTGGGGTGGGAGGGGAGATGAACGATACCCCTGGCCGCGCCTGTGACGTCATCCAAGATGGCGGATGGCGCCACGGCGTTACAACTCCCCAGCCCTTGCCCCCGGGAACCCATAAGCCTACTACTAATAGTTTTCAACAGTTCTACCTCAAATTCTAGATATTAAAAATTTTTCAATAAAGAAACATTTATTTTAATATGATATGTAAAATACATTTTTATAATAATTTAAAAATTACTATTTTTTACTAGCCATTACCAATATACCTGTTTTCTTCTGTTTCAATTAATTTTGGATAGGAATTAAATATGAACTATAAACATAACGTAAGTGAATATTAAATTTAACAACAAAATAAGGTACTTTATCTCTAACGAAAGTTTAAAATGCTTGTGATACATTATTTTTTAGGTAACAGCCTAAAGTGTTAATAAGGAGGTTTGGTTCAAAAAGTGCGAATATACCGGGAACAGACCATAGTGCACAAGACAGAGAGTTCTTGCAACCAGCCTGGCCGAGGTATCCAAGGTGTGTCTCCCAACCACGAGAGTTCCGGGTTCGACGTCCAGGTAAGTCATGCATGTGTATTTGGTGTTTATAGTTGCAAGTTCATGTTCGTTTAGTTTAGAAGAAGGAGCAGTTTGACTTTCGATATAAAAGGTGAAGGCGTTAGCAAACCCAATAAAATATACAATTTTTCTGTTTAACTGAACATGTGTGCTTTTTTTACAAGTCCCTTGAGTAGTTCGGTCTGAACAGACAATAGCCTTATCACGAATACAAAAAAGTGAACAACATCAAACGCATAGCTAATTCTGATTATTCTTAAAGAAAGACAGTTATCATACTACTATTGCTCTGGGATAAGTACGTTTTACAGGAATATGAAATATAATTAAATATATTTTTAGAAACGTTACCGTAAATATTATAATATTTCCTGGTAGCCAAGCACGAAATGTCTGCAATTTGTTGTCTGTGTAACATTTTTTAAACCTAACAAGGGGATACGTACACAAAACTGTCACAACTATGATTTTTGGCTATCACGACAAAATCACTTCTGGAAAATCCTCTACCTACACTTGGAATCACAGCTGAAAAATAAATCTACACTCGAAATTTCTCTTTTTATTACAGAAACTGGTACATATGTGCCACCAGAGAAACACTTTACCTAAGTGGAAAGTTAATATGAACAATAACTGAGTTCTGTTAAAATGTGATGTTTCGATATATTTAAAACGTACATCCCCGAACAGGTGCAGAAATTTGCCAAATACACAAATACTTTAAAGCTCATAAATATGATGTAAAAAATACATCAAGCGCATCAAACACTACCCAGTTTGGTCATAAACCATGACCAAGAGAGAAAAAAAAAGTTCGTCATTTGGCCCCAAAATTTTTTTACAAAAATATTGATTATTTATTATTTTTCATAAATGGAAGTTGTCGCAAAAACACAACTGCTAGAATTAGGGTGTAGAGTTCTAGAGAAGTATACATCTAAATAAGAACCAGGTAAATATCATTTAACACGGAAACCAGTTCTCGTATTTCAGCAAATATTTCAGAAGATCGCAATTTCCTCATCATTTATAAGGTAGTCCACCATTTTCTCCGGTCACCGCTGCTCGATCTGCACGGAAGTAGACATCGTCGGCGACAACAGATGGAAGTGATGACAGTTTACTTCTGCCGGATTTAAAGCTGCGGCCATTAGTAACTTACAAAACTAATTTATTTGTGACATCATTTCTAACGGAATGCATAGAAACTTAAAGTTATAATAGCTTTTCGTGGCTATTATACCTCCCCCCCCCCCCNCATTATTTTAGTCGCAGTCCATGAAGAGTATCAACCAGAATCACAAGACTGGACACACCGTCATGGACAGTCTAATAAACAAACATGGTTGTCAGACTTGAAATGATGGGTTTGTCCGCAGTATTATTATTTAAGAGAAACTAACATATTCAAGGGAACACGACTACTTATACTTGTTCAACACTGTCCCTGAAAAAAAAAACGCGTGACTTCGGTGACATTTGCTGGTTAGAAATATTTAGAACTTTCTTTGAAAAAAGTGCACGAGACGCCAATTTGAATGATATGGCGAAAAACCCTTCCTGTCTGGAAAAAAATAACATTTCGCATTTACATGGCTATGTAAACGAGGTCAAAATATTTTAAATTTTACTGTGTTTCTACTTTTACAGATACAGTATGTGTATATTCGCGCAGTGTCATCGCAATCTTACAAGGATCGTTAACACATTCGTGTTCTAACGTGGAGCTCATTTTGAATGGAAGCGAATTTTGTCGTAAATTCACATGATGCGATGAATACAAATTTATGTATTTTTTATGGCGTGTTCTTCATATGTCTGCCATTTTAAATACTACATTTGACGTGGATAGAGGTTTAGTTCTTCATGATGCCCGATTTCTCTTCGACGTTCCACGAAACATAAACCAGGTATGAACGTTACCCATCCCCGTCACTTCGATTTTCTTCTTGCACAGCGTGAAGAAGCAGGCTTGTACCAGACGTAGAAATTACTACGATGCGTAGCAAGAACATGACAATAGTCCGTGTAATAGAAATATCCGTGGAGATATACTACGCACTTACAGTATACATACACTTTTAAAAGTCCTGTTTACTGCATTCGTTAAACCAATTGTATTAAATTCCGACACACATGAATGTAAACGATGCCATATCATTTTCTATTTATACCTGCCAATTTATTCAGGAAATTAATGTACGTTTACCCAGTACACAAACAAGGCGTGAAATCATAGATTACGTAAATGTTTGCACGGTAATATTATTACATCATGACAGAGGAGAGGCATATGTCGTAACAGTTTATTGCATGGGATTTTGGACGGAGGAAAGGTACGCCCATTGGGGTTGAAATAATGTTGCATGTAGTTATGCTGAACCAGGGATTTTGTCTGAATTTTTGTCAGAAGGGCTTTTTATGACGTCATTAATACAATAAGGCTGGTGCTACAATTTTATGAAAAAAAACTCCTCCCTTAGTGATTCTTTCAGTAATTACCATAAAATCAATGTAGTCACAGTTAGCGTACCTTCCTTTCATTAAAGATCCAAATGAACAACATCGACACTAATATTTAGGCAAGTATGTAATTAGTTTGTGTGTAATCCAGAGCAATTTGAAGCAGGTGTTAATATTTTTTAAGCTGTTATACTGATTCTGGCACACCAAACAACCCTCGTTTCGAATGAAAGTTCCTGCGGGAGCTCTCTGCAGCCGTTTATTTACGTGGAACCTACTTGGCAGCCGGACACACCCATCTCTAGACGTACTCTTGGTCCGATGCCCCGATGACAAAAGACGCCGTTCATAGGGTTGCGTTGTCCTGTATCCGGTACTTTGTGTCAGTTTTTGGCCCCGTTTCCTGGCCGGTGGAGGGCGTTTCTACTTGTACATTTAGCAAGGTATTTCGGCAATCGCGGTTCGTGTTTTGAATTAATGTTTGAAGGTGTGATCAGACAAACCGCCCAGCTAAAGCCTGATCATTCTTCATAACATTATGAATGGCGTCACATAGCAGAAAATACCCTGATTAACGATTTCGAGTTACGTGTCTTGTAAGACATATTTTCCGTTTATTCAGATGCATTTAAATGAGGTTTTTACATATGCCTGGAATTTTCAAGGGCGTGGTTTGCGCGAGGCACATCACGTGATGGGCCGGAGGAGTGTCGTGGCTCTGCCACCGGCCACAGTCTACGTGTGATAAATTACAAGCAGCAGTGCGCTGCAGCGGTAGTCTGCTGCATGCTGTACCTCCACACGTCTACGTGTCCTTGCAGAGAGCGTTTCTATTCTGCAGTTTATTTAAATCAAGAAATGTTTGTCCACTACTTATCAAGTGAAATAAGCAGTCTACTGAAACCGGCGGCCGCGGTATTTTGGTTTTAGGGAATTATTCTTCTTTATTGTGTGTTTTTTCCCTATGGTTATTTTCACTTTTTTTTTAATTTGTAGCAACCCAATGAGCATGTAAGGAGAAAGAGTTGGCACTCCCAGGTTAGGCCTTCTTTCTTATTTGCTGGCTAGATTTGGGGCTGCAAACGATTATCTGCTGCCAACCACGCAGCTTAAAATCTATTAGGTTATAATTGACCGAACTGTCATGAAACATTACAGGACTCAAAGAAAATAATTTGCAGGAACATATATTAATGTTTAATGTAGCTAATTATTTTTGTAATGCAATTTTTCCTTTAAAATGTTCAAGAGGAAATTCTTATTGTCCCTGCAAGGTGGTACTGATGGCTACATTATTATACAAGATTGTAAAACATTAATTAAAGAAAAAATAATTGCAAGCGGCAATAAACATGTGAAATGTATGTGAAAAAATTTAAGTCGAACATTTTAGAAGTCATGAATTTCTATTAGTATTTCCTGGGGACGTTTAAGATTTTCACAATTAATTTGGGGTTAGAATTTTTGCACTGAAGCATTTGAATGCTTCATTGCTTTTCGTACATATAAGAGTTGTTGCATGTTACATACATAAACATGCGTATTTGTTGTACAGCAAATATATTTTAAAATGTTTAAATATAATTTTTTAACGTCTTTGAAATAATTATGAAAGAACAGTGTTTGAAGTCACGAAACCTGCCCAACGGATAAACAGTTTCAAATAACAGGAATTACTACCAAAACGGATTTAATACCGCACCAAGCTTCATAAACTGCAAATAGGTTACCATATTACTTTTTTAATGAAAAATACTTCTACGAATAAAAAAATATGACTGGAATTATAAACTTGTGTTTCTTTGTGCAAAATCCAATTCACTTCACAAATTATACAAGTTTGCTTGTATCTTCAATGTTGGTATGCACGTAATCGTCAAAGCATAATAATAACTTGTAGGCCTTATCCAGTGTCACCCCCCTGAGCCAACCTATACAATTGCAAATGCCCCATTGAACTCCGAATGTAAAGATCGAAATCTTCTGCGGAACGAACGCCGATTACGTTCAGCTACCACTATACTCTTTCCATACATCACAAATCTTCTGGCTTTTAAATGTGTCTCGTCTCCGCGTAACAAATATTTCAGTAAATAAAAATTTTAGAAGGCGCTGAGAAAAAACGTGCAATTATAAAAAAATCAACGGCTAATGATCTCTCGGTTTCACGTTTTCGAATATCATATTTGTTGCAAAAATATAGAATGTACACAAACATTTTTTCTTTTTGTGAATATATTGTTGATTCAAGTACTTAATAGAACAGGTCATTACAACCGTATAAGACGCTCTGGATATAAAAAAAATGTAAAACATAAAGCACACATTTATAGTTTCTTTAAATAAAAGGTTTATTTCATAAACATTTTTTAGCGTCATTGATGTAATTACTTAGCCCATAAAATTAATAATCCACGCAAGGGAAAGTTTACTTTACGTATTGGGTAACATGTTGCATAAGGAGCATACTTTCATAAACATAATGAGGAAAATCGATGGGCGCACACATTAACGGCCGTCCATTATGTAGGTACAACAGTTCTCGGGTCAAGATATTGATAATACAGGATGTCAGGTGATTCGCGGATACGGACTGCACTACACGAATCTATGATCAAATCTAAGTAGAAAATATTTTTTGTTAAAAATGCGTAGGAGCCTTTGTTTACGAGCAAGACAACATTCAAGTAGAAAAAATGACTTTACTCCTCGTTAAGCACGACGTACATCATCAGCATACAAGACGTGGAAACGTCACAACGGGCGTTCGAAGTTTGCTCTGCCCATAGCAATGCACTTTCCCGCACGTTGGATGCATGCAGCATGCGCGGAGCATGGCCATTGCCATGTGCCAGTACTCACTGCATGTGAACTCCATGGCCTCCTTGGCACTACTGAGCACAGCTCGATCCATTGCCGTATGTCTTACGACAGACACGTTAGTTGCAACATCGCCACAACACCTCGCCCTTATCTAATTAGAATGCCACATGTTTGCTACAGTGGTTTTTCTCGTAAAACAACAGAACTGATGGTCAAGAAGTCGTGACTACAGGTGACTTATTTCTAGCGTGTCCTATTTGTCCGGAAATCTGTACCGCACTCAAAGTGTTAAATGTTGCTAGTTGTTATTGGTGCCTGATGCTACTTTTTGATATTTTAAGGAATATTTCTAAACAACGTGGATATAAATATATATAAACTGCCAGAGAAACTATAATTTTGGTTACAGTGGCGAAGAAAGCTTCGCGTAGATTCGGCATTGCTCGTTCCCAAAGCTACAGGAAGTACGGGGACTTTCCGTATTTTTATTCATGGAGCTCAGCTCCGTATTTTGTCATTACGGATGACGTTTCCGTACACAAACTGCGAATTTCCGTAAACACGCCTACGCGGAAATTTTTAACAGCGCAGTGCAGGGCTTCTTTGCTGGACTGTGGAATCTGTCAACAGACACGACAAAAAATAGCTCATCGCCCATCAGGCGAGGAACGAGAATACGAAGAAGCTGTCGGAAGAGGCGGCCGGGAGAAACTGGCCGTTTCCTGCCCACGTCACGGAAGTGAAACAAGCCGGGAGCATATGAAAGTAAAAGCTGGAAATTACTTCACGAGATAAAGATCCGAAGGCGCTTAGGAGATAACTCACGACTTTACTGTCAACGAGGTAAGCATTCTCTCTGGGACTTATTAATCACAGCTAAATTATTAGACTCAATTAAAGAGGACTAACCTTGTTTTGAGGAACGTAAGGCCAATGTTTATACGAGAGATAAACACACAGAGAGCCCCTTTTCCACAAATGAAGGCGGTTTAATTGCGAATTGTCTTTTCACTAAATAACAATCAAACGTTTTCTAGTTTTTTTTTAATACACGATTTTCAGTTAAATTATTGCACAGTGCCTGTCTTTCGGGGAAGTTAGTTTGGAGAATACCAAAATATTTGTTTATTCTGCTGGTTTCGGTCATCCATCGTTTTTAAAGTTTCGTTGTAACATAACTTTTTATCTCATATGAAAATTTTGGAGACAAAATCTCTTAAAGACAGAGAAGAATCACATGGAGAAGCGAACGAAATTTTAATACTGAAAGAAGGCGCATGCGCTAATGTTAAAATATTTAAGGCGTATGTTTCGTAACGTGTAGTGACGTTTTGATGCGTTCCGTTGTGGAGGCAACATCATCTACAGTGCAACAACTTAGCCAAAAATATAGGACGTAGGGTATTGTAGGGCATGAGTCCGCACATGGCAAGAGTCCTTTTCGTTGTAATTCTGATAATTGATACTAGATAGTACTGGTATGTCCATGTGCTTCCTTCGGAAAAGTTGACGGAAATGGCTGGATTGGCATTTAGCTGTCACTATTTACATTGAGAGTGGTTGCAGTATTTTGTTTTAAGCAATGTGTGATGTTATTTATGTTCAAAAAGATAAGTTACATAAATTTTCCTAAAATCTTCAAAGCATTTAGCAGTAGGTATATACGCAAGTAAAAGTATTCGTATCTTCTGATATGGGCGTTTATTGTTTTGCATGGACGAGTTAAATATGGCCAATGGATGAAACATTTTATCAACTCGGGAGCAAGATTCCTTGGACAAGAGTCGACTAGTTTCTTTAGCGGATTATTTCCCCACACGGCCATAATATTCTGATAAACGTCTTAAATGTCTGTGTATTAAATCGTAACGTATTTACTGTTTTTGTTTTTACGAATGGATTGGAAACTGTGGGAATTAATTGGGCAAATCATCAGCATCCTCCATCATGACTCCATTTAAGGAGGAGCCTTCTCTGTCATTTTGTATTTACGTATATTCCTCCATTACTTAATATCCAGATTCACTATCTAATATTCAAGCTCGTCGAGGCACAGGGAACATCTTAACAGTTATTTCGAAGCCCAGATTCTTTTTCTCACCTGATTCGTTTCACATCTGTAGTCGTGATTATGGTTCCCTTATTATTTAATTCTGTGACATGGGAAAATATGATTATATCAGAAACCGTAAAAACTTAATAAAGTATATTAAGTAGTCATCTGTGTTATTTTTTATGTCCGGCCACGAAGTTTAATTGCGAAGATTTGTAGAAAAATTCTAATATGATGGGATACCTATGTATCCCATCATATGCCTATGTATGCCAAGTCAGTGATTCGAAATCCACTGCAATCGCTACAACCCCGTGGTCTTTAGCCTTTCTACTCTTAACCGCGCGACGTAGAACCGAAAATTTAAACTTTTTAAAAGATGACCACCGTGAACAGTCTGTATTTAAAATGAGAAAAAAGTCATTAATAAGATTTGTAGCAATTTATTTCTGTTTTACAATGTTATATGTTTATGTGTGATCCAGTACTAATTTAGTAGTAGATGTGAGTAAACCAGAGCACCGAAGTTTCCGTAAGTGCGGGATCTTGCCTCCTAATTACGCTACATATTTTTTATGTGTGTGAAACTGTGTCCTTGTACATGATATGCATTCTTTATTTCCTTAATTCCGCAATGGCGGCAGGGGGGAAAACCATCTGCAGTGCAATCAGCTGATATCGAAACAGCCCGTCTCTCAGAAACGAGACAAACACGTAATCGCATGANTTGCCTCCTAATTACGCTACATATTTTTTATGTGTGTGAAACTGTGTCCTTGTATATGATATGCATTCTTTATTTCCTTAATTCCGTAATGGCGGCAGGGGGGAAACCATCTGCAGTGCAATCAGCTGATATCGAAACAGCCCGTCTCTCAGAAACGAGACAAACACGTAATCGCATGNAAAACCATCTGCAGTGCAATCAGCTGATATCGAAACAGCCCGTCTCTCAGAAACGAGACAAACACGTAATCGCATGACCAAACACTCTTGGTAGCAGGCTACAAGTTTGCGAACCTGAGCTTAACAAGCTGTAAATTCCCGTTCATGTTCTAACGACTCCGTGAGTCGGCCTGTAGGTGAAGCTGGTCTCGGCGAGTGAGAGGAGGTACCCAAGAAAGTGTGGCGGGCAAGCAGAAGGGCAACAGGGCAGAAACCACTGCTTGTAACTGTCCGTGTTCGCTGAAAAGTGTACCTAAGCGCGGTATATCAGGAATCGTACCAACTTCACTTATCTGATCAAAAAATGGTAAATTCTTGAAAAATCATAACTGTAACACCTTCATAAACAATTTTTAACGCAATGCACAGATTTTTTATTTGAAAATGTTGGTAAAATAATCTGAAAGTACAATTTATTCTAAACATATTTTTAATTATTTATACAATAAAACTAATATAAAATTTTAGTATAGCATATAACTTATCTATTTTATTGGTGGTTTGCATACATCGTGTAGCCTTTTAAGGCTCATGAAAAATTTTATAATCGAGGTAAGTATACTCCCCGGGATCTTATAAAGGGTTTTAATCAACTTGTTAAATTACAGTTAAAAATGTGTGTGATGAACTGGGGTTTTTACAAATCCAAAAGTTTCCACAAACCACAGTTCTGAGAATACGATGAATGGCGATGGAAATGTTATAATAATGCCACGTTTCCTCCGGCCATGGGAAGTATACCTCCCACAGGTTCAATTATATGTTTCCATGTGGCAAAGAAGGTCACGCCAAGTATTCTTTCCTCCATTAAAACAGATACGTTATGTGAATGCCTGAGCATAAACATTGCGTATCTTGCAGTGTTGGAAAAACGTATTTAATTGTTATGTTTTCGCTCCAGAATAAGTATGTTTAACCAATGAAGCAGCGATTTTTCATTCATAAGCGCGACACTCCCGCAAGTTAAGACAATTAGTGTCATTACTCGCAGAAGATGTCTGGCATAACCGATACTGCGCATATGCAGTGCATCGCCACATTAATGTGTTGGGTTGAACGTTTACGTAAGGTAATGAGACCTACATCAACACACGCCTACTTATCATTAATAATTTATTTTGCAGTGCACGTACATTTTGTGCTCTCTGCGCCCCTGCATTGCTGGATCCTTATCATAACACAAGTCGTGCGTGTCGCCTACGTCCCATGTATTTGCTTTCGAAAAGACNCCTGCATTGCTGGATCCTTATCATAACACAAGTCGTGCGTGTCGCCTACGTCCCATGTATTTGCTTTCGAAAAGACACATGTTCCATTGAAAACAGTAAGATAATGATAACACAATATAAAATGTTGAAAATAACTGACACATACGTTACCAGAACGGAAACAGCAATGTAACGTTTGCAGGGTGATCCATTCCGACACCATTACTTCGTTATTAGAAACATAATTGAAATGAATGTGGTCTCGTTTGATTGGGTATACGACTACGATGCGAGGATAACCGTGAATTGGTGTTGCACATGCGTGAGGCGTGGGTGGGGGCCCGCGGCGACTGGCAGCAATCTCGGGCTTGGGCGAACATTCCCGGGCAGTAAGTCTCTTGACTCCGAAGTAATAGCTTGCTGATTTTGGTGTCAAACTAAAGCACTCGCCAAACGCCGTGGGTTTAAACCATAAAAGCTAAGTATCCATTTCGATACTTCCAATTCAAAGAAAAATATTACTCTCTAGCGCATACGTGTTCACGTAAAACCCTTGGCTGCATCTCCGACACATCCACACCCCAATTTATTTTCGTCAAATAATTTTGTTTAAGTAATAATCCGTTATCAAATATTTAATTATTTTTCCAAGACATGAAATTTAGTTCACAATAAGGATGATAACCTTAATTATTTCCTTCGAATTATTTAATGAGTGTGATAGCTTTTGCAGTGGTTGCAGATCTTCGTCGTGTTACACACTTTCAAGTTAATTATTTTACAAAATATTTGCACTAAACAAGTGGTTCAACTCAACATTTAAAGGAATATATTAGCCATAGGAGAACATGATACCATAAAGCATAAACGTGATCATGTTATTTCTTGTGATAAATTTGTAACCGCGGTTCATCAGTGAAATTCATATCCATCATATGTAGTCAGGATAAATTAAAATTTATGGAAGTGGGATTTCTTCTTGTTTCCTGTACCAACTTCCACGCAGCCTTTTTTTTTTTACTTAATATTTGAATTGGGGATGTAATTCACCCATCTAGTTATTGAAGGGATCCAACGCTGCACTTGATTAATCTTTCAAAGCACGAAGTCGGAAATAAACTTTTTTTCAAAAAGAAATGATAAAAACGTTGTAATTAAATGAAATATGTAATGGGTCTGTATAGAAGCGCTGGCAACAAGAAACTCTTGGATAATTTGCTCTTGCTTAACGATGTTAATTTGAACGGATCTCTGTCGCCTACTTGGGAAAAGAAATAATTAACGTGGCCACAAACAAACAAACATTGGTAGACTTTCCCCATTATAGTTAATGACGTAATGAAGGTATTAAGTTACGTTTTGCCATTACAGTAATTCTTTCGTGATAAATTATTATACTGCGACATGTTTCAAATATATAATTAGGCACAAATAATTAGCGCAACTGTTAGGAATCCAATCATTTTCAAAATAAGTCACTTCAAAGATATGCGAGAAAATAATCACATGATTTTAAAAGTGAAATCAGTTCTTCACACTGTAGAATACTGAAAAACTGTGATTTGCGTAACATTTTGAGTTTATATTAACCGTTAAGTCATAACATGCTGTTAACGATTGTGAGGAAACCTTTAAAAACACAATTGAAAATGATTAATTCTGCGTTTTAAAAAAGATGAAAAGATGGAGACCATAAAATTTAAATTAAACGGCAATGAACCTGTTTCGCATGACAACCACAGCATGATTATTGCATCTTTATGTCCTTCAGTTTTAACTATGTTCAATTGATTTTATTCAAATGTGGTATGTAGTTCTGGAACTGTTGCTGTGTTGGCACGCTGGTTTCAAAGGTTCGACACGCAACCACGGTATTTTAGGCGGGAATTACAAAAAGTGATTTTCATATATACACATAGTTTTTGGGTATTCAATGGTTGCTCCAAATTTCTTCCTCTCTGTTCATTCTGTCACTCCTCCTACCTCATCCCATCTCGTTCATTCTTCAGTAGCGACGGGAACTACCGCCATGTCTTCATCGGTTCTCATTCTTCCTCGGCGCCAACGCATTCTTGCTGATTGCTTCACGTGGGTGTAAAATTGTGCATACATATTTTCGTTTCACACGGTTCCATCGCTTCATAACAAACTTGAAGAAAAAGGAGGTTGAAACCGAGCGAGTTAGGGCGGTGGTAAACCTTCGGAATCACATTCGGGAAGACTCTGGTTCGATTCCCGGTCCGATCACCCTGATTATAGTGTTGCATGATTTGCTAAAATCTCTCCAGGTGGATGCTGGGATGGCTCCTTACTACAGGCTACGGCTGATTCCTTCCCCGATTCTGCTTCTCTGACCAACTTGCTCCGTCTCTAACGACATCACGAGGCTGCGGTTTTGTAGGGGTTAGACTACTTGCCTCCCACCTAGACGAACCGGGTTCGATTCCCGACGGAGTCGTTTCCGGATTTTTACATGTGGGAATCGTGCCGGACGATACCGCTGGTAGGCGGGTTTTGCTCGGGATCTCCCGTTTCCCTCGCCCTTGAATTCCTGTGCATCTCCATACTCACCTCACTTCATCCTCGTCGGCTCTCAAGACCTCGGTTTTAAGAGCCACCTAAATCTCTTCACTCCACTCTTAACGGCCTCGTTGTCGACGAGATATTAAGCCCTACCTACCTGCCTATCTAAATACCTACCAGGTCGCACCTGTCCATGCGCATTGTTATAAATGAAACGAGTTTGTCGTCACACAAATTGCTACAGTAGAACACTTTTATAATGATCTTCTAGGGACCATGAGGAAGTGGTGCAATAAGCAGAAGAATATTATGAGGAAAATATAAAAACTTCATGATTGCAAACCAACTCACATAAAATTATATTTTAGATAACAATAGAAGAAACAGGCACAATTATTTATTAGAATAATCCTTCATGATAAGTATTCTCCTGGTTGCTTTGTTTCAATACAAACATGGAGGTCTTCAGAACTGATAAGGGTGAAACGAGGTGAGTATGGAGCAGCGCTGGAACGGAGGGTGGTGAAAGCGGGAGATCCCCGAGAAAACCCGCCGGTCAGTGGCATCGTCCGGCACGATTCTCACATGCAAAAATCCGGGAGTGACTCCACCGGTTATCGAACCCGGTTCGACCGGGAAGGAGGTGAGTAGTCTAACCACTACACTATCGTGGCCCCTACCCGAAGAGAGAGGTCCTACCTGCTTCTCTAAAGACGTTTCTTGAGCTAAACATCATGCCTCTTCGCCNACCGCGGCCCCTACCCGAAGAGAGAGGTCCTACCTGCTTCTCTAAAGACGTTTCTTGAGCTAAACATCATGCCTCTTCGCCAAAAGCACTAGGTAAACAGGTATTTGAGGGATTCGTAGTCGGTGAGCAGTCCGCTCTGAGCGGTGAGCATCTTGTCCATGAACTCGAGGTAGGGGAACAAAGTCTTGTTCACCTTCCTTTTCCATATACCTCAACATCACATTTAGCGCGTGTGTGGCCGTCAGGACAAAAGGCTACTCAATTCTGGATAATATATTACTTTTCTCGATTGTAAAATAAGCCCCTCTGGGCTCTTCAGCTCTGGAGGGTCTNCCAAAAGCACTAGGTAAACAGGTATTTGAGGGATTCGTAGTCGGTGAGCAGTCCGCTCTGAGCGGTGAGCATCTTGTCCATGAACTCGAGGTAGGGGAACAAAGTCTTGTTCACCTTCCTTTTCCATATACCTCAACATCACATTTAGCGCGTGTGTGGCCGTCAGGACAAAAGGCTACTCAATTCTGGATAATATATTACTTTTCTCGATTGTAAAATAAGCCCCTCTGGGCTCTTCAGCTCTGGAGGGTCTGTATGAACTCCTACTTCGATCCTGCTGTTTTCNATTGTAAAATAAGCCCCTCTGGGCTCTTCAGCTCTGGAGGGTCTGTATGAACTCCTACTTCGATCCTGCTGTTTTCGTCAGGCCGGTCGATCAAAATTTCGTTTTCGCGAGCCATCTCTCGTCTCCTCTTTAATAGGACTATGTAACTGCCCGTTCAAGGTCAAGAAGCGAGGGAGCGATACGGGCGACACTAACACTCGCCCTAGCGCCTCATAGCTCCTACGCGCAAGCGTGCAGTGTCTCCTTCGTGCTGCTGTACTGTGCTAATTAGATCTGTTACAGTGGGACTTTATTACACGCGACGAAAACCGACAGATTATAAGTACGTATAATCGTACTCTTCTCTTACTGCTAAAGGAAACTGCATATACTAGCTTCAAGAGTGCGATATTTGACGATTTTTACTAATTTTATTTCCTTTAATACACTTAATATGAAAAAAATAAAACAATAGGGACAAAGACCTTTTTTTTTTTTTTCCTTTTATGGCTAAAAGTTGTATTTCCAGAACATGTATTTACCGAGGTACGCGTATTCCCACAAAAAACGATTTCATAGGAAATGTTTTAGTACATATTCCTCTTAACCCTCTGACCGAGAAGGGTTACTTCTCTGTCCGTTTCTGCCTCTCCGGCAGAATTCTCCTCGTCTTCTTTCATCTCGTCCACCGCGGGGGTGTATCGGGTTTTTTTTTAATTCGGGCGTTTGCTCTCCCTCTCTGATCCCGCAGCATCCATAGAGAGACGGGGAGAGAGAGAGAGAGAGAGAGAGAGAGAGA
>NQII01002269.1:20221-63505 GCA_002778355.1 Clitarchus hookeri | reverse complement strand
TGGGACTCGTCGCGTCCACTGGTTGCGACGGAGGCGGCTGAGCCGCAGAGACGCGTGCCCGTCGTGCGCACCAACGACGCCGTGGCGCCCTGTGTGGAAACAGACCGCAGCACGCGTGCCGCCGCAATATTGCGCGTCTTCGAACGAGCACGCGGTTAAATATAGCAGCTCTGCGGTTCCCCGTTCGAGCCTCCGACCTCTGCCTCACTCCAGGTTGCGCCACTTCGACAGTTGAGAGGTCATCCCTGGCATTCCAGAGGGACTTCGCAACTCGCACTAACACCGTTCACTTCGAGGAAATTTCTTTACTGTTATACCAATAAAGGTTATATTAAATATGAGCCGATGTTGTTTGGCATGTTTTCTTTCAAGTCGCGCATAAAGAATGGCTATTTGGTAGGCTATTAGAGATGGGGCAATCTGCTCAGAGAAGCAGGAATGGGGGGAGGAATCGGTTATGGCTGGTAGCAAGGTTATTTCTACAACATGTTAGAAGATCAATGTTAAAAGTTTGGCAACCAAATATTTTCGCCACTAGCTAAAGTCTAGTGTCGGCAATACACTAGATTTTCTCTATTTCCTACGTTAAAAAATAGGATAATTGTAATAATCATAAATCAAATATAAAATGACTTCGTAACTAAGTAAAATCTTTCTCTTTTATTATTCACGTAGTTAAAAATTGTTAATTAAATTTCACCTTTTACTTAGCGGCGGAAATTTTCCCTATGACAAACTCTCCCATAATAAATCTCGTTTTGTTCCTAACCTGAGTAGAATAAATGTTACGTGCAGTAAGGAACCATCACAGCATTCCCCTGGAGTGATTTCGGTAAATCATGGGAAACCGAAATCAGGATGGCGGGACCGGCATTTGAAACTCAGGTCCTCTCCGAGTTCTAGTTCACAGGTGTGCGGTCTAAAGCGCAGGTAGCACCCACGGAACGTCGACGAGTTTCCGAGGAAATGTCCTCNCATAATAAATCTCGTTTTGTTCCTAACCTGAGTAGAATAAATGTTACGTGCAGTAAGGAACCATCACAGCATTCCCTTGGAGTGATTTCGGTAAATCATGGGAAACCGAAATCAGGATGGCGGGACCGGCATTTGAAACTCAGGTCCTCTCCGAGTGCTAGTTCACAGGTGTGCGGTCTAAAGCGCAGGTAGCACCCACGGAACGTCGACGAGTTTCCGAGGAAATGTCCTCNAACAGAACCCACACTTTCAGGGTGGGAGGTCGGTGCAATAGCCGCGTGGACATCGCAGAAGTTGCAAAAGTTGGTGTTGCAGTTTTACGTCTCAAGCCGGAATCACATAGCCTCGACAAGCACGACACGACAGCTAACTGAACAACTAGTCAATCAAANGTTGGTGTTGCAGTTTTACGTCTCAAGCCGGAATCACATAGCCTCGACAAGCACGACACGACAGCTAACTGAACAACTAGTCAATCAAACACAAGATAGATCTGACGCAAGCCTGACACATTCCATCGTACGACCAGTAATTTTGGACTAGAAACTATTTGTATTTTTGCCGTGTCGTGCGGCCCAGAAACAGAGCGTACAATTTTGCAAAACGAAAATGTTTGGTTAGCTTTTCCTACAGTTACAAATGCGCAGCCTACAAGGAAAATAGGTTAAATGTGAAACTTGCTAATGATTTCCCCTTCGCATGCCATATTATAACATCTGCAATATTTGTCACCGTCATGTTTTCCAAATTTCCTGTCTGCCCATCGCCTTTGAAACTAGCTTAGTCTATCAGCGCCTTCTAAAGGGGTTTTAAAACTTTACTCTCCGTATTGCGTGAGAAAACTGTAGTGCTCTAAATTCAAACAGTCACATTGGAAATATAACTGTCGTATCGTGGCTGCTGTATTTGTCACAAAGGTATGATTGCTCCGACAAGACAACCAATAGGAACCGAGGATAGCCCGACAAAATCGCAGACCCGACAACACCATGGCGGAAGTAGATTTCACTAGTACTTCATGTAGGACTCATCGCGAAAACAAAAGTNTCGCAGACCCGACAACACCATGGCGGAAGTAGATTTCACTAGTACTTCATGTAGGACTCATCGCGAAAACAAAAGTTGGTGCAAATTTTCTTACTGCAGTAAACAAACTGGCACCAAAATCGCCTCTGGGTTTGGTTTTAAATACTTTTTCTCGCATGCCTTCAGTTTTTTTAAAGCGAAGTTTCATACACTTTTCAGTCAGTTTAATGCCGTAAAAATTTGCATGTAATATAAATGACCTGCCATTTCATATTTTTTTCTAACAGCCTTGTACAACACTTGTCTGGTAGATATTGTTTAAGTGCTGTGAACGCTGAATTAAATATGTAAGATTTCGTCATGCTCTAACGTGTTGGGCTATCGTGTCGTGCTCGTCGTGCAATTGTGATTCCAGCCTCATGCAATACGCGGTTTCGTACTCGGGCGACAAACGACGGAACCTGTTCATTATGGTATGTTCCAAACTTCTTCTTTTCCCATTTACAGACTAAAATTATATTCATTCTTCTGCGTTATGTCCTCAACATTAGCTCCCAAATTACCAAAGAACTGTATTCAAACAACCACATACTCTTTACGTTTCGTTTTATAACCACACGGAGATATGATTTTAAAAAATAACACCGTGCGTAACTTGATAACATCGTCGTTACATCACGATTCTGTTCGAAAAGTGCAATAACATTTTAAAGCACGTATTTGAGGAAACACTGAAGCCATGTAGTTGTGACAGTTGCCATATGAAAACAGCCGTTCGATGTTGCGACACAGAGATCGTTACTGTGCAGCAGGCACACGCACTCTACCGCATATATTCTATACGTTACCATTCGGCACTGAGAAATATTTGAGCCATGTTGAGTGTTGGGCTTGAACAGTCGCCAGTCTGGCGTAACACGAGTGCGACACCTCAGCGACTACCGCGATCTAGGACCATTCCTTTATTTTCCTTGATGTTTTCTGTAGTATCGTAGTCACAGTAGGCTTGAATTTGACGTCACGCAGTTGACAAACTGTGGAGCAGATTTTTTCTTCTTTTTGCAGGTGAAACAAAGTTCAGAACATTGATGGTATAGCGACCATTTAAAAATCATGTTATAATTTTAGTGCTGTTTGAACAGGATCGGCAGTCAGAAAAGTTGCCGTAGCATTAAGGTAATGTTCTCGCGATAAATTATTGTACTTGGCCGTGTTTCAAAAATATCATAAGTAACAATCGTTAGGAAAACAATATTTTGTAAAAATAAGTTTACCAGACAGTTTCTTGACAAAATTGTATTCGTTAAACAGCTTCGAAAATAGGTATCCAACAGCATCAGTGACCAAAGAACAAAGTATGGGTTTTATAAGCGTATTATTTTTTTTTACCAAAATGATGCTAATAGTTTCCTGCTGANGACCAAAGAACAAAGTATGGGTTTTATAAGCGTATTATTTTTTTTTACCAAAATGATGCTAATAGTTTCCTGCTGACAGTGCAGAGTAAATCAATAATGACAGGCAAAAATGTTATACCTAAATTCAAAACTTTTTTTGAGATGCAGGAGCGTGTGTACCTGGCTTTATGATAAANGCAGGCAAAAATGTTATACCTAAATTCAAAACTTTTTTTGAGATGCAGGAGCGTGTGTACCTGGCTTTATGATAAAGTACACATGTCATCGGTTGTACGAATCACAATGCTATACCATTGCAAGCCCAAATCCTTTATTTCAGTTTAATATTGAGTGAGTGAAGAGATTTGGCAGCTATTAACACTGAAGTCTTGAGAGTCGATGAGGTTGACTGAGGTGAGTATGGAGCAGCGCCGGAATGAAAGGGCGGGGGAAACGGGAGAGCCCCGAGAAAACCCGCTGACCAGCGGCATCGTCCGGCACGATTCCCACATGCAAAAATCCGGGAGTGACCCGACTGGGGATTGAACCCGGTTCGCCTTGGCAGGAGGCGAGCAAGCTAACCGCTCAGCCACCGTGGCCCCTTCAGTATAAGAATATTACGAAATTCCGCTGCCATGATGTTTCACTGCTGTGGTAAGGTATTAACTATAATATACATAGCTCCTATACACGAGAAGGATGAATTGTAAGGAGGTCCCTTCCTTCTCACAGACTACTGGGCCAGCTATTCTGTGCACTTTGCATCCTAAATGGCTACGCCAGCAAGATTTACAAAGACGCAAGTTTATTCGCTTATAGTCCATTCACGGTTATTTTTCTTCCATATTTTCTGAAGCTTTGCTAAAGGTCTACTTCCAGGATATTCCTCCGCCTCGTGCAAACAAAGCTTAACTAAGTCTAGAAAATTACATGAAAGGGCAACACACCACATTCGTGCGCAATTAGTTCAATAATATTTTGCATGAGAACTAATTGTTACTAGGCATTATCAACAACGTTATTTCTCCCTGTTTTTGTCCATATTCGTTGTTAATTAAATTTTATAATTTACATATAAAATATAGGCGAAACTTTAATTCTACCAAAAATAAAATACTTCTATGTTAACAGAAGAATAAAACGCTTGTGCTTATACTTAGGAAACAACCGAAAACGCCATACGGGGGGAGATTTTCCAAAGGTTCGATTAAAAAAGTGTGAAGAAACTTCGAATAGACTATACCAAGGTACGGCGTATGGCCCGTGCAGCATCTCATTCTAACGCAGACGCCTTTGGTGCGTCTTCATCTGTAGTCTGCCCTCTGCACGCCACGATCGATCGTGTTCGCGGCTGGCATACCCAATGATACAGGTTCCGCTGAGTAGGATACTGCATTTGGGTGGAATTTAATGCTGTATAAGCTAGGAAAATTATGTGATTATACAAAACGTGAGGAGATGTGAAGGCGACAGACCTAGTTAACGGTCGAAAATAATCTATTCTTACCCAAGCGGCATTGTTAATAGAGCGTACAGGTAATGTACTGCTACAATCTATTTGACGTATGATAATTCATATAATGGTAAGAATAGTAATCTTCATAATTTTTTTATGCGCAGACGTTAATTTGGGTTTTACCTCAGTGGGCAAGGTTTAAAACTACGAACAGCACTAGAATTTAACACGGAAAATTTCCCGATAATGTTGACCTACGAGTAAATAATCCAGAATTCAAATGCATCAGAGAAGTGCAAGGAAGGCGTCAGTTGTAAAATTAAACGTCTGAGTTTAGTATCACCTCAGCTTGCGAGAATTATCGGGAACCTTGTCTATCTTTCGATAGACGTCCTTCNGAACGTCTGAGTTTAGTATCACCTCAGCTTGCGAGAATTATCGGGAACCTTGTCTATCTTTCGATAGACGTCCTTCACGTGCCACGTCTGCAATTGTTTCTCTGCGATTATCAGAAATGGGGACATTTTTGACAATCAAATCCGGATATGTGTACATGGGTGTACAGTACAAAACAATATGTATGGGTAAATGAGGAANACATTTTTGACAATCAAATCCGGATATGTGTACATGGGTGTACAGTACAAAACAATATGTATGGGTAAATGAGGAACTGTAAATGTGGGAAGGGGGATGGGAGAGAAAAACGTAAAAGTAAAAATAAACACTTCGCCGAGAAAAGAACCGTAAAACATTTATGTAGAACGAGCAGAGAAAAANGAAACGTAAAAGTAAAAATAAACACTTCGCCGAGAAAAGAACCGTAAAACATTTATGTAGAACGAGCAGAGAAAAAATATATTTT
Source organism: Clitarchus hookeri (assembly GCA_002778355.1). Taxonomy (NCBI): domain Eukaryota; kingdom Metazoa; phylum Arthropoda; class Insecta; order Phasmatodea; family Phasmatidae; genus Clitarchus; species Clitarchus hookeri. Next base: position 57,786 of record NQII01002269.1, on the reverse strand, counting down.
TGTATGCGTGCATGCCAAAACAGAAACATCTATTATTTTTTTGGCCAGGGTAATATGTTCACGATCCGTTTGCAATGACTATCACTATGATCTTAAATTGTTGCAAGAAAATGACTGAAATAAGTGAAATTTTGTTCCTGTTGTCGTTTTTTTTTTNATCACTATGATCTTAAATTGTTGCAAGAAAATGACTGAAATAAGTGAAATTTTGTTCCTGTTGTCGTTTTTTTTTTTCGCCAAAAGAGAGTGGCTCACATTAAGTGAAAGTGTTAAAGTTTTAGTGTCATAATTTTATATAANGTTTTTTTTTTCGCCAAAAGAGAGTGGCTCACATTAAGTGAAAGTGTTAAAGTTTTAGTGTCATAATTTTATATAAAGAGTTCTGCTGAAGGAATTAAGTAGTAAGGGATCTCCTTCGCTTATGTACAGCTAGTTTTCCAAACTGAACACCAGCCACACACGCCAACAAATTAACTTCACTGGCCAGCAAAATGTCGCCAATCAGCACCTGGTAACTTGTCAGCCGGCAGCCCAGCCAATAAGAAATGTCTGGAATGTTCTGGAACTAGCAGTAGCCAATCGGAAACAAGCCCCATCCCGAGAACCTCGCTCAGCCGATCAGCGAGTGGATACGCCACAGCAAGGGAACCACCACGCCATTTAGATTCCGTATATTTTAATATTCTGTGGCCTGACACTAGGTGGTTCTATAAATCGCCTCGCACCTGCCTGTAGTGCCATCGTGCGGCAAGCCAAGTAATTCAAAGGTAACCATCGTTCCTTCTTTTCGTAAGAGGTTCGCCGACAAGCGCCAAGTGAAGGGGGAGGGGGTGGTAAGATAAGTAGTGGTGGCTAGCATTATGCTATTTCGGTCGCAGCACGAAGGCGTCAATAACCAACGGAAGCAGTTGCAGAGAAATGTTATAAAGGTTTCACCTCTTCTGCGGTACTGTTCATGTTCATCGTTTTGCGTCGAAAGCGCAAAGGTAACAGAAACTCCTGAGCCACTTGTGATAATAAATAATTGAGATTTGTGGGTTGTACTCTAAATATCACTGGCTTGGTCCTCTCTTCATATGACCTCTCTGCCCTTAGCGCGTACTCACTGTTTCTCAGCTCGAAGAACGCTCGAGTTCAGTGAAAAGTTGAAGTGCTGGAACGAAGTGTAACGTTAGCTGAACTACCAACTTACAGGAGCACCCACTTGGTTACGGGTGGTCATTCGATACAAATAATTTTTTCCTTTGTTTAAAACTGTTCACCATAAAGTCAGCACTTTTGAAATCAACCTTAGGAAAAAGTAACTGCCCCTAACTGCATATATTTTAACGGGCGCGCTGAGTGACAGGCGCCTAGTAAAGTTGGTTAACGATGTAGGTAAAACAGTTCCGTGTTATAACGTCGAATTACAAATGTTTGGTAACCATTTGAGATAAATATAATTATTTATTTGGCTTTATTTTTTTTAATTTACTTAATTGTTATAATTAGCAGATTTGTGAAATATTAACTTATCTAATAATTTTACAGTTCCNATTTTTTTTAATTTACTTAATTGTTATAATTAGCAGATTTGTGAAATATTAACTTATCTAATAATTTTACAGTTCCACTTGACCGACACATGAATAAAGTGATGAGGGCCACGGCAGTGTTAATTTTACATAACGCGGAAGAATACACAAGGTGCATACAAGTAAATCTTAAGCAGGGCTTTCAGAAGTGTTCAGTTTATCGTGAACAGCCTTTAGTTAATTTACTATTGATATATCAGTTAGTAGAATTATCTAACTTAATATTAAGCGGATTTTGTCAAACGGTTAGCTGTATGTGAGTTCTTAACATTGCAGAGCAATTGGTAGTCGAACAGTCATTCTAATAAATGTCCAAATTTTATTAAACGACCTTGTAGCGATAATATAAAGTTAAGTCACAGAATTTATATTCACTTGAGCACGAATAGTCAAATAAGGAAAATTCAATTGAACCTCGAAATTACAAACCTTTTTGCTTTTAGAAAAGAGAGACCTTTGAAACGAAGAAATGTTTCACAAATCACCATAGCAAGCGAAGATTGTTAATAGATAACTTCAAATGGGTCCAGCATCCCCACGTAACTTGGTGTCGTGAAGAGAAGGCGGGTAACCGGACATTGGCGAGCAAAGTAGTCACTCCGCTGGTGGGGGCCGCGGCTAGGGTGCTCGGGTTCGAACCGGGTTTGATTCCCGGTGGGATCACTCCCTGATTTTCGCATGTGGGAATCGTGCCAGAATATGCCGCTGGTCGGTAGGTTTTCTCGGGGATCTTCCGTTTCCCCACACTTGCATTCCAGCTCTGCTCCACTCTCACCTCGTTTCGCCTCATCGGCTCTCAAGACTCCGTTGTTAAGAGCCGCCCAAACTTTTCCACTCCACTCCGATCCGCTGGCAACTGCGCTGAGGAGTTACGAAACTTGNCGTTGTTAAGAGCCGCCCAAACTTTTCCACTCCACTCCGATCCGCTGGCAACTGCGCTGAGGAGTTACGAAACTTGGGTCGTGTGACGTTACAGAACAAAAATTAGTGGGCAGGAGCTTTACGAGAAAATCACAGTATTATAGGAACGTCTACCACGATACCTACGTGAGAAGAATAAACTAAAGATGAGAAAGACCTATATTCGTCGTCTGCTCATGTCCCAAACATCTCTCATCGCCAGGTACAACTGCCAGTCATGTGAACAACAGTGATGAATGTGTTTGTTTACATTTCAATTTTCAACAAACTTGCCCTTTTACTTGACTAAAATACTTTCACCAGCTTGAATATTATCCACTGTAGCTGAATTAACACAAGGTTAGAGGAAGTGTCGGTATAAGTATCTCAAAGCACTTACGTAAACCGTGTCGTATCCATGTTGTTTTTTATAGTGATTTTGGCAGAAAAACAGTCACACGGAGAGTGGATACTCCGCAACTCGCACGTGCACACTACCCCATTTTCCCTCTACTGTGAAAAGCCCAGTTAAAAATTTTACCCAACCTTCCAATGCGGGTACAGTAAGTTGAAAGCAAGCATTTCACAAACGATTCAGAGAATTTTCGGTGATTATTCCGGTGTTCGTTTAAAAAATACGGAGAAAAACATTGTTTTTTTTTTTTTTTTTTTTTTTCTTTCATAAATGACATTATTTATTTGAAGATAAATATCTTTTACCCATCACTAACCAGCTTTTTAAATTGTATTTTATCAATCAATCGAAGCTAAAACATAACAGGAGTTTACCCAAAAATGCGATTTGCTTGTGTGTTTAAATAAATTCTACCACTGACCCAGTATTTGAGGTGAAAGTTCAAAAGGAAAACACTCAGGTCTAAGTATTTGTTTGTCTGTTTTTAAAATGCCGAAACGAAATCATTTTTCCANAGTTCAAAAGGAAAACACTCAGGTCTAAGTATTTGTTTGTCTGTTTTTAAAATGCCGAAACGAAATCATTTTTCCATAGTGTCACATGATGCAAGTGAAAGCGACAACTCGGGATAATTAATGAGATCTCGAGCGAGCTATGTAAGCTTGTTTCAGTTTCGAAAGTGAAGCCATCAATAAATGTAAGGTGCGCATGCGAAGCAAAAAAGCTGTTCCTTGTCCTCTACCCTCGGAACATGTTAGGCGTAGAAATTCTGACAAATAATGCAACTTACAACATGAACCGAGAAAACTACATTAATCGCGTTTTACAACTGGGCTAGAACAGGCTGCGGCGACCTCAAAGTGTCAAACAGCTTTGTGAATCTGAAATTACGTCGTGGTTTTCGTGAGTTGGGATTTCATTAAAATGCTACCCACAAGACTCTCCTCGCTTTCNTAATCTGAAATTACGTCGTGGTTTTCGTGAGTTGGGATTTCATTAAAATGCTACCCACAAGACTCTCCTCGCTTTCAGCAATGACTGTTGTTACTAAATATGACTCTCTCATTATCACTTGGGACATTACCTTGTAAGCGTAATGTCTTTGCTTCACCTGTTTTCGTGCTTAAAAGAAGAGCACGCATTTGTAAATTACGAACAACAGTTTAACTGATTTCTCACTCGTTTCTAGACTTTTGTGAACCAAGCTTGCATATTCTCTCTTTGGATGAATGCGTTATAAGCCTTGAAGTGAATTGGTCGCTGGATCGATTCCGACAGGGAAGCTATAAAGATTTATATAATTTTTTTGTCGGCCTGCTTGGTGAAAATAGTTGAACACAGTATTTTTAAGAGCCCGTTTAAGAGCACCATTTTGAAATTCTTATTTATTTCTTCCTAATTCAAATGTATGAGGATTTATTGAAAAATGTGACACTAGAAGCTTATGTAATTACCTTAACAATCATTAGGGACGTAATATAAGAACTACTTACGCATATGTATGCAACAATTAACTTAATACAAAACTTTATATATTAATTCATTCTCACATTTTAATGACAAACAGGGATCACCTATTAACAATCCGGTACAACAATTTGCACAGAACCATGAAATGTAATGCTTTTATAAAGAAACATTTTCCGTAATGACCTTGACTTTTCTNTACAACAATTTGCACAGAACCATGAAATGTAATGCTTTTATAAAGAAACATTTTCCGTAATGACCTTGACTTTTCTTTTATGACACTAAAACGAATAACTTCTGTATAAGAAGTGAATGTGTATGTTTGTTTGTGTTGTTTGTGTGTGTGTTTCAGCCTCTCGCAAGTCCTTAGAATTATTTTAGCCAGTGTTAAAGCGTTNAGTTCAAAAGGAAAACACTCAGGTCTAAGTATTTGTTTGTCTGTTTTTAAAATGCCGAAACGAAATCATTTTTCCAGAGTGTCACATGATGCAAGTGAAAGCGACAACTCGGGATAATTAATGAGATCTCGAGCGAGCTATGTAAGCTTGTTTCAGTTTCGAAAGTGAAGCCATCAATAAATGTAAGGTGCGCATGCGAAGCGAAAAAGTTGTTCCTTGTCCTCTACCCTCGGAACATGTTAGGCGTAGAAATTCTGACAAATAATGCAACTTACAACATGAACCGAGAAAACTACATTAATCGCGTTTTACAACTGGGCTAGAACAGGCTGAGGCGACCACAAAGTGTCAAACAGCTTTGTTAATCTGAAATTACGTCGTGGTTTTCGTGAGTTGGGATTTCATTAAAATGCTACCCACAAGACTCTCCTCGCTTTCAGCAATGACTGTTGTTACTAAATATGACTCTCTCATTATCACTTGGGACATTACCTTGTAAGCGTAATGTCTTTGCTTCACCTGTTTTCGTGCTTAAAAGAAGAGCACGCATTTGTAAATTACGAACAACAGTTTAACTGATTTCTCACTCGTTTCTAGACTTTTGTGAACCAAGCTTGCATATTCTCTCTTTGGATGAATGCGTTATAAGCCTTGAAGTGAATTGGTCGCTGGATCGATTCCGACAGGGAAGCTATAAAGATTTATATAATTTTTTTGTCGGCCTGCTTGGTGAAAATAGTTGAACACAGTATTTTTAAGAGCCCGTTTAAGAGCACCATTTTGAAATTCTTATTTATTTCTTCCTAATTCAAATGTATGAGGATTTATTGAAAAATGTGACACTAGAAGCTTATGTAATTACCTTAACAATCATTAGGAACGTAATATAAGAACTACTTACGCATATGTATGCAACAATTAACTTAATACAAAACTTTATATATTAATTCATTCTCACATTTTAATGACAAACAGGGATCACCTATTAACAATCCGGTACAACAATTTGCACAGAACCATGAAATGTAATGCTTTTATAAAGAAACATTTTCCGTAATGACCTTGACTTTTCTGTTATGACACTAAAACGAATAACTTCTGTATAAGAAGTGAATGTGTATGTTTGTTTGTGTTGTTTGTGTTGTTTGTGTGTGTGTTTCAGCCTCTCGCAAGTCCTTAGAATTATTTTAGCCAGTGTTAAAGCGTTNTTTGTTTGTGTTGTTTGTGTGTGTGTTTCAGCCTCTCGCAAGTCCTTAGAATTATTTTAGCCAGTGTTAAAGCGTTTACCCATAATAAACAAAAATGCAATATTCTAACGTAGCATGTAACAAGCGACTATGAAATGGAAGAGAGTGTGCGGGACGGTAATATTTGCCCTTAATAATTATTCTAATCAGTGGGGAAATCCAATTTTCGTAGTTATATTTTTACCTAATTAAAGTTAAATACGTGTCCGTAAACACATCTCTTTTTAGCAAATTGCGAATTATTGAAAATATAAACAACATATCCCCCCCCCCCAATGTGACTGAAAAGGAAGTGAAATTTCATAATATTTGAAATATTTGACAGCTTATTTTCAATTTTTTTTATAGGTTTCCCGGAATTTTTTGTTATAACTGAATAATGGTGACCAGCTAAGTCTGTGATTTCTGAAGCATGTTTTAAAGGGGCTGTTAAGAACTTTTCCCTTAAAATAAGCATACAATTCAACCCACTTCAAAGATAAATAACAGAATATGTCATAAATGTGAGATTTTCGTTTTGGTAAAAACCATGCTTAATATATGCAGGGGATGTAACAAGACGCATGATACAAACTTGAAAGTTTCGTAGGTGGGATTGGAAGCATGACTCAAGTAATAGCTGTCCCTCAAAGTGTTGTTAAGGGGCTTTGCGTCTCAGAATATAAAACTTTCCCATGGGCAAACGAACGGTGAGATGTGCAGAATTGTGACCACAGGATCAAAAACTACGTCCAAAGTGCCTTCCACTCACTTCAAAAGCCAAACAAGTGTGCTTACTGACAGTTTAACATTACCACACATGATAGGATCCTTCGCAATTTCTTGAAAAGCGCCATTGCTCTGGTTAATCAGTTATTTGTTGATGTCAACAAGTATGAGGTACACAACTGTTTTGAGGCCTGCGTTCCTCATTCTCGTATCCTGGGACGTCAGGGGCATGTCTAGGCCTTAGTCACACTAGACAGTTGCCAAGCGAGAATTTTTGCAAAACCCGAAATCGGCTAATTGTGTGAATGCGAATCAGTAAATAAATTTGATACTTGATATTAGTTTGAATAATAATGAATATTATTTAAAAAATACGACTTTGTGATATTTTCCGTGTCTTTACAAAATACACGCGACGTCCCCACCCCTTAGCTTATGGCATAACAATGTTAATTACAGGATGACCAACAGTCTCTGATCTCCAACATTCGCGACAACAACGAACTTTGATCTACCATTAAGCAAACCCAAAACACGGGACATAGAAACGACAGTTGTACGAGAATTCAAGCAATAGTTGCCTCTAAAATATAATTAAATAATATTCTATGCCCTGACAAAGTCGCATTTTCAAAAATTAATATCAAACGTAAAAAATTACACAGAATTTATAAATCCGAAATGGCGTCAAACACTTCCCTCCCCATTAAGTTTAGCGTACCAACGAGAACTTTGCAACTGTTTTCTGTGACGCTGGTGACGTGTCACACCTTGTGCAAGCTTGTAGCGAGTGAGTGCGGTGCAGCTGCATCGTGAAAAGTACGACCTTGAAGCCTGGGTGACACGAACTGACCTACCGGCGCCTGTGGAAACTGCGGAGCGGGTTCAGTGTACGTGTGAACCTCCTGTGACTTGTCGTTTGACCGAAACCTACTCGAACTTTGTTGGAGTCGGTAGCATAGTTCCCACAGTAATTACTATACGTTCATAACTCAAACAAACTGAAACTAAGGTGGGATTTTTGGTCTATCACACNTAGTTCCCACAGTAATTACTATACGTTCATAACTCAAACAAACTGAAACTAAGGTGGGATTTTTGGTCTATCACACCCCACCAAAAACCTAAGAATTTCTAATGAATCAGAAGGGAGTGACGTAAACGGCGAGACGTGAGTGCTAGTCGTAGACTTAATGTGGGGCAGACCGATTATTTGTCTTCNGAAGGGAGTGACGTAAACGGCGAGACGTGAGTGCTAGTCGTAGACTTAATGTGGGGCAGACCGATTATTTGTCTTCTGCGCATGTACCCAACACTAGCCTACCCCAAAGAAACACAGCCACGTGGTCAACAGTGATGAACATGTTTGTTTATATCTTTATTTTTAAAAGAAAAGCACTTCTATATAAATAAAATAGGTTACTTTAACCAATTTGAATTTAAACTAACTATATTACAAATTGGTTAGAGGAAGTATACATACATCTCAAAGCACTTGCTTCCTAATCATGTTATAACCTCCAATNTATATTACAAATTGGTTAGAGGAAGTATACATACATCTCAAAGCACTTGCTTCCTAATCATGTTATAACCTCCAATCCAATCCACTCCACTCCGTTTTTGCGAGACGTGTTGGCAGAAAAGCAGATCCAAGTCGGGACACGGAGGCTGACTGTGCGCAGCCAGCGAGATCGGTCTACCTCATATTCAGCCTAGGGTGCTAGTCCGGTGCCTGGTGTTCTTGTAGATCGTCCTCACTAAAACGTCACGCTCTTGGCGTGACTCATGTCAGTTTCTGAGCGCCGAGCAGACAAGCTCGTGATTCAGAGGTCCCGTCGGCCGCTCCGTTTCTACGTGCCATAGTGCAAAGTAACATGCGCAGGCTTACTTTAACTTTTCGAATCGTCGGCGCAGTCCATTTCATAGTGGATGACCGTTCAAAAGTGAACTGTATGCTGAAATAATTCACCCTTTCGTGCAGGTCCACCCAAAATGTTTCTTGGTCCCTGGGGGAGAAATAGCAAGTGTGTTCCTCCATCCTACCTCACTTTCGCTTAAGTTATGTAAAATTTCTTCTTAATTTGGAATTTATTAAAATTACAAACAATATAAGTTCGTGGGTATTTTAACTAACCGCAAACGTAACATATTATTATTTCCTGCTTGCGAGGTTTTTCACTAAATGGGGCGCAAGGCAAAGTGCACCCACCTGCTTGTTTCTCCCTTCTCCATCTAGGAGGGTCTCCTGCGAGGTCTCTCACTCCTCCCTCTAGTGGGAGTTTCCTAAGGCCCCGTCCACAATCTACATGACGCACATTACATGCGTAGCATACAGAAGTAAATACCTGTATTTAAAATTGCAATGTCCACAACTAATATTTGGCGTTACTTATTTGGTGTAATTTTCTTGGCTTGGCGTTAATATGGTCATTTATGCCAAATTTTTAGCGCCGGCCAATGAGGATGTGTAACGTCATAAAAACTGCTCAAATCAATACAGCCAACTTATGCGTGTAAAAATTCTTGTGCTAGCAAAATTTATTTCCTATTAGTTTGCTCTTTTCGGATTGGCCAGACAAGGTTTTTTTTTTTCTTTTACTTTAACACCGGTTATGGAAGGACGGTTTCGCTTGTTATACTGTGCGAGTAATGTTAAGGCCCCCGCCTACCTGGTGCTTGAACTGCGTTGCAGAGTGTTTGAAATACGCTTTTTTCCACGAAACTATTAAACGTGCGTCGTATGTGCTGATATACGAAAGAAACACACACTTCAGACGAGGGGTGTTGAGTGCTTTCAAAATGNCCTCACTTTCGCTTAAGTTATGTAAAATTTCTTCTTAATTTGGAATTTATTAAAATTACAAACAATATAAGTTCGTAGGTATTTTAACTAACCGCAAACGTAACATATTATTATTTCCTGCTTGCAAGGTTTTTCACTAAATGGGGCGCAAGGCAAAGTGCACCCACCTGCCCGTTTCTCCCTTCTCCATCTAGGAGGGTCTCCTGCGAGGTCTCTCACTCCTCCCTCTAGTGGGAGTTTCCTAAGGCNTGTTTCTCCCTTCTCCATCTAGGAGGGTCTCCTGCGAGGTCTCTCACTCCTCCCTCTAGTGGGAGTTTCCTAAGGCCCCGTCCACAATCTACATGACGCACATTACATGCGTAGCATACAGAAGTAAATACCTGTATTTAAAATTGCAATGTCCACAACTAATATTTGGCGTTACTTATTTGGTGTAATTTTCTTGGCTTGACGTTAATATGGTCATTTATGCCAAATTTTTAGCGCCGGCCAATGAGGATGTGTAACGTCATAAAAACTGCTCAAATCAATACAGCCAACTTATGCGTGTAAAAATTNAGCGCCGGCCAATGAGGATGTGTAACGTCATAAAAACTGCTCAAATCAATACAGCCAACTTATGCGTGTAAAAATTATTGTGCTAGCAAAATTTATTTCCTATTAGTTTGCTCTTTTCGGATTGGCCAGACAAGGTTTTTTTTTCTTTTACTTTAACACCGGTTGTGGAAGGACGGTTTCGCTTGTTATACTGTGCGAGTAATGTTAAGGCCCCCGCCTACCTGGTGCTTGAACTGCGTTGCAGAGTGTTTGAAATACGCTTTTTTCCACGAAACTATAAAACGTGCGTCGTATGTGCTGATATACGAAAGAAACACACACTTCAGACGAGGGGTGTTGAGTGCTTTCAAAATGTCACGCGCGTTAGAAACACCATTTTATAGTACTCCAGAACATCTAAAAACCGACTTTTCAAAGCGCTGTATCTGAAAATACACGCACAAGATACATTAAACAAAACTACTCAAGGGCCATCCACTGAACCTTCCTACAGACTTTCCACCAATAAAATAATAGGGTCACCACTGAAGGTTTCATAGGTACACACAATGCGGCTAGAACACTGCACGCCAGTTCAGAGCCTTGCGCCTAGAGGCGATGGCGCACTTGATGCGCGCGGCAGTGTCGCCCTTGTCGCTCCCGCACTTCTCGGCCTCAAACGCGGAATAAAAGCCCCAGGTAGACGGGAGCCTTAAGCCAAGTCAATCGTGGACGGGGCCCAATCCACGGTCCTCCGTGCCACGCTATGTTTACATCTCAATTTCCGTGGGAGCTCTCCGGCGGGCGGGCGCAGCGGTGTCAACACTTGCCCGGGAGTCGTTGCTCTCCCGCCATCTGTCGGTTTATTAGCGTTCCGCCTCGTGACTACCAGGTTTTTCAGTTGCGTCGCCGGTTCTCGTCCTTGGGATGCGCGTAATCGAGGCCGCGCGCCGCCCAACTGGGAGTCACGAGAGCAGAGTGGTTTACACAATAAAAAACTGCAGATAGCAAGAAGTAGACATTTTTCCAATGCATTGGCTCAAACCTGGTTCAACACAGTGAAGTTTCCACTACTTACTGCAGTGGAAATACTACGGAAGACTTTCAGTTTAACCAGTCACAGAAAAAGCATACATTTAAATTAACATATTTTAAAGTATTTATTTCAAATTATGCACTACAATATTGATTCGAAAAAAAAATAACCACCGAAAAAAAAAACTAATAAATAAACAACTGTTTCCATAAAATTTCCGCATTGTGACCATGGTGTTTTCGTATGGAACAAAATTTTCGCACACAAAATAAGTTCTTTGAAATACGTATTTTAAACATTTTAATTGAAATATAAATCGGAACTGCAATAGTTTTGTTCATGATAGAAGGTGTAAAACACTCCACTTTCTCGTGAAACTATATTATTTTCTCATTTTCTTATTATTTTTTAATTTAGCATTGAATATTACTTTTGTGAATAATTTTTAAAACTGTACTCCTCGACATATATAATGCGCATTTTTTTAAATCAAAATTTTACATACATGTGTTACTAATTCTGTCAACTACACGAGGAAAGTTACCTTCACGTAATAAGGGGCCACGGTGGTGCAGTGGTCAGACTGCTCGCATCCCACCTAGGTGAACCGGGTTCGATTCCCGCCGGGGTTGCTCCAAGATCTTCGAATGTGGGAATCGTGCCGGACAGTGCCTCTGGTCGGCGGGTTTTCTAGGTGATNCAGTGCCTCTGGTCGGCGGGTTTTCTAGGTGATCTCCAGTTTCCTCCACCCTTGCATTTCGGCGCTGCTCCATTACTCATCTCACTTCACCCTCATCTGCTCTCAAGACCTCGATGATAAGAGACGCTAAAATCCCAAATCTCTCCACTCCACTTCATGCAATAATTTCCGTACTTCTGGTGCACGGACAGCACAGCTATAAATATTGCCTACATCTATCCATGAACAATAACATTTCCCTCCATATAGAGAAATTCCCGCACAGTTGGCAACCCTGGCCCGACGAGGGGAATTGTAAATTGCCACGCTGTTCCTCCGGACCGCTGATCGGGGCCGCCTCAAGTCATGCCAACCTCGGGGCGCCCGATTTACTGCGTGCGCCTGCAAAACGCAACCTCGCAGTGACTCGACGTTGGGGGCGGGGAGGCGATACTTGCTTTGAGAATACATTCCTTGGCGCAAGTGTTGCACCTTCGAGTTCCTCAGGGACCTGATTTGTCTTGCGGTTAATTTATAGGGTCCGAAAAATTTCCACGTACTCATTTGGGGACAAGCGTGACCTTAAGCCTGTTCCTGTACGTCTGTTGTGGACGATTTGGTCTCTGGCATTTGCACCAGTTGCTGCCGTCAGATCATTTTGCTNCCTGTTCCTGTACGTCTGTTGTGGACGATTTGGTCTCTGGCATTTGCACCAGTTGCTGCCGTCAGATCATTTTGCTAGTGCCGAGCAGTAGTCCTGCGCCGCCGAAAGTGCACAGTTGACCATCGGTCGTATCTGGCCTGTTTCCTCTTTCTACCCTGGCCTGGTCTCCTAGTGTACATTCCTGTTTCCCTGAATCGATTCCACGCCCTACCAACAACAGATCTCGTAACGTTGAGTTCTGCAATCACTCCATGTATAANGTTTCCCTGAATCGATTCCACGCCCTACCAACAACAGATCTCGTAACGTTGAGTTCTGCAATCACTCCATGTATAACCCATCCTCCCTGCAACAGCTTGATTGCGCGGCAGTTTCCGCTTCCATTAGGTACCGCATTTGGACTGACTGAACGTACATAAGCTCTACGAACATGAGCTTTTTACTTACAGACACTAGACGTCGGTCTAAGACTACGTATCTGATTGATCCGCCACTCTAGTATTCGACATAACACAATACATTTCACAGTATCGTGCAAGTTTGACGTCCGACAACCGAGCAAAGTGGCGCCACAGAGCAGTTAAAAATACAGAGTTTAAATGGTGACGCGTACTACAAACTACAGCCACATACGCTAGCAAATAGGCCTCACCGGCCAGCAATATGGCAGAACGTCGTACGCAGATCAGCTCCTAGCGACTAACTTGCCAGCCCGACGAATGGGGAATATTCCATAATGCCCAGTAACAAATAAGGCTCAAGGCCCGTTCCTACAGCTTCGCGTGGCCAATGAACGATAGAGTCTCGCATCTGTATACTTACCTATTCCATGCTGGCCGCAGTAGTAAAACACTAGACATGCGCTCGGGAGGACATGGTTAGATTCCTTATCCGTTCACGATGGTTAAGTTATTCAATGGTTTTCCGGAATCACTCTTCGTGGAAACCGGAGTGGTTCCTGAACACGGGCCAAGGACGACTTATTCCCCGTCCTTGCTTTTCCGAGCGGTTGGTTTCATACATAGTGGCCCCCGCTGTCGACAATACGCCAAGCCCTACCCACTAACAAGGACTTTAAACACTTGTCCATTAAAGTAACTTTTAGACATGCCCTGGGGAAATTTTTCATTAATGAAAACACAGGATAACACTAAGGACTGTTTACTTAGTGAGCTGAGGCGCGATTCTGATTCAATTTTCCTCTTAACGCGTGAGTGAGTGATGAAATTTGGGCAGATCTTAAAAGTGAGGTCTTGAGAGCCGATGAGGGTGATTGAGGTGAGTATGGAGCAGCACCGGAATGAAGGCACAGGGGAAACGGGAGATCGTCGAGAAAACCCGCCGACCGGCATGATTCCCATATGCGAAAATCCGGGAGTGGCCTGGCCGGGGACTGAACCCGGTTCGCCTTGGTGTGAGNACCGGCATGATTCCCATATGCGAAAATCCGGGAGTGGCCTGGCCGGGGACTGAACCCGGTTCGCCTTGGTGTGAGGCAAGTAGGATAACCGCTCAGCCACCGCTGCCCCCCGCTTATCGGGGGTACAAATACGTGAGCATTACTAGCCAGGCGTAGTGGAGTTTATGATATTCTGACAGGCAGGTGAGCACTACACTTCGTGCCGTAGAAACTTCCACCCCGCTAGTTGTTCCCACAGCGTAAATCGACTCCTGATAAGCGGAAATGTGAACGAGAATCGCATCCCTGGTCTCTGGTTACTCACTTGGGCAGCAGCTAACGATCAAATAGGCCTAACTGAATATCGATAGTACAGAGGTATGTAAGAACGTAATATACTGGTTATTGAAGTCACGAAATTGTCCAATACCTGTTAAGCAAACACTTTTAAAACCCTTCTTATTTAATTGTTTCAAATCGTGTATCCTTCCACTATGTTTAAACGTTTTTTTTTTTATTCCAAGGTGGCAGCAGCGATAAACACTACCAGCGACAATGTCCGAGCCATTGGCTGGCTAGTCGGTTCACTGTATGGTTGCGGCAGAAAATAGTCCCAATGGTATTTTGTTATAGTCGGTTCACGACGGGAAGAAACTTTTGAAAATCAACATTTGAAAAAACACCCTAGCCGTTAGCTACNGTTTCCCTGAATCGATTCCACGCCCTACCAACAACAGATCTCGTAACGTTGAGTTCTGCAATCACTCCATGTATAATAATTGCGCGACAGTTTCCGCTTCCATTAGGTACCGCATTTGGACTGACTGAACGTACATAAGCTCTACGAACATGAGCTTTTTACTTACAGACACTAGACGTCGGTCTAAGACTACGTATCTCATTGATCCGCCACTCTAGTATTCGACATAACACAATACATATCACAGTATCGTGCAAGTTTGACGTCCGACAACCGAGCAAAGTGGCGCCACAGAGCAGTTAAAAATACAGAGGTGAAATGGTGACGCGTACTACAAACTACAGCCACATACGCTAGCAAATTGTCCTCACCGGCCAGCAGCATGGCGGAACGTCGTACGCAGATCAGCTCCTAGCGACTAACTTGCCAGCCCGACCAATGGGGAATATTACATAATGTCCAGTAACAAATAAGGCTCAAGGCCCGTTCCCACAGCTTCGCGTGGCCAATGAACGATAGAGTCTCATTTCTGTATACTTACCTATTCCATGGTGGCCGCAGTAATAACACTCTATACATGCGCTCGGGAGGACATGGGCTCGATTCCTGATCCGTTCACGATGGTTTAGTTATTCAATGGTTTTCCGAAATCACTCTACGTGGAAACCGGAGTGGTTCCTGAACACAGGCCAAGGACGACTTCTTCCCCGTCCCTGCTTTTCCGAGCGGTTGGTTTCATACATAGTGGCCCCCGCTGTCGACAATACATCAAGCCCTACCCACTAACAAGGACTTTAAACACTTCTCCATTTAAGTTACTTTTAGACACGCCCTGGGTAAATTTTTCATTAATGAAAACACAGGATAAAAATAAGGACTGTTTACTTAGTGAGCTGAAGCGCTATTCTGATTCAATTTTCCGCTTAACGCGTGAGTGAGTGAAGAAATTTGGGCAGATCTTAACAGTGAAGTCTTGAGAGCCGACGAGGGTGATTGAGGTGAGTATGGAGCAGCACCGGAATGAAGGGACAGGGGAAACGAGAGATCGTCGAGAAAACCCGCCCACCGGCATGATTCCCATATGCGAAAATCCGGGAGTGGCCTGGCCGGGGACTGAACCCGGTTCGCCTTGGTGTGAGGTAAATAGGATAACCGCTCAGCCACCGCTGCCCCCCGCTTATCGGGAGTACAAATACGTGAGCATTACTAGCCAGGCGTAGTGGAGTTTATGATATTCTGACAGGCAGGTGAGCACTACACTTCGTGCCGTGGAAACTTCCACCCCGCTAGTTGTTCCCACAGCGTAAATCGACTCCTGATAAGCGGAAATGTGAACGAGAATCGCATCCCTAGTCTCTGGTTACTCACTCGGGCAGCATCTAACGATCAAATAGGCCTAACTGAATATCGATAGTACAGAGGTATGTAAGAACGTAATATACTGGTTATTGAAGTCACGAAATTGTCCAATACCTGTTAAGCAAACACTTTTGAAAACCCTTCTTATTTAATTGTTTCAAATCGTGTATCCTTCCACTATGTTTAAACGTTTTTTTTTTATTCCAAGGTGGCAGCAGCGATAAACACTACCAGCGACAATGTCCGAGCCATTGGCTGGCTAGTCGGTTCACTGTATGGTTGCGGCAGAAAATAGTCCCAATGGTATTTTGTTAGTTATTAAGATAAAACGTGATGATTTAAATTGTTGATTAGGATCTTTGATGTTTTTTAATATTAAAATTCTTTGAGTGCGTGCAAAAGTTTAATGTGCTTGCAGCTCTGAAATATTTTTATTTGTTGAATGGTTTCGGGATAAAAACGCACCCCGTAACCAGTGTTGCGGAAATGCTATAGTATATTCCGCGTACTTAATAACTGGTATGCATAAGTCGATGAAGTGATATCTTAAAATTGTTAGGAAAATGACTTTTGCACACAAAAACAACTACAATATTACTTTCCGTACAACAAATTCAAAAATGAAACTTTTTCTTAATTCAGGCATTAATAGCAACAGCAGTACAGGGTGAGTATAAAAGAATACCCCAACGTTGAAGGTCTATAATATCAAAACCAAACAACCTACAACCATGATTGTCCAATCAAATGAACCGTAGAACCGTGAAGTTTGTTTACCATACATTCATAAATGTTCAATGTGACCACCACGAGCGACCCGAACGACACCTACGCGATAATCAAACTCGTTCCACGCTCTTGTCAGCACGTCCGGTGTTACGGTTTGGATGGCGTCCGTAATTCTAGTTTCTAGGTAGTTAATGTTAGCCGGCAATGGTGGACGAAACACTTGATCCTTTATGCACCCCGAAAGAAAAAATCGCACGGGGTAAGATCCGGGTTTCTTTGGGGCCAGTGATGAAGAGCCTGGTCACCAGCTGCTCCTTGACCAATCCAGCGTTGCGGCAACGTCTCGTTCAGGTATCCGCGAACAGCTAGGTTCCAATGGGGTGGCACCATAAAGGAAACATCAAACCTTCCCCATCACATTGAAGTGTCAAATGCGAGCTCACTTCCTCCTCACCACCTCAAATCGAGAGTTACGAACGCCATCCAAACCGTAACACCGGGCATGCTGACAAGAGCTTTAATGAGTTTCATTATAGCATAGATGTCGTTCGGGCCGCACATGGTGGTTACATTTAACATTTATGAATGTATAATAAACAAACTTCACAGTTCCACGGTTCATTTGATTGGTCAATCAAGGTTGTAGGTTGTTTGGTTTTGATATTATAAACCTCTAAAGTTGGGTTATTCTTTTATACTCAAACTGTATAATTATTTGCGTTCTGGCATAAGGGAATGGGGAGTAGGCGCCAGGCGCCGGCCGGCCGACATGTTGTGATGACACCCAACTGCCATATTGGATCCAGGTGACCTTGAACTCGAACGTAACCCCATGCATCTGACCTTAAATGACCTTAAAGCCAAAAAATTCTAAAAATAGCCAACAAATTCGTAAAATAAAAAAAATCTAGGAAAAAATCACATTTATGACTTTAACCATTATGTTGGATGCCAGTGACCTTGACCCCATTGACCTTAAAAACAAAAGCTTAAGAAAAAATTGTAAAAAAAATCGAATGAATTCATAAAAGTTTGCTTGCATATTACGTTACTGACTACGAGAACGAGCCCCATGTTGGATGTCGGTGACTTGGAACTTTACCTTTGACGATGACCTTGGATAACCTTGAACCCAAAATAATTCCAAAATTGTTTTACAAATTCTCAAAAAATTATGTAAATTGTTAAAAATTATTTTAAAAATCAAAATATTTTATTTTAAAAATGTATTACATTTTTTTTATAAAAAATTAAAATTGAGAATGTTTTGTCTTAAAAAGGATGGGGACTAGAGCCGACTAACCACAATATTATGACATCACTCAACCAGCATATTGAATCCAAGTGACATATGTATATATATATATATATCACATAGTAATATACACTATTATGCATATAATAAATTTAAATGTTTTATATTTCTATATATGTACATACACACCTACAAGCATATTAAAATAGTATTATTTTTATGTAAGTATCAGCGTTTTTTCTTCTAGGGGAGCGAGTATATGGGTTTTCTCAGAGTGCTCCCCTATGTTTTAAAATTTTAAAAGTATGGCAGAAGACCTTCTGGGAGAAAATGATGAGCTCCTTAAAATATCAGTACCTGAAATGTTCCTCCAATCAAATGGAACATTCACAGTATGTTTAATGAAGTGATTCGAGTGGGTAAGTTTGCACAATAGATAAATGGTTCGTGAAATGTTTTGCAAAATGCTTCGCAAAGGGGCGACTTGATTCTGGACATCGAAGATGATGGTGAGTGTGTCGTCGGTTCGTGTCCCGATTGGATGGTGCTACATCGAATATCATGGGCATGCTCGTGAGTAAGCGGTATGGATGGTGAGCTATCCAGCGTCTGTTCGTGAAGCTCGAGAATTCGTAGGAAATAGCTTGTAAAACCGCATCGGCCATGCGCCATACGACAAATGGCTGATACCTGACACAACACGCAGTGAACGCAATGATTTATCTGCATAAATAAATTAATATATTGATGCCTCATAGGTTAGTTGTTATTGAACCAGAAAATCAGTAACATCATTGCAGGAGTCATTCGGCAGGAGTCTGTCGGCAAGAGTCAGTCGGCAGGAGTCAGTCGGCAGGAGAGTCAATCGGCAGGAGAGTCAGTCGGCAGGAGAATCATTCAGCAGGAGAGACTGTCGGCAGGAGAGTCAGTCGGCAGGAGAGTCAGTCGGCAGGAGAGTCAGTCGGCAGGAGAGTCAGTCGGCAGGAGAGTCAGTCGGCAGGAGAGTCAGTCGGCAGGAGAGTCAGTCGGCAGGAGAGTCAGTCGGCAGGAGAGTCAGTCGGCAGGAGAGTCAGTCGGCAGGAGAGTCAGTCGGCAGGAGAGTCAGTCGGCAGGAGAGTCAGTCGGCAGGAGAGTCAGTCGGCAGGAGAGTCAGTCGGCAGGAGAGTCAGTCGGCAGGAGAGTCAGTCGGCAGGAGAGTCAGTCGGCAGGAGAGTCAGTCGGCAGGAGAGTCAGTCGGCAGGAGAGTCAGTCGGCAGGAGAGTCAGTCGGCAGGAGAGTCAGTCGGCAGGAGAGTCAGTCGGCAGGAGAGTCAGTCGGCAGGAGAGTCAGTCGGCAGGAGAGTCAGTCGGCAGGAGAGTCAGTCGGCAGGAGAGTCAGTCGGCAGGAGAGTCAGTCGGCAGGAGAGTCAGTCGGCAGGAGAGTCAGTCGGCAGGAGAGTCAGTCGGCAGGAGAGTCAGTCGGCAGGAGTAAAGTGTATGAATTAATGTATGCTTGAAGACGATGCAAGCTTCTGACGATGTAAAATCGAGTATGTCCTGTATAACTACATGCGTACCTTCAATGACTGCCCAAAAATTACATGGAAAACAATGCTGTTACTGTGCCAAGTCCTTTCAGCAAAAGTTGCAATGCTTGGCGACATGAGGAGAGTGGCTGTTTGACGAACCCATCTCTTGATTTTCTTTGCTGCTATAAATGTTCCAGACAGTTCACTCGAAGCGATAACTTAAATAAACACATCAAGATAGATCAATGTAGTGATTTTTTGCCCATTAGGGAACATCATGTGGTGACTTCGTTAACTCCTTTTAAAACTCTACATAAAATTTTTCGCCGGCGACGAGGGAACTCTCATGATGAAGCTTTACGACAATTCCGCATGCCGTTTATGCAAGGTGGTACAATGAAATAACACATCAAGATCTGCAAGGGTTCGTCTTCTGGGAGCCAGCAAGTGATGTCGCCAATACCTCCNGTCAGTCGGCAGGAGTCAGTCGGCAGGAGTCAGTCGGCAGGAGAGTCAGTCGGCAGGAGAGTCAGTCGGCAGGAGTAAAGTGTATGAATTAATGTATGCTTGAAGACGATGCAAGCTACTGACGATGTAAAATCGAGTATGTCCTGTATAACTACATGCGTACCTTCAATGACTGCCCAAAAATTACATGGAAAACAATGCTGTTACTGTGCCAAGTCCTTTCAGCAAAAGTTGCAATGCTTGGCGACATGAGGAGAGTGGCTGTTTGACGAACCCATCTCTTGATTTTCTTTGCTGCTATAAATGTTCCAGACAGTTCACTCGAAGCGATAACTTAAATAAACACATCAAGATATATCAATGTAGTGATTTTTTGCCCATTAGGGAACAGCATGTGGTGACTTCGTTAACTCCTTTTAAAACTCTACATAAAATTTTTCGCAGGCGACGAGGGAACTCTCATGATGAAGCTTTACGACAATTCCGCATGCCGTTTATGCAAGGTGATACAATGAAATAACACATCAAGATCTGCAAGGGTTCGTCTTCTGGGAGCCAGCAAGTGATGTCGCCAATACCTCCTGCTACATCGATGGGTACTGTAACCGCTGACGATTATGACGAGACTGTTAATGCTAATGACGGAATGAGAAACCTAGGATACATTATTGAGTCGATATGTGTAGAATGTACACTTGCAAGGCCTCCACGTGAAGTCGATGAACTTAAAAATAAACTGTTGTCAGCTCTCAATACTGATGATGTCCTTGTCACTCCTACAATGAAAAGTAAACTTGATATTGTGGATGAAACTTGGGATGAAGACGATCACGAAGACAACATTGATGATAATGACTACGGTAACAGTGTTGAAGTATCTGATGATAAGGATGATGATTCCCTCGACGTTCCCGCACATTTCAATGAGTTTCCTTCGAAAAGTGATGCGAAGAAGGCAGAAGGCGTCAAGAAAGCTAGTTACATATTTCCCGAAGACCCGAATGAACTTGTTGATAGACTCTGATATTTTATTGAGCTGCAAAAAGAGGGAATCTCTCACGCATTGTTGACATATCTTCAATCATCGATGAATTGAAGGATATGGGTTACATCAGATGAGACCATTGGCTACTATCCTTTATCTGCAAACGTCTGAGAAATGTAAAGATCGAATATACAAAAAAATTAGTATAATATAATTTATATACCAAGTAAAAAAATTAAATTTATATATATATACATATGTGTTTAATTTCTTATACAGTCCCTTCTGATTCTCTAAAAGACTTATCAATTAAATGGTGTAAACTATAAATTGCGTGAGTCTGTTTTAGATAACATTTATGTGAGCATGCGCTGGAGGAGGGCTATGGTTTGATCTTAAATATTATGTCTTACTCGGGTCGTTTAAAATGGATGAGTTCTATATGACGAACGAATTAAATGTGGGGAATATTTTTGATGAATGTTTCGCAACTAATTGGTTGGCCTGGTCAGTTGGATTTGGTAAGTTATTACGACCCTTTGGTATGGTCAACTGTGTCAGAAATGTTTTGCGAAAATTCTGCGAAGATTTTGTGCGATGAGGTTAGCTACGATACTCTTGTTAGAGACTTTTTTCGAGATTGTCCATCGTCGTTTCTATAGATGGGTGGTATGGCAGGTTAGTCTTGTCGGTTGTTTTAGTCAGTTTTGCTTGAACTGGTCTCGTCAGGCGCTAGTCTTGTGCTCTGCCAATTTCGCCAGGAACCAATCTTGGGTGGAGTTAGTCTTGGGTGGAGTTAGTCTTGGGTGGAGTTAGTCTTGGGTGGAGTTAGTCTTGGGTGGAGTTAGTCTTAGGTGGAGTCAGTCTTAGGTGGTGTCAGTCATTGGCTAGTATGGTTAGTCGGTTTGGGTCCTTGTTGTGACCAGCTAGTAATTGAAAATTGTATGGACTGCGATTTTTCTAGAGTTTTCGAGTTCAATATCATTGGGGTAAGGTCAAGATCAACAACCAAAATGGTTGCTAAATCAACAGCTCCTCTGGCGGCGAAATCGTTAATGAATACACTAGCTTCAACTAGGTGACGAAAATAAATGACCAATGGAAAAACGAATATGGTGGGTGGAGTGCATTCGACAGAATATGCAAGAAAAGGTGGTAAGGGAGGGGAATTGTAATACAATGTGAAACATTGATGGCGGGTCGAATGAGTGTGAGTAATCAACCAATAAAAAACACAGTTACTAGGCGAAGCGAATACAAGTATTCTACCAATGAGAAACATTGGCGAGGGTCATTCGTCTGCTGGACATGGTGCTGAGAGAACCTCCAGATATGTAAGTTTTTTTATAAATTTTTTTATAAATTTTAATATATTTATTATTTTAACTTTTTGGGTTTAAGGTTATACAAGTTCACGGACACAGAGTCAAGGTCAAAGTTCAAGGTCACTTGGATTCAATATGGTGGTTGATGATGTTATAACATTATGGCTTATCGGAGCCTGGCGCCTACTCCCATTCCGTTATGCCAGAACGCAGATAATTATACTACTAACAACTTAACCTGATTCGTTGCCAACATTGGCGTGAGTATGCCAATCAGTGGCTACGTCAAAATGCATTGCAATTACGGACAAGGAATGTTTTTTTGAAAAGTGCCAACCGTGGGTCAATTAGTTATAATAAGCTTTTACTGGTATCTGTAATATATTCTGGGTATCTTCACGCTGTCTGACTAAAGTCTACGGGAAATTAGCCGATGTATGACATTTCTGCATAATTCCTAAATAAATCGCATTTCGCAAGTGTTTTATACTTCTGTTAACATTAACGTACATATTATTTTGGGTAAATGAAACTCTCGCTTGTATTTTATCAGTAAATTACAATATTTAATTCAAAATAAGTGTGTAAAGATAACAGAGATAGATAGATAGATAGATAAATATATATATGTATATATATATATATATATATAGATAAATAGGGAGAGAGAGATAAGACTTATATTGGTGGTGGCTAGAAAATAATAGTTCTTTTGTAGAATATTAATCAATTAATTTTAATATTATTGGTATAGTAGTGTTTCTTATTTTCGTATTTAGATTTTCATGAATGCATTGTTGGAAACACATTTCATTTTTATGTATAAAATATCTTTTTTACTGTCTGTACAGCGTACAAATATGGTGCATTGGTTTCTCCTCGGCGTTTTCTTCAGCACAAATTTACATGCGGTGGAAGGATTCGTAATGAGTAACCCGAAAGTATTCCGTTAGCAAAGCTTGAGAAAGTTGGAAGTGACCATTAGTAAACTGTATTATGCATTCGTATGAATAAAGGAAACTAAAATATTTTTTACAGTCATGAATACAACTACGTCGATTTATATAGGCTCTTCGAGGTTGATTAAACACTAATTGAAGCTCTGCTTACGATCTACTTTTCCTTCTCATTCTGTATCCTTCCGCTATACACAAATTAACATTGCCATGGGCCTTATCGCTTTATTCATGCGCCATGAAAGTGATAAAAAGGAATTTTTTAGAATGTAAATGTGTGTTACTAATATGCAAATCCATACTCTAATGTGTGTAAAACAAGAAATACTAAGTTAAGTGGCCATAAATTTGAAAAATTACACTCGCGTAACAACGTTAAGTGTTTGGAACTATTTTGATTAATTTAGTGCCATTTTAACTAGGAGCTTGGATGACAGGGTGTAATGAAGCATATGCGTAATTATGGACAGCGCCTTGTTTAAAAATGTTTAGTTCAAAAGTGCCCACTTTGCCGTGAAAGTCTACAAAGTTGTGTGTAAGACTCAAGGAGTGCTCCTATTAATGTATTTCTCTCGCTAGTTTGGATTTGTGCGGGCGGCCTGGATTCCCTCCATTGTCGTAACGTCCCACGGGAGGTTGGCGCGGGTCACTCGTGACTAACGCAGCAGGACTATTAAGCAGCGAAACTGGCGGGCGGCATCGCGGTAGCAAAACAAGGCAACTCAGCGTGCAGTCGGTGTGCCCGCCGTGGTCTATATCGCCGCAGTGAAAGCGACAGCGCACTGCAAGCGCGTCGCCTTCTCCGGCCCCCTCTCGTTCGTTTGGCAACGTGAGCGCGATTAGCACTCCTTTGTAACGGGCCACAGTCTGCACTTGCGCGTAATTACAGAAATTGTTCAGCAGACGCAACACGCCCAGGCGCGAACTTTGGCGACGCAGTGAACTACATAGATGCAATCGCTTACGACACGGAATGAGATGATTGCTAACTGTTTTAAGACTGTTTTGAATGATTACCGCAGTGCAGTAACTAATTGAATGAAGTAATTTTATTACGGAAATACGCCATTGCAGAGCTATGTTGCCGCAGAAAAATAACGTCGAAAATAAGCCAAGAGTATCTGCAGTTGGAAGATACGTAACTAATGCATACATGATTCCGAATTATGCTAGAAGACGAGAGCAGATACCAGTTCCTTTAAAATAGCTTCTCTTTCGTTGTAAAAAATTTGCTGTGGTTGTCTGTATTACCTTCGTTGCGTCCAGGTTTTGTGCGTATATTTTTGTGTCTCATTTTTAGTTTTCGTCTGTGTCACCTTCGTTGCGTCGTCCAGATTTGTTTTTATGTATCGGTATATCGTCCTTGTTAATTTCATTACTCATTCTATGGTTTTTTTTGTCCCGTGTTGTTACTGGCGTTATTCATTCCATGGAATTATCTACGTTTTATTTACACATATGTTAACAACAGCTACTGTATGCTTGTTCTCGGTGTATGGGTAGTTTCACTAACACATTCTGAGTTTTCTGTAATTTTGCATGTCGATAATAATATTTTGCCGTTTCAGTTTCAAGAGCAGTTTCATTTGTTTTTATCTAGGACGGTATTTGTTCACCTTCTGTTAATATACACCTGGTTCCTCTTCACCGCACTCATTGGAGTTCACTTACATTGAGACCTGGCAGGAGTACTGTCGACCTAAACCACTTTAAGGGGAACCTTCTTTCACGACCCGCTCTGGTTGCTCGACATTGATGGCGCAACTCGTCTGCAAACGACTGTTCGGGTTTCTAAGCCTGAAACAAATGTTGTTTGACGCCACGTGTTGGTAAGTATGAACAAGATACTAGAACATTTGCAGCCATACGGAAGACACACTCCCTACAATTATTATCAGCATTTTACTTTAACAAAGAACACAAGAAATAGACACAACATAACCAAAAGTATTACTGGTGGGAAACAAAGTAAATTAACAAAATAGATTATGTCCACAGGCTTCAAGAACACGCACTTCCATTAATATGCAGATGAACTTGCAACAAAGGGAATTGCCCAACAGAATCGTCTGGCGTGAGAAACAATTCTGTTTTGAGGCAGTGTTTTCTCGGCAAAAACTGAAGAGTTCTGACTTTTCCTGCAGAGAATGTTTTACCTTCAGAGGAAACAGTATTCATAACAAGATGACTGTAGTCAGAACATTTAGTCTACGTATAATTGTATTGTTAAAATTAACGTTCTGGCTATATACTTTGCTACTGATACAACATAAAGAGACACAAAAACTTTGATAAAGAGATATCAGCAATACAAAGCCTCCTTTTCACCAAAAGAAAGCCTCCAAAATATGCTGACAAAGCGTTCTCGTTAATTGTGCAGAGTCCTTAATGGGATGTCACGTTCTCATGACAGTGGATGCCAATTTAAATTACCTGTATTTTTCTGTACTGAACGTAGCACTAAACAATTCAATTATATTCATTATTACAAAGACGTTTCCAGTCAACACAGGCGTACCTTTGTTTCTGGAAAGCTACCACACCACAGTGAGTAACGAGCAAGTCACATGTTTTGGAAACCTTTTCTGCCTTGCTGGGAATCAATCAGAGATTCGCCGCGGCAAGCCATCTTGCCGTTAATGGATAAGTAAAGTGATACTGCCGAACTTACAAACTTTTGAATATATGTAAGACCACCGAAATACGAAATACAATAACTTGTGTATATTCCTCTTGCTATACAGGATAAAACTAACTGCAGTTGGAAACATTTAAGAACAAACCTGAACCTGCTGGGACCTCTAAACTGCAATAAAAAATTGTTTTCTTCAGCTCTCTATAACAAAAATTTTACCTTTAGGTACACGATTTCACTTCAAAACTATCGTTATACCCACTAGCTTTTTTTTACATTCATGAATTGGATGTCGGGTACACCCTAAAGCGACATTTTGATTGAATTCGCCCATGACAAGGGACTAAAATAAAGNTAGGTCCTCTAAACTGCCATAACAACAGCCCTCTTTAACAAAAAATTTCCCTTTAGGTACACGATTTCACTTCAAAACTATCGTTATACGCACTAGCTTTTTTTTACAATCATGAATTGGATGTCGGGTACACCCTAAAGCGACATTTTGATTGAATTCGCCCATGACAAGGGACTAAAATAAAGGAAACCAGCCAATACTGATGAGAAAGTAATATGCAAAAGAACGACTCCTCCTTTACTTACAAAGCCGCCTGCTTACTGAATATCCAGGAGCTCCATATTCACGATCTCCGGAGTCACAAGATAATAAAGTAGATGCAAAGTGGTATCACCCAGTCAAGGAAACAGTTTATTCATAACAAGAAGCACACGAAGTGCTCCTACGCTCATCACGATCACGAACAACCTGTCCGTATGAAAACGTAAGCACGCCAGCCAGAGAACTGACTAGTCTTCAATATGATTCTAATAGAGGCTGTTACCAAAGGCGAATTCATTGGCGTGGCGTGTTTATGGCTGTAATGGCATATGCTGTTCACCTTTCACATCGGAGTTTTGAAAGCCAATGAGGGTGAAGCAAGGTGAGTAAGGAACAGCGCCAGAATGCAAGGGAGAGCGGAAATGGGAAATTCTCCGAGAAAAACCCGCCAACCAGCGGCATCGTCCGGCACCATTCCCACTTGCAAAAATCCGGGAGCGACCCCCGCACTGAGCAATTTTGAAATCAATCTTTGAAGAAAAAAAATTACTGGCCGTTAATTGCGTATATAGGCTGTTGACAGTAAAGTGAGCACTTTTGAGGCCCTAGTTACTTTTTCCTTTTAGCCATTTTTTATCCTTTAACCAAAATTTTAATTAAATATTGCCATGCAAGTAATAAACACAATGTGTATATTCCACCACATTCAGAAGTTAACGTCTAAGGCTACCATAACCTATATTTATTCAATCCATTTTGAATAAATCGGGTCCATGCTCTCGCGTTTGTTTCCATTCTCGCGTATGTGGCAAATCGATTAGGGGAAAATCGCCTTCGTCGCTAGTGATGCTCCCTTTCGATTCGGGCGGTTTCAGACTTCTTTTCCGTTTATGCGTCGGGGTCGGTCCTTCCACCTTGATTTTGTGTTTGATATCCGGCCTAGGCAAAGCGTCCTCCTGGCGTTGTCGGCCAAGTGCGTCAATATGTCTGGTTATCGGCTTGAACGCATCTTCCCTTCGATTCTCGAGAACAATTTTTTTATTTTTCACGAGTAGATATTTCGTGTGAACAGCTTCGATAGCCTTCTGCAGCTCGATCGGCAGTTTGATAATATTTATGTTACCCCTACTACATTGTGGAGCGATTGCAGAGAGATTTGGAGCATGTGGAGCGATTGTGGAGTTATTATGGAGCATGATGAACATGTAAAGCAGGTGGAGTGATTGTGGAGCGATTGTAGATCATGCAGAGCAGGTGGAGCAATTGTGGAGCAGGTGAAGTGATTGTGGAGCATGCATAGCTATTCTGGAATGATTGTGGAGCATGCTGAGCATGTGGAGCTATTGTGGAACATGTGGAGCTATTCTGGAGCGATTCTGGACCATGCGGAGATTGCACAGAAACAGTGCTACAAGTTATAGAATATATCTTTAAAACATTCCTCTGAGTAAACTGCCTCTGGCAGATTTTGCATTCAAAGGTCACACTTGAACTTTTCATTCTGCAGTTCATTTCATTTCGTTGTAAATTCCACAAAGCTCTAAATGCTTTACCGCAGAAACGACAAAAAAGATGCTTCATTATCATTGAAGCCACTGCTCACGATCGTGGATTTTGAACTGTTTGCACACAAATTGAAGATACCTCATTTTCACGGTGTGTTCTTGCGAGACTTTGCCCCCTAAACCCAAATGTGACGAATGTGCCGTAAACAACCAGGACATGACAGCCATGCCTAGTACTTTACCACAGAATAGCCCTTGGTACCCTATGTCAAATGCTGCATACATGCAGTATACTACAACAGTTTTGATAATTTGTGTATACCATCCGAAATGCGACTGTACCTGGAAAATTGCAAACTGACTTACAACTACGAGATGGAGCAGATACCGAACACATGGAACTGCGGACTTTTGTGTCATCGCTTTCTGACGTGGTGAAATAGAAATAAATCATAGGCGA
This sequence comes from Clitarchus hookeri, assembly GCA_002778355.1. Lineage (NCBI taxonomy): Eukaryota > Metazoa > Arthropoda > Insecta > Phasmatodea > Phasmatidae > Clitarchus > Clitarchus hookeri. Next base: position 29,513 of record NQII01002269.1, on the reverse strand, counting down.
ATAATTGTTCTTTAACCTTCTAGATAAAAGTTCTTCGCACATCTACAGAATGTATCAGTACAGCGGTTACAAACTTTCAAGGGAAATAGAGTACACCTAGACGATCGGAAATCACATAGCAATGCATGGTCGGAAACGCTTTCCTGGCGCGGTAGTGACGACACAAAACACAAGACAGGAAGGACACGAACAGGGTGAGAAAACATGTTTATTTTCTTAGTACAGCAAAAATCAAAGAAGGTGTTCGAAATGACACCCCGGGCCGTGGTGCAGGCCTCACATCTCTGGCGCATTGAAGATCTGACGTTGGCGAAAATACCGGGCGTGTCCCGGACTTCCCCAGCAGCTGCCACGATGCGTGCAACAAGTTCCTCAACACTGTTAACGGGAGTTTCGTACACCAGTGACTTGACGTAACCCCAGAAGAATAAATCAAGGTTCGTGTTCGTGTCCTTCCTTTCTTGTGTTTTGTGTCGTCACTACTGCTCCAGGAAAGCGTTTCAGACCATGCATTGCTATGTGATTTCCGATCGTCTAGGTGTACTCTATTTCTCCTGAAAGTTTGTAACCGCTGTACTGATGCATTGTATAATCTCCAGTCAGTATGTCGGTGTCCATCATTCTAAGTAGTAAGACATCCGTGCTGAGGGCGGCATATTACCTGCCCTTGGAGCTGGAAGTGGAGTGGGTCGTCGCACCTACGGATTTTCAAACTTACAACTCCATATCCAACATAGCAGAAAACATGAATTCCACATTCCAGTACGTAATTAAGGAAATCAGCATTCCCTTCAACACGATCTGAAGGACATCGCTAATTCCATCAAGAAATCCATACCATCGGATGTGACTTTCGAAATATACAGTAACCCAAACATGCTGAAGACAGAAATATTTAGCATTGCTGATATCGATTTCACCGAACCGAATACCATCGGGCCAATGCTGGGGTTCGAGATGCGATTCTACGAAGCTTGTAAAATGCACGCACCTGTGAAAATGTTTCTGGTGAATGTGATACACATAAACTGTAATTTTGTGAGCGGCTGCTAGATCAACAGTAATCCCAGAAATACCTTGCACGATTTCGCGCCGATGGCCCCACCAGGTTATAAAGTGGTCGAGGTTCCAAAAAGTATCATTTACGTTCCCATGATCGCGAAGAGTGTGCACGACGTGGTCATGAGGATCGTCGATCAGGACAGTAAGCAGATAGATGTCAGAAACGAAGAAATCAATTTGCATCTGCACCTGAAACAATGGGTTGAGTTTCGCGAGACGAACCATGCACAAAATCCATCACATAACCAAACCTGGGACCAGTAGAGCTCGAGACACTGGTGTGCTAACATGTGTCAACGAGGAGTTCCTACATAGCCTAGGGTTTAAAGTGAACAGGCATGGAAGACAACTACTTTTTGATTGTGACCCAGCGGGCAGAATTCGACCACAGAATCGACAAGTTTGAGCTGCATTGCTACCAGCCCTATCTGACCGGCTCCTACACTCTCAGGCGATAGGTTCGAATCCCGATACTGCATAAAGATATTTACACTATTCCTTCGCAATCATTCCTGCACATCCGAGGTACATTTACGAAAGAGGATAGGACCCACCCCACTACCAGTGTGTTTGTTCGCAACAGTATACTCCACCTTTTCAAGCGAGTAATGTTCGATCTGAACTGTTACTATTAATGAAATGTGAGATATAGGCATAACCACCACCATAAATAACTACACCTCACTTGCAGGCTGGGGAATGGAAGGTGGCTACAAAGTTAGTATCTTCGCAGAAGGAAAGTTCGAGGTGAGCATGCCAATATCGATGCTACTTGATTTCGCTGAAGGTTATAGGAAGATAATCAAAGGAGCCAAGCAATAACTAGTGATAATGCTAGCCACCTCGCATCTCGATGCAGTGTTGGGACTGGAGAAAACATGCTGCTCTTTGCTGTAACCCTGACCAACATAGAGTGGTTCGTTCCCCACTAGACTCCGAGCACCCGCAAATGCATGAAGCTACTGAACTACGTCAAGAAAGAAAAAAATCATCGCCATAACCTTTGGGAGCTGGAGTTTGGTTATGTGTCTTGTCTTGTCGTCTGCCATGCAACACTACTGGGTCGTGAAGATGTCTTCAAGCACAGAAAAACCCCGTTACACCATACTGGCATTTCAAACGAACAAGCAACACAACATCTTGGCAGACAAATCGACATTCGACCACTGCAACATCCAAAACGTAAAAATGTTTTTGAATAGCGAAAGCACGTGACTTTGAACACCTCCTTCAACCAAGAAGGATTTACATTGCGGTATTATCTGTATACTCAGTTTCAAGCCTTCTACTGCCTGCGCAAGTCCTACCAAGTCCTGAGCCCAGAATGATTCTGTGAAACAGCACCATTGCTGGTCTTCGAAATGTCCAAACAAAATGAGAGAGTTCAAAACGACATGGTGGTTTGTATTATAGAAATTATTTCGAGGGAAAATGTGCCTGCGAACACTGCTGCATACTGTTTGATTTTTCACGACATAGTAGTGAGCTACGACTGATTTTCGGAGCTGGTGAACATGGTTACCTAACCATATATAAACAGGATGATCACGGCTTCTCACCTGACTTTGTATCATGATATACTGTAATCTGCAAGGCTTCCAGAGCCAGAGTGGCTACATGCTCAAGGTGATCGCAGTGGCCTACGACGACGATGGCAAAAAGCAGATGGGCTCCTTCCACCCCCCTTATTTGTTGAAACTCGTGGACGAGAAAAGCACGAAGACGAGCGACTGGCTGACCAAGTAACACCACGGACTGGAGTGAGACAAAGGCAAGATTCTGTACCGTCATGTAGGAAACGTGCTGTGCGACTTGCTGATGCAGTGTCCGCAAGGACTTTTTTTACATGGTGGGGATCGATCAGAAAAATGGTTGAGCGACTTGTGCAAAAACAAAGTTGAAATCTTTGACATGCAATTCGAGTACAGCTGCCCTTCGCTGCGCAAGCTGACGACACTTTACGACTACCAGCAGTGACATGTCTGCTATAGGTCATAACCTGACTGGACATGCATGTAGAGGAATGCACAGCTGCTTCGTCCTTGGACCGTGAATTGACGATTTATGACTAGACATAAAGTCACCCGAAATGTAAGAGAATTTAATTTTTCATGTGGTGGCACACCTGATCATCATCTGTATTTTATATAGGTGGGAACAATCGACGATCTGGTTTAGTCGTCGCCTAGAGGTATGATCGTCACCATGACTGCATTCTGTCCTATGAACATTTATGTAAATGCCAAGCCAGAGTACGGTAGCATGGGATACAGTTTCATAGTAGAAGATGGATACATGCGCACCTATACAGAAACCATCGATGGCGGCATTGCAGCATTGGCATTTCGCACATTATCCAGTCGTCTACAAACCATCGCAGTTTCAGTTGGATTGTCTAGGAGTAAATTGTTAAAAGAGTTCAAGATCTGCAGTGTGGCTATGATGTGGTGGATGTCCAATCGAGAACCGATGGGTATCACTAAGATCCTGAGATTTGAGCGATGCTTCGCAAGAAGCTGGTGCTTACCATCATTCGAAAACTATTTAGCCATGCATGTAACAGTCTTCTAAAGTAGAAAACTATATTTTTTTTTTTATATTTGTAAATGTATTGTGTTTTGACTGTGTACTAAATAAATAGTTTTTGAGGAATATTTGGTTGTTTTATTTATTTTACCCATACTAATTTATTTTCAGCATAATTAAATTATTTTTCTCTTTAATTAATTATTAATAGTAAAATGAATTTTCAATGTAATTTATTTATTTTCTTTTAAATGAATTATTAATGTTAAATTGGATTATTAATGGTAAAATTAATTTCCAATATAATTTACTTATTTTCTCTTAAATTAATTCTTAATAGTGAGAATAAATTAATTTTTTACATTTTTTAATCACTTTAATTTTTATACAACCAGCAGCAATATTTTTTAATGCTGAGAAACGATATATATATATATATATATATATATATAAGAAACAAAACATTTAAACACATGTAATTTTCTAAATTTTATTTTAAATATGAATTTTTTACGTTACTCAATGTAATTTTTTTGTAAGTTATGCTCTTCAGTGTAGATATCTATCTTCATTTGAGGCAAGTCCACCACAATATCCAGGGAGCCATAATCACATCCATCTTGAGCGGGGGCATATTAGATGTCTTTCTTCCCGGTGTCCCCCTCCCCCCTTTTCCAATCCACATGGTATGACCATGTGCAGGGACATTGTGACCTGGGACTACGCAGTATGTTTATTATCACATTTTTTGGAGACATTATATAAAGTTATTTAAATAAATAAATTTTTCAATTTTCTCCAGTGCTGCATTACTGTACTACATAGGTAGGGTTGCGATGCCAGAAATGAAAGCAACCCACCTAAAAAAGTGGGACTGGATAGGCCAATGATACATCTGACAGGTCGAGTATACCTCTTGCACTGGCTACAGTGTGCCACAATTCAGCAGCGCCACCACTCATCAACTGCAACACACCTGGCAAGATGAATATGGCTCTTGCATGTGCTACTGAATGCTGCTGGAAAAACACATAATGGGAACAGTGCACAAGTACGCACATGAGTGATTGTAGAAACAGTACGCACAGCAGGAAATATCGGTAAAATGCCTGACAAGATAAGCATACATCTTGCATGGGCTAAAGCTTGCCACCTCACTATCTAACATAATGTCAGTCAAAAGAAAATGGATACACAAAATAACTGGTCATGTGGATGGTTGGTATGGTATGATATTTGTACAACGACACATCTGACAAGCTATGCATCCTCTTACATGGGTTACAGCTACCATTATGATTCGTTAATGGAACATAACTACCCTAAGAATCACTTTAGGAGAAAAGTGGTACATATATATTCGTCTTAATTTTTCGCAAGGGTTAACTTACTCGTAGTGGTCGGTGATGCTCAACATCACCCATTAGATGAGATAGATTTGCTTTCGTCTTCTGAGCATGTTCATAGCACTGAGTCGTTTATCGCCAGTACAACTGCTGGAATAATATGGTCAACAGTGATGAATGTGTTTTTTTATATCTTGAATTTTCCACAGACTCTTCTGTTAGTAATAATAAAATACTTTGATAAATTTGAATGCATTATGCTTACATTAAAACTAGGTTAGTGGAAGTGTACAAACATGTCAGGGCACTTACATACATAAACAGTGTTATAACCTCAAGTCAAGAGAGAAGATGTCAGAAAATAAAGGAGATCGTAGGACTCTGAGAAAACAGGATAGACAATGGATGCTGGATGGGTAGCCGGGAGGGATTACACAGAGAAAACCCTGCTCACAGAATGCAAGAGCATGAAGTGGAGACATCCGGTGGGAAGAAATGAGAGTGCGTGAGAAAATAAAGTAGATTGGGAGGACTCTGAGGAATCCCCCGAAACAGAATGTAAGAGCATAAAGTGGATACCGAGCAGGAGGGGATATCCAAAATTTCCGATGTTGACAAGGAATGAAAGCTCAGGAGATTGCCGCGTGACATCATCCAAGATGGCCACCATGGCTTCCAGGCTTCCCGCCAGGACGCCAGGTGCACCAGAAGGAACTCATTCTAACTACTTGCATGGGTGTTAGTTTAAGTTTGGACATACGCTAGTTTGTATGCCGTCCTCTGGTAAGCCTCCAGGCAAAATACCGGGGAACATTTATCAGCCCTTTCCAATTGCAAATATTGCTTTTACGAAGTTTTATCATACTGAAACCAGAGTATACTAAATAATACAAAGAATCATGTAATATTCTTTGATTTATATCTCTCCAGCTTCATATTCAAATTCACAACGCTACAGATAGACCCCCAAAACGTATATTTTATATCTGCTAATAATTCTTGAAGTAAGGTCTACTTCCGTAAACGACTAGCTGCTTCCATGCACATTTCAATGACCCGGGCAGAAAGTGGTACTTTACGAAAGCCGTGTGCTATTATAGGAGGACAGCACGAGTCAACCTCGTGGTCACCGAAACTCGTGGCTTTCCCTGGAGGTCAAGGTCCTCCGTACCACTTGTACGCCGTCCGCGGATTGCGTCCGTAACCATAGATTATAGAGGATGTTTTTGAAAAAGACCAACAAACTCTGGCAGGTTATTTCTCATGAAAATATAATACGTGTATATACACATATATGTGTGTGTATACGTATATATACATACACACACACACACACACTAGCCCCATTAAGTGATTTTTAAGGAAGCTCTGCACCCTCAGAAATCCTAATTTTAAATGCCTTAGAAAATAAAGTGTGTTGCCCCCCTGTCAGGCAACACACTTTCCGTTTTGAAAGTTAGTCATGGATTTCTCGAAAACCGTTCACCCGAGAAATATTCGACAAGACTGCCTTTTTTGTTGATTTAGACGTGCTGATTTTATGAGATGTCTTAAAAAGCCGCTTTCATCTTAGAGTTACAAATTTTCATCCAAAAAAGAAGATGCGGAGACCCATTTCACCATGGAGGGGGATGATATTGCCAACCGCGTTTTCAGAGGTGCAAGATCTTTGTTAAAATAACATTCGCCGATTTTTTGCTTAATGGCAAGTAGTTTCTAATATTTTTAACGAAAAAAAATTTAAAATTCGATTTTTGGGTGCGTGTGACTACCCTAAAAATCGCTTTAGGGGAAAAGTGGTACATATCCATTCGTCTTAATTTTTCGCGTGGATTAACTTGCTCGCGTTGGTCGGTGATGCTCAAAAACACCCGTTAGATGAGATGGATTTACTTTCGTCTTCTGAGCATGTCCATAGCAATGAGTCGCTTATCGTCAGTTCAACTGCCGAAGTAATATGGTCAACAGTAATGAGCGTGCTTGTTTGTATCTTGAATTTTCCTCACTCTATCCTGTTGATAATAATACAATACTTTGATCAATTTGAACGCATTATACCTACATTAGAACTAGGTTAGTGGAAGTGTACAAACGTGTCAGAGCACTTACACGCGTAAACAGTGTTATGACCTCAAGTCCTGCCCACGTTGTTTCCGACAGTGACATCGGCAGACAAGCAATGGCACGTGCGCTTATCACACGTGCACTCTACCGTCATTTTCTCCGTACGTGCGTGACGACCAAGGAAGTCGTGTACGCCGTATGCAACCTGCTTGGCGTCGGCGGCTTGTACAGCCCTGGCGCGGGGACAGCGGCCGCGGGATCCTCGTGTGCAGTCCCGTTATAGGCTGGATGGCGGCCGTGGTCCAGTGACCGAGTCCCACTGCGGCGTGGTGTTGTGTGCTCGCGCTTCTGTCGTGTGGGGAGACCTGCCGCGCAGGTGTCTCACTGCCACCGCAGGAGATGGGAGGTAGACCTCGAGGGTGTTAGACACCAAAGAATTAATTATTTTATACTAGTACGAAACATTGTTCAACTTGTATCCATTGTATGTGATGACATCTTCCTCGAATAAAAGGAATCTACACTTTATATATTTTTAATAATTAGATGTAAAATCCAAACTTTTTTCTGTTCGCTGCAGCCATAATAAAAAACACAAACCAAAATGTACTGACGAAAAAATTTGCATTGTAAACGAATGCTGTTGACTGCCGCTTGACATATATGTAATCACAAAATACCAGTTCATAATTTTTTTTAATGTTTAAAATATGCAAAAAAATTGAATGTTTGACTTTATTTCACATGTACTACCTGTTATTTAATGATTACATATGTGTTACGCAGTAGCTCATGACATTAGTTTACATTGTGATTTTTTTCATTTGCACAGCTTAGGTAGTTTTTGTTATTATAGCTGTAGCAAAATAGAAAAATGTTGGATTTGACATCGAATTATTCAATAGATATAACGTGTAAAACATTTTATTCTAGTAAATTACAGTACACAATGCGTACAAGTTGAACAATGTTCGGTGCAAATATAAAAATAGCTAATTTTTTGGTATCCAACACCTTTTAGGGTAGCCACCTCCCCATGCCGCCAAACGGTGTGCAGAACTTCGGCAGAAAACGCCGTTTTACAAAACTGCTCAACGTGATTGAGTGATGTCTGCTTAGAAACAACATTTAAGAAACGTTGCACATTAGTATACAAATTTCAGGTTCTGCATTGATCTCCAAAGCCAGATTTTCGTAGGTGAAAATGGCTACTAAATCATTTATAAGAAAGAACATCTCGGTGTGGAATTTTAAAAAAAGTATAGACAAGTACAACACACTTTTACCTTTAATATTCTGGCATAAAATTGTAAGGTCACCGCTAAAGGTATCATAAAGGAACGTTATCGACGGCAAGACGGGGGCGCCAGTTCAATGATTGGCACCTAGAGGCTACGACGAGGCGCGATGCGCATGCCTGGGTCGCCCATAGCGCTTCCGTGCTTCTAGGCGTGTAAAATACCTCCGGTGGCTACCTTAACGTCTAGTCGATAGTTAAGTCATTTGAGACGGAACTCAGACAAGCAGTAACGAGGAAGATCAGCCATGGCCTTTAGTAATGAACTGTCCCAACATTCGCTTGGAGTGATTTTGGGAAACAATGGAAAACCGAAACTGGAATAACTGGAACGGGAATCGAACGCAGGTCCTCCCGATTGCGAGTCAGAAAGTTAACCACAGGATCACTCGGTACCTTCACTGAGTAAAGATGTATTCACCTGCCTAAAGCCTTTGTAATTCGTGATTGCAAGGTAGTAGTAGAGATTAACATTGCCGGTGACTGTGTCACAGCCATTGGCTGGCTAGTAAGTTCACAGTGATTGCAGCAAAAAAAAATAGTTCCAATGGTATTTTCAAATTTTAATGTTTTATAGCATATTTTAAAGCTCTAAATTTTTTTTTAATGCTCCATGTGTATGCAAGAGTAGGTGTATTTGTGTAGTATGGAAATATATTCTTATTTGTCACTTTGTTTCGGGGTGAAAACGCTCAGGTAACCAATGTCGCGCAAGATGGCGGACGCGGCTGGAGTGTCGTTACCAAAAGTCATGAATATTGCATTTATAATGCGAAAGCGAAATTGGGCCTGAATATGACAGCAGATTGCTCTTGATGGAAGTGTTGATGGCTGGCAACACAATCAGAACCTTCCAAGTGCGCGGAGTAATACAAGTTGCCACCTTGGGATGGATATTACGTAGCTTGCTTCGTCTATTCAACAGTCATGTTGTCAGAGGGCCGCTGTTCGAAAATGCAATTTGAGCCGACTAATGTACTCTTGAATAGCGATTACC
>NQII01002269.1:0-20194 GCA_002778355.1 Clitarchus hookeri | reverse complement strand
TCAAGAGTACAAGCAGGAGCGTACGCAGGGGTGGATGGTGGGGGGATATCCCCCCTCCATGAAATCCTAAACAATCTATCATTCCTACCAACAAAAAGGAAAGAAACAGAAAACAAACACTGTTGTGGTATCGACGTGAGCAGCTATTTTGGTCACTGTCGTAGAAAATAGCCGATACTATACGTATCGTAATGAAACTGTGAAAACAAATTGGTTATAGATATCAGAATCTAGAATTTAGTTTGCGCATCTGATGATACCTGTGCTGCTGATGCTTGGCCAGACCAGGTGCCAGAATTTTTCGACGAATCACCTGTGTCATTCTACAGCTAATTAAAAATGAGGAGACAAAATTTCCTCAATCTAAACATGAATTTGGATTTCATCTCTGCTCCTAATAACTGCAATTAAACTATTTTTCAACATACCTATAAACTGCTAAAATTGTTTTCTGTGATATAAGTCACTACAGCGACACCGTAACAACCATTTTCAACATTGCGAGCGTTAAAGCCCTACCTGACGAGCGCAATGTCAGGATACAGACTTGGTGAACTGGCACGCATGTATGTACATAAAACATAAGACATTGGCACCGATTAAGTATTGGACGAAACTATGGCAAGAAAACCTCGTCACCTACTGCTTCTGTGAGGTGCACATCGACAGTAACAGAATCAGAACAGTAAAGTGTTGTATGCGTGTGGTTATGTGCGTACGATATTTTAATTTTGTTTAAAGCCATTGTTTAAGCATAGTGTAAAGCTAGTAAAACAAAATATAATTACGTTTATTCGTCTTGTAATGCAAAAAGGGGCTTTGCAGTGTGTGTATATAATATACTATATAGAATTTCCTAATTACTATTTCTATTAACATTTAATTTTGTTGGAATATTTGTTTACAGTTCTATTCCCCCCTATCCCCGAAATGAAATTCTGCGTACTCCCTTGGGTACAAGCGACGTATCACTCGCGTGCCCCTACGCCGTGTTTTCCTTATTTAACTTTTTGTAGTACCTTAATATCTGCTTCCGGCTATTTGAGCATTTTTGTTAGTAAACAAATCCAGGCAAAATGAAAAATAAATTGTTTTGATTATTGATAATAATATTTACCCCTTATTTATTTCAGGTAATAACAAAAGCAAAATGGCTAATATCGGACAAATTCACGAACGCGCACTTCACCGTAAAGGGATTAAGGATAATTTGGGAATTTTGGGTAACGAAGGGATCAAGGGTAAATGAACTAAGATGTGTTGGTGAAATCGAAAAAAGCTCCGTTTAGTTTTGTATTTTACAAAAATATTTGTGTTTTTTGCATACCAAAATCTTAAGAAAGTTTTCAATAGTACTGCTGTATTTCTGTTTACGTTAGAAATATCGCAAGTAAATTGAATCGAATCTAAGGTACGTCCTTTTAAACACAGCTGCAAAATCACCAAGTTAATTATTTCTTTAAAAAAAAGGGGGGAGGATACATTACTACTCTCTTCAGGGATGCAATTGATTGACATTTCCGCTTATGGAACTAGAATATCCATTAAAGTGCCACCCAGTATTACTTTAAGCTGGAGATATTCCTGTTAATATAAGCCAAATTATGAATTACATCTTTTTAATTAGGCATACAAATATATGTAAGATTCTTTGTTAAGATTTTCATTTAATAATTAAAAGTGAACTTTAATACATGTGAGATGGCTATACTACTCAAAGAGTGTCGCAAGCGTTGCAAAGAAAATTTCCAAATTTTCTGCATGTGGAAAATTTAGAGGAATATTTTGCTTCTTCGCGTTGGTAGTCCGTGGGTCAGAACTGCTCCATGATTGCTGTATTGTGCGCTGCGCGGGCACTAGACTGACGGGGTCCAACAACCTGAAGCTATTTTCATTTTTTTTTCTCCGGCAGAGAGGCAAGGCTGTGCCAAGGGCGACGCTCGTACGTGCATCAAATATTCATCAGCTGCGCGCGCAAGGCACTGAACTGCCGTGCAGACCTAGGTCTCGTCTCTATCAAATACACGGGATACACAGGCAAGCAGAACTGCACAAAAATAGTTTCTTTCAACTCTGTCAATGTATTTACGTATAGAGGGTGCGTGTCCATTGGATTTAAAAATATACATTATGTAATTTTTGTAATTTTTTAAATACAGTTACAAGCACTTTGTCTTAAAAAAATTCTGCTGATAAAACAAAGGTCACGGCTTTTAAAAGTAAATTTCCTGTGAGAATAAAATTACACTCATTTGGAGAAAAGTTGATCACCCTGAAAGTGCCATCACAGGGGCACATAGTGGGTGCAGGCACAGGACATAGTAGCAAGTATACAGAAAACAACATAATACTGTACCACACCAAGCGTGTATTTCAGAGGACCAAGACTCGAAGGATGCACTTAGTATGGCGCTGGAACACCCGTAGTAAAGAGATGGGCGGCGATACGGTCAGGCATGGAGGCACACAGACTTCAGATGTTCTCTTGAGAAAGATCCTGCCACAGCTGGCACAACTGACCCTTGAAATCCATTGTAGTCACCGCTGGCTGAAGTTATAATCCAATCTCGTCCTAAACGTTCTCGATGAGTGAGAGATCTGGGGAACTTGCTGGCCAAAGACGCATGTTGACATTACGGAGGTAAGCCAGAGGTACCCGTGCTATGTAAATCCGGGCATTGTCCTGCTGGAAAATGCGATTGTCAACCTGCACCAGGAAGGGGAGCGCACATGGTCTCAGAATATCCCGGACGTATCGTTGCACCGTCAGTGTTCCTTCAATCACCACCAATGGGGTGCGGCAATCGCAGGAAATGGCACACCACACCAGAACACCGTTCGTTGGGGCGGTGTGTCGCTCTACAATGAAGCGTGGATCACGGCGCTGGCCAGCAGGACGTCTCCAGACTCGAACCTGGCGGTCACTTGTAGCCAGACAGAACCGCGATTCGTCACTGAACATCACTCGTCACCAATCCGCACGCTGCCATACTGCCTGTTCCTGTCAGATAGTCACACGTGCGTGGCGATGCTCAGGTTGTAATGGTAGACGTAAGGGACGCCGCGATGACAGATCCCGCTCTGCTAGTCGCCTGGATATGGTACTGGTGGACACAGGCGTATCCCCAGTTGCCGTGACATATTCCTGAATGGTGCACAGCGGTGCTTGTGGAGTGCTTACAGTCTGTCGCACGATGAAACTCTCCTCTCTGCTGGTGTTCCACCAGGGTCGACCTGAGNTGCTTGTGGAGTGCTTACAGTCTGTCGCACGATGAAACTCTCCTCTCTGCTGGTGTTCCACCAGGGTCGACCTGAGCCTTCCCGACGGGTGTGTGTACCCTCCTGTTCAAACTGCGTCTAACACAGACTCACAGTGTAGACACGACAGTTCAAGTGGCGATTAATGTTCCGAAACAACCCGCCTCTCGGATGCCAACGATGCGAGCTCTTTCAAACTCATCCAGCTGGACAACGTTTTGCCGAATGCACCGTCGAGGCATGTCGCGTGTTCACTGAACTTGGCTCTGTGTCTCACCTTACTCACACTGCTTCTAATGCATTATTCGGCGTCTTGCAGCTCTTAATGATGGGAGAGACATTGATACCCGTAGTGGCACATTTGCGCAAGCAAACTGCATCAAACGCAAGTGGGACATGTTGGGCTATGATGATAGTGTGTGGCAACCTTCGTTGTACCTACTCAAGCGATTCGTTAATGACGATCAAGATTTTTTGCAAATTAGTGTAGTACATAAAAAATATTATAACAAGTGAAATATTTCGAGTACTTATGGTCTAGTGTGATATAGATTTATATGATGTGATGGGCAAGTTTAGAAACATTTATAGAATAAGCCATAGAAATTTTANGTCTAGTGTGATATAGATTTATATGATGTGATGGGCAAGTTTAGAAACATTTATAGAATAAGCCATAGAAATTTTAAAAAGAAGCACGAAAACACATATGTATAAAGAAATAACATAGGATCCAGGCGGATGAAATTAATTTTTTACGAAGTACTCAGGATAAACTCTCGTACATAAAAATAGAAATGAAGGTGTAAGGAAAGAGATATATGTCATACCAGTTCTCGAGAAAATATCAACAAGCAACAAAAGATGGTATGAACACTTGAAAAGAATGCCAAACAATAGGTTGNGTCTAGTGTGATATAGATTTATATGATGTGATGGGCAAGTTTAGAAACATTTATAGAATAAGCCATAGAAATTTTATAAAGAAGCACGAAAACACATATGTATAAAGAAATAACATAGGATCCAGGCGGATGAAATTAATTTTTTACGAAGTACTCAGGATAAACTCTCGTACATAAAAATAGAAATGAAGGTGTAAGGAAAGAGATATATGTCATACCAGTTCTCGAGAAAATATCAACAAGCAACAAAAGATGGTATGAACACTTGAAAAGAATGCCAAACAATAGGTTGCCAGCTGTAGTTTCAATATACACGCCGTAGGAAAGAAGAGACTTGGGAAGACCAACGATAAATGGACACCGGAACAGGCTTGGGCCTAACAATTGAACAGAAGCAAAGAAGTTATATTTGGCGGTAAGTAAAGAGCAAAGCTGAGTGATGTATAGGCATAACGTAAATGAAAGCTCTACTTGAAGATACGTCTCACTTAAGAGGATGTGTACGACACTCACAAAGGGGGCATATATTGATAGCCGTATCAGTTACAGGCTCTAATAACAATTATTGCTTTTTTCAGACGTATGTTTTAAAAAAACGTATATGGAAAGAGTGCTTTTGGAAATATATGGCACTGTTTTTACAAGGTTTAGTTAGGCAAGTACTTCATTCTTATTCATCGAAGCATTGGCACACATTTGAAAAATGCTTCTGATTTGTATCCACAACGTTTCCGTCAAATTCTTTCTAGAGAAACTATTATTACAACGGTAGCGCTCACAAGGGACTTGCCTTTGTCGCGGAAGCAAATGATGCCATGTGGGCCAGAGAACAATGGGAGTGAAGCAGACAAATAGCTACTATTTTTTGGTGTCCTTAAACTTGTTACCTGTAGAAGAGAACACATTTATTTTTGTGGTACTTCACCTAACCGAAGCAGACATTTTTTTGAAGTGATGAATCCTTTAAGAGGATTTCTCGCCGATGTTGAATTATTCTAATTCTTGTTGATTTAAGACTTTAAGTGGAACAATTTTGAAAATGCGACTGTGCTCATTTACATGTTTACCTTACCCTGGAATACAGGCATAAAATCTGAACTGTAAAATAAAGTTACGTCAGTGATAACTTCAGCAAGTTTGATATGAACTTCAGTATTTAAATAAGCTGGGTAATAAAATAATCAGGTCTACAAGCTTTCTTGTTTTGCACAAATAATCCAAACTTCAAGCAAAAATAAATTTTTTTACAACCTCCTCCGTTTTAACCTTTGGGACGCGCAGAGAGAATATGGCAGAAGTTTGTAACGACATCTCTCCCCCAAGACTCTGAACCAGAGATCTGGCGTCTTTCTTTCAGACAACACTCGGGGGACATATTCAAGATAATGATTCTGCACGTCCCTCTACGGAACGAGGATTCAAAACGCTGCTCCGAGAGTGAAGGAATATAGAGTAAAAGCTGAGTAAAGCTATAGAGTAAAATTGGTTTTGAAACGAGTTTACAAGAATATCGTTCATGTTTCACACATTAAGCTACACTTGCCGTAATTTAAACATCAACATTATGTTAAAAAAATGCAACAATATATTTTCAACAAAAAATAATTTTTTTATCACCTATCATTTGTACTTTTCCTTCTGTGTCTGTAACCAGAACGAGCACATTTTATTAAAGTTCGTTNAGAATATCTTTCATGTTTCACACATTAAGCTACACTTGCCGTAATTTAAACATCAACATTATGTTAAAAAAATGCAGCAATATATTTTCAACAAAAAATAAGTTTTTTATCACCTATCATTTGTACTTTTCCTTCTGTGTCTGTAACCAGAACGAGCACATTTTATTAAAGTTCGTTNTTTTTTTATCACCTATCATTTGTACTTTTCCTTCTGTGTCTGTAACCAGAACGAGCACATTTTATTAAAGTTCGTTTTACTCTACTAAACCTGCCTCCATTTTCACTATGCCGTTAATTACTCGCCTAAATAGTGCGTGTAAGAAGTTTTTACTCTAGTAAGATGCTCACAGTAACTACTCTGCAATTTAGGGTTGCCGCAAGAGCGAGTAGAAGCATTTACTTAAGCCTGTATTCCACAATGGAAGATTCCTTGGACCATTCCACGCAAGCCTGCGTGACCGCTTGTATGGATGGTTCAATGGGAAATTTGGCCATCTGTTGGCCGTTTTCATGGACGTTTTCGTAATAGATCGTGTGCAATTTTCAATAGAAGGTTTCCTACAAGGTTGAAAGTTTAGACATTTAGATANGACGTTTTCGTAATAGATCGTGTGCAATTTTCAATAGAAGGTTTCCTACAAGGTTGAAAGTTTAGACATTTAGATAGAGGATGGCAGGGCCTATTAATTTTTTTTATGAATAGTAAATAAGAAATATTGTGATAGTTATGGCAAACTTTTGTGTTTCTTTAACATAAAAGTTGCCGTTATAACAAAAATATTGGGCTCTGTGCATAAATGCATAATGCTAAAGTCGTGAGAGAAGATTGTNTAAAAGTTGCCGTTATAACAAAAATATTGGGCTCTGTGCATAAATGCATAATGCTAAAGTCGTGAGAGAAGATTGTTCCTTAACCAGAGTTGAAGAAGTAGTCATTAAAAATGCACTCGACTTTACTTGTGTGGCAACAAGTATCGTTAGATAGGTTATTCCAAAGAACCTCGGGGCCGCGCTGGCTGAGCGGTTAGATAGATTGCCTCCCATCAAGGCGAACCGGATTCAATCCCCTGCTGGGTCACTCCGAAATTTTGCAAGTGGGAATCGTGTCGGACGATGCCGTTGGTCGGCGGGTTTTGTCGAGGATCTCTTGTATCCCCCGCCCTTGCATTCCGGCGCTGCTCCATTCTCACCTCACCTCACCCTCATCGGCTCTCAATACCTCGTTGTTAAGAGCCGCCCAAATCTCTGACCTCATCTCAACTTGAACCCACCATAACTGCATGCATACAAGCCCTTGTAGCAGGTCTCGCGGAAGCTTCCGTGGTATACATGCTTTAGAGTGTTTTGGACCAGCCATAGAACAAAGTTAACTCTGCTCGCGGAGTGACGTGTTGGAACGCCGGCCGGGCCGGAAGAAGTAACGGGACGGCGAGAAGGGGCCCCGCGGAGGGATGAATGAGTGAAATGAAGAGTCTGGCCGGGGTTGACCCGCAGCAAGCCGACACACATACGGCGGGCGACTANCCGCACCGAGGACAAGACTTCTGCAAACTGGTTCGGCCGACACCGCCGTGACTAACACTCGTGTGGGTAGAGAAATATGGGTCTCGTGCTGTGGCGGGCGCCACCGCTCAGTGCGGCCGGCTTAGCATTCCGCGTCGGAGACCGTGGGCGGCGTCTTTGTCGAGGGGGTCACAGTTCAAATGTCAAGTATAGCCTGTCTCGACACATGTAGTCTATTCGTGGTATCTTCATACTTTTCTAACCAAACATTTGAAAAGTTACCCTATGCATGTGTTTGTTTGATTCCTAAATATGTAATGTTTTACAAACGTTTTACAATTCTGTTAACATTATTTTATTTCTGTTAAAATTGAGCTTTTACCTATGTTTTGCCTATAAATAACAATATTTAATTTATAATTAATGTAAAAATACAGGGAGAAATAGGTGTATTGGTAATTCCTAGTAAGAAATAGTTTCATAGTTTNAATTTATAATTAATGTAAAAATACAGGGAGAAATAGGTGTATTGGTAATTCCTAGTAAGAAATAGTTTCATAGTTTCATTAATAAAGTGAGGGGATCCATGCCAATTTTAAATATGGCGGAAAGATACAAATGGGCTCTACTCAGGGTGGGAAGTTCAACGCTTTTAGTTTGGTAAGTAAAAATTCTCGCCACCAGGATGCACTGGTGTCGCATGTGTATCAAATTTTCCTTTTTGTAAACAGGTAAATGGGATAATTGCAATTTTCATAAAATAAATATAATTGCAATATCCTTAAGCGAAATGATAAAAGTACAAACTCCCTTTTGATTACACCTGTAATAACTTTTAATTTAAATTCCCTAACGTTTTCCATTGAAATAAGCCTGCTTATGAACACTCAGTGGCAAAAAAAGTAGTGATTTCACTATTTGTTCTTGTAAACGCTATTAGAGGGTGTTAATAATAGTTACGAAATGAAGTTAATACTTAAAATATTGACTGTGGCAAGTATTTATCACAATTCGAGCCAGCCACAGGACTTTAACACACAAATAAACAGAATTTCTTCATTTACCGCCAGCTTAAATGTGACCTCTTTGTAACACCAGCGCAGCTAGCGGCGGCAATTTTCCCTGTCAGACTCCCCCATAAGAAATATAGTTTTTCTCCTAACCTGAGGAGAATAAACCCTACCGACGTATATACGAGTGTAGGCAGCCACGCACCACGGCGTGGTGCGTGGCTGCCTACACTCGGGGTGCCAGTCATTCCATGAACTTGTTAGAGTAGTGGCAATTTTTTAAGGGGTGGATTTCAAAATAGTTAGATTTCCCATGAATCAGCTATANATGAACTTGTTAGAGTAGTGGCAATTTTTTAAGGGGTGGATTTCAAAATAGTTAGATTTCCCATGAATCAGCTATATATTACATTGCTACGGGCCGTTTGAGAAATCGTCGGGATGTCATGCCAAATTCTTCTGCTCTACCCTCCCTGGGCTTGGCCATATCTCCAACTGCACTTCCGATTTCTCGCCTGTTTGTAGGTGCAATGAGTAGTCACGCAAATCAAGCGAAGCCCTAACACCTTGCCAGTGGGCTGCCGTCTCGGGTTGAATGACGACCGAGCCTTCGCGTAAAAGTGGGTGCACGATTGACTTAACAGAAACCCTAAGCAGCGTCCTTAGAATACGAACCAATGTTTTAAAGTGTACTGGTTTATGGCTGCAGTGCGCGGATCGTGTACGGGTCGTGTGCGTTCTTGGCTTGATTTAAGATGTCGTTATATTTTATGTTTTAAGTACAAGTCAAGACGAAGTAGCCAATCAAAGCACAGTGATAGTTGTTGTTGGCGGGAAACTGTGATTACATCTTGTGTTTAAGCTATGTCGTATCGTGAAATCGTATGCAATGAATTATTTTAATCGAGAGACGGTATCCTCTTTTTTTTAATTTTAAATAACAGTTCATGGTCATGTTTTATTTCTGTGGAAGAGGTTATTGAATTTCCTTTAATTAAACTTTTCATATTTATTGACGTAAATGCCCAATGTTGGCACCGGCTTCCCCTTATATAAGATATCACGATTTTTTTTTCAAAAAGATTACACAAGCAGTAACCACAAACAATTAAATATATGTAAATAATCTTCTTGTCTTTTTTCCCAGGTTACGCCGGCTGCTTTTGTCTGCTACGATTCTGATTGACTAGACTCAGCAGTTGCTAGATCAATCATAAACTGCAAAACTTATTTTCCTTGTACTTAACGAATCATGAGTACAAGTCTTAATTCTTCAGTATTTAATCGTAAACCCACCTTAAGGAGCGTCTACCGAGGCGAGAAAAAGTTCTGTGATCGATTTATGGTTAGCTATAATGCGTGTTCTTAAGCAGTTTTCATTTATTTAATAATTGTTTAAGAAATATTTTCCTACCTCCAAATTGGCTATACATAATCATTACATGGTAATGGTTGCCAGTATTATTTATTAATTTAAGGAAAATTTATTGCAAGCCATTCAGTCATAAAAAGCCATAATAGGCAAAGCTATACCAAAGGACGTGAACAGTACTACACGCCACTATAATATTAATCAAGCAAATAAATTCGATCTTCACAACAAATAAAATACCAAAGTCATAAAAAATATAAAAAATACAGAATAATTGTTTGTCAAATTAATTAGTAACATTGTATTATTGTCTTGGAGAGAGATAGCGCAGAGAGAGAGCGGGAGAGGGATAGGGAGAGGGAGAGAGAGTGTGAGAGAGAGGGGTGGTAGGAGCCGGGGNGAGATAAAAGAAACAAGAAAATATTGGGAACGATCAGTACTGCAGTATGGTTAACAATTATTTGAGGCAGAAATATTTACTATAAAAGAATCAAAATATACACATACGTAGCTAGCGTGTTTTGAACATCTTTCACAATTTTGCCTAATTTACGAAGAGAACAATAAATGCTGTTTGTGTAGTTTGGATTATCAGGGACAATGGCTTTCAAGCTGCTTTACAACCAAGTTCCAAAAAATAACCTTTGAAAATATGTAATGCAGGATAGGCTCCTGTTTTTTTAATGTTAATCTCCATTTTATTTTGTACCCAGAGACTTATCAGAGTCTTGATCTAAGAGGTGATGAATGGGAAATGTTTATATAGGCTGTGCATGGTAAAGTGAGCACTTTTGAGGCCCTAGTTACTTTTTTACTTTCAGCCATTGTTTATAGTTTAATCACCTTTTAAAATAAACACTGCCATGTAAGTAATAAACACAGTGTGTACATTCTACCGCACTCCGAATTTGACGTCTAATGACAAATTATAATATATATTGGCTATTATTCCAAATGAGAAGGCTTTCAAAAGTGCTCACTTTACTGTGAATAGCTTATATCAAGAAACTACACCGGTATCTGTAATGAAGACTGCAGTATCGGAAGTTGGTTACTGCTTCACACTCTCTAGAGAGTGTCATAGATGTTTTTCGTGAATGCGATAATGGCAGTAATTCAACTCTTCGTAATCTAGCCTGTTGCCAGGTTGACAGTGCGATTTTTTTTCATTTATGTAATAGCTATGGATTATTTTTTTTCTTTTTAAAAACTGCATTCAATTTGTTTAACAGTGGACGTAGTTATGAGCCTAGATTTTGTTGTATCGAATGGCCCAGCTGAAGAAGACAGTGCACGCTACCAACATCGACTGGAGCTGTTTTCCGCGTTTGAGGCCGAGAAGCGCGTGAGCGATAAGGACGACACTAACACGCGCATCAAGTACGTCTTGACCTCTACGCGGAAGAACCAGAACTGGCGTGCACTCTTCTCGTCCTTCTGCTCTGCGTGTACATACGAGGCTTTAGGCGGCGACCTTACCATTTTATTGATGGGAAGTCTGTAGCGAGGTTCAACGAAGCCCCCTCTAATACTTTGTATGCAGCTAACACGAATATGCTGAGACACAGCGCTTTGAAAAACCAGTTTTTAGATATTTTTAATAAGCACAATGTCTTGAAAGTAATCGACAGACGTATTCTGAAGTGTACGTTATTTTATAGATCAGCACATTGGGCACACGTTTGTAAGTTTCATTAAAAAAAACTAATTCTAAACACTTTGCAACGCAGTTTCAGCTCCTGGTAGGCGGGTCTCTTAAAAATTAAAATACCATTTTTTTTTTCATAAGAACATTTTCCTTCGTTGTATGTACTTTGTCACCAGATTCAATACATGTTTACTCGTGTATTATGTACATTAGAATCTTAATTTTGAAGAAATATTTCAATAAAAAAATCATAATATAATTTGAGATTGTGAAATTTTTTTGTTGTTGACGTAGTATGGCACTTCATATAACTGATGCGCATTCTGAAAATACCAGCATAAAATGTGCTTGTTACTCTACGCCATAAATCACTAGAATATGCATTCAAAACATGTACTGTATATGGCGTTGCTCTTCGAAGTTATTTTTATAATGTTGATGTTAATCTGTTTACGGTTACCTGAACACATCTAAAATCGACCTCTGAAAAACGTCGCTCTTCTCAACTGCATATATTTCAAGAACAGGCTGAATAGCATGCACCCAATAAAGCTGTTAACGAGAGAAAGTAGCTCCATGTCTTAACGTTGAATTAAAAGTGTTATGTTAACACTGTGAAAACTGAAATTATATATTAGCTAATGTGCATTATATTTAATTTTTCAATACATTCACAGTGACTAGCCCCATGGCAATGTTAGTTTTACATACGGTGGAAGAATAAACTATGTGCTATCTCGTAGTATTTCGAAATAACAAAACTAAGGCCTATATTCTGAGGGCATGGCTTTACATGATATCAATAATACAATGATAGAAACACCAAATCATTTAAAAAATTACATTCGTCATTTTTTGTCTAAATATGAGACTTTTAACTTAAAATATTGCTTCATATAAGTCACAAAAAGCTATTTTTACACAAAATTTGGTTTCAACTAAAGCGGTTTTTGATGCCTCAAGATTATCGTGTTGGCAATTTTATTGCAATCCGATACGTGGTTTACCCCCGTTATTTCATCTCAAAAGTTGAAATTGAAATACGGGCGAACATCACAAAAAAATTACAAAGAAAATATTTTCGTGGTATTCTGATGGCATGGACAATTAATTTAAGCTGTAGTGTGATGTATTATTTTTATTATGTTTTCACATTTGTATGAAACCAAATATAAATTTTAAATTCATACTTTCTTCCTAAGTGTAATTTTATCTATAAAAAAAAAGTAGGTTATATAAAGGTAGAGAAAACTCTGGACTCGTGAACACGAGCGGCGAACTGGAGGGGAATGTGCATCAGAGGGTGTTGTTTCCCGGATGAAGGTCGCTGTTTCGCCGCCGTCGCTTTACATCACCGGAGCAAGCTCATCAGTGCGGGGTAGTACAAGTCCTGGGGAGGGCTCTTGTCCACACAGTTGTCTTGCATTTGAAACGCGGCGGAAAAGAGAGGCTAACCCCCTCCCTCCCTCCCTCCGCACCCATTAAACTGTTATACTTGAGCCATGCTCGCTTGGTTGGCCAGGAAAGGCAGAGGGTTGGGGAGGGGGTTTTATTTCCATAGCCGTGGCCGGAATGTGAGTGTTGTATGCGAAGGGGGATGGGGGGTCGCTTGGAATGCAGCGATGCGCGCGCATTTGGCACACAGCCCCGGCCGGCGGCCTGCCGTGGGATAGCCGGTGGTGACCGCACCGCCAGGGAATTCGACTGGCGCCCCCACTCGGATCCACACGTTGGAAGTCCAGCGCCTCCGGGGCCCTCTAGCGTCCAGCCCCGGACCCCACCAACCCGCAGTAAGGGAAATGAATCCTTTAGCTTGGTTCACAACAGTAACCACACAGAACATAGGCCGTGTGCACGATAACTAACCGACATGTGTTGCATTGGTTGCATTGCATTTCTTGTGCGGACGCATGGGGCAACAGCCAATCAGAGCAAAGCATACACTTTTCAACGAAGTTGTTAATTTAAAATGGAAGAATAGTTATGCTGCAGAAACGAATAAATGTCGCAATATATTAATTTAGAGAAAAAAACATGTGACTGTTTACCAGCAGAAATTTTTAAAAGTTGTTAACATCTTAACAATAGCAAAAACAAAGATTTTTAAGAAAAGTAAAAATGTTAAATGTTTTAAATCACTGTCCATTTTCCGCACAACATCATAATATTGAATGAAAATCCATTATTTACCAACATTGCAAACTGGTGTCAGACTCGTCGCAAAATTTCATTGACTAAAAATAATACAGAAGTATTCAATTGTGAATCAATTTCGCACAAGAATTCTGATAATATGAATGTTCTACTATTATGGTCTGTGCTATGTGCTTATGTATTTTGATTGTGAACGCACCATTACCAAATATACCTCAAGTTGTGGTTCTTCTCTCATATCTTCACCATTTAAAAATAATGTTCTATTTATAAACATAATATTTACTATAGTCCATTCCGTAGTTACTTCCCACTTTTCTGAAGCCTCGCTTAAGTTCTATTTTACGCTATTCCTCCACCCCATGCAAACAAAGCGTAACTAAGTCTTGAAAATTACAGCAAAGAGGCAACGCACCGTATTTGTGCGCGGTCAGTTTAATAACATTTTGCATGAGAAATATTTCTTACTAGACATTACGAACACACCTATTTAATCCCTGTTTCTATTTATGTTAATTATAAATGAAATATTTTAATGTATAGATAGAATATAAGCAAAAGTTCAATTTCACCAAAAATAAAACACTTTTCTGTTAACAGAAATATAAAACGATTGTGATACGTGGCATATTTATTAAACCAACAAACATGGGGTGATTTTTCAACGGTTTGATTTAAAAAGTGTTAAGATACTGCGAATAGACTATACCCGCGCATCGCGTGTTTTGCAATAAATGATAATGTAGTTCTTATTTATATATATATTAGAAACACGTGCTTGGTTACGTACTACCACAGTCGGTAAGTTCGTGGACTGGCGCCTTGACCGTAGGCAGCCACGCACTACGGCGTCTTCGACTTACCGACTGTACTACGCATTTTCATTTTGTTGGCGGTAGCACAGGATTCTTTGTCTTCGTGGCTCTCGTGTCTGTTATTTCATACCACGTGAATTTTTTTATGAATATTCGCATGAAACGGTTCATTGAGTAGTGATTCATCATCTTCATGATTGTGATTCTTATTCTTTCTAATGTATTTGTAGTATGACTGCGGACATGCAACGCAATCAATAATTTTGCCCAGGAAACGCAGACCATCATTTAAATAATAATAAATTAAAGGCTGATGTCGTGCGCACTGCCTGCCAACATAACAAAGTGGACATCTATGGATTACTCTGCGTTCTAACGTTGGTTATACCATAGCAAATAAATGAATAATATATAGGCTGCTCACGGTAAAGTGAGCACTTTTGAGGCCCCAATTACATTTTATTTTCAGCAATTTTCTATAATTTAACCACCTTTTTAAATAAATATTGCCATGTAAGTAGCAAACACATTTTGTATATTCCATCGCACTTGAAAGTTTACGTCTAAGGCTAAAATAAAATATATTTATTGTCTATTACTCCAAATGAGAGGGCTTTAAAAAGTGCTCACTTTACCGTGAACAGCGTATAAGATTATTTCCTTGTAAGGTCCTTGGGTCCAGTAGCCTCCAGTCGCGACGCCTACTTACATCCGCCTGATCAACGCGGTGCAAACACTGCGCTCGACACTACTCAGCTTTTGCAACTTCGTCCATGCGCGTTGTTATTGTTATAATTAGCGAGAAACTCTTTAATTCTTTCTTAGGCCACGGAAAGTAAACTTCCTGCAGTAGAGTGAGTGAAGAGATTTGGTCGGCTCTTAACATCGAGGTCTTGAGAGCCGATGAGGGTGAAGTGAGGTGATTATGGAGCGGCGCCGGAATGAGCGGGAGGGGGAAACGGGAGATCCCCGAGAAAATCCGCTGACCAGTGACATCGTCCGTAACGATTCTCACATGCGAATATTCCGGGAGCAGCCCCGCCGGGAATTGAGCCCGGTTTGCCTCCGTGGGAGGCGAGAAGTCTAACCACTACACTACCGTGGCCTTCCTGCAGTAAATAATTATTTTTTTCCCTGTCGAAAGAAGTCACGATAAACTTCATTCCCACAGTTAAATAATGTGTTATTTACAGATTACAATTATATTATAAACCATTTCACATAAAAAAAATATTTCCATAAATTAGAAATTTTTTTAAAGTGGTTTTTATAGTATAATTTATTACGCTCTTGAATTATTTTTACCCATACGCCGACGTAAAACGTACTAGATATTACTGCAGTATAACTGCTGGGGGAAGGGTTGAATATCCATCTTGAAGGCAATTTTCTTGTACAGAAACTCTGAAGGGGACAAGAGAAGGTATTAAAAACTTCACACGGACGTTGCTAAAGCGTTAAAGACACGAAGAAGCTTACAAAGTTTTAAAAATATTTCCTTAATGAAAATCTGATTAACTTTCCTATTAGTGTGGTCTGGCGGCGAATAGCATTATAGGGTACCTTCCCCCGCCATATTGAATTTTTGGGTTTTCTAGCGTATTTATACTTTTTAAAGAAGAACATTTTTAAAGTTCCCCTATACCCAACTAGTTATTGATCTTACGCTGAAATACAAACATAACGACAGAACTAAAAACTCGTATTTATGTCACAATATTGATCTTGCCAAGTTTTGGAAGAATTAATATTGTGACGTAATTATGATTTCCTAGTTCCCTTGTCTTGTCTGACCGAGCGAGGTGGCTCAGTGGTAACTCACTGTGCTTATGGGTCACCGGAGGCAAGGGCTGGGGGCTGTGGTGCCGTCCGCCATCTTGGATGACGTCACAGGCAGCGCTCGTGGCCGGTAGCGCGGGGAGTCCTTGTCGGCCTGGAGCGATCATTTTATGACGTCATGGCGGACATGTCTGTTATCCTTACCCCAAAAACAATATAATTACACTATTGTATTTTAGGTATGGGCATTAGTATATCAAGACAGTAAACTTGTCAATGCCATAGGGGGAAAAAAAAAAGAAAATAAGTTTGTTATATATGAGACCACTTTGTAAAAATACTAAAACAAGTAAATTTATGCTTCTGGTAACGTTGCAATGGAAACGACATTTTCTACCCACACAACTCGAGCAGCATATGAAATAGTGATTCGAAGTTATATTGCATAACGAAGCCTTGCATAAATACGTAGATCTACGTCCACAGTCGGCATTGCAAAATATTTATGCGTCGCTCCATCATAAAACGTTGCCGTTCAACGATACCTCGTGGATAAGTCAGAAATGACAACGGCCATTGGAGCTGAATATAGGTGGACCAGACGGCCACCCATAAATTACGCCGAGCTGCGGGTCAAGTCATCACAACACCACGAAGGCCGTCAGGCCTTTGATTAAATATCCTGTTCCGATAAGATCTGACGGCCGAGCCAGCCAGTAGCGCCGGTGTCCAATCCCCAATCCACTCACATCGCACAGTGCCATCTACACGACACTGATGTAACGAAGAGAGTCGTAGCCAGAGACCCTTTGAAATTGGCTGTTTCGCCTACACTGGCGCTTAAGGGTGCCGGACCACAAAATAATTAATTATTGTATAATTGTACCAAACATTTTTCAACTCGTACGCATTGTATGTCATGACATTTTCCTCGAATAAAAAAATGTCACACTTTGTATTTTTTTAATAATTTGATGTCAAATACAAAATTCTTCTATTTTGTTGCAGCCGAAATAACAAATACTAAGTTGTACAGGTGAAAAGATTTACAACACAAATTAATGCCGTGACATATATGTAATCACTAAATAACATTCCATACATTAAAAAATATTAAAATATGTAAAACATATTTCTATATTTAACTTTTTGATATATATGGCATGTTATTTGGTGATAACATATGTGTCACGGAGTAGCCCATGAGATTAGTTTACTTTGTAAATGTTATTATCTGTACAACTTGGTATTTGTTAGTACGGATGTAACAAAACAGGAGAATTTTGTTTTTGACATCATATTATTCAAAAAAATATAATGTGTAAAATGTTTTCATTCGGGGAAAATGTCATCACAGACAATTCGTACGAGTTGAACAATGTTTTGTACAAATATAACATTACCAGTTTATTGGGGTTCGTTAAACTGCATTGCAAAATGTTTGAAATATATTTTTTTATAACAAAACCAGTGCTCCTAATTTTCATAACACTTTACTCACAGTATTCTTATCGATTACTTTAAAGACATCACGCTCATTAGGAACACCATTTCGGAGCGCATCAGTATATATAAACAATTTTTCAAAGCGCTGTACCTAAAAAAAAATTCTGCTCAGATACATAAAAAAAAGTATTCAAGCGACGTGCAGTGAATCTTGCTGCAGATTTTCCAGCAACAAAATATAGTCATCACTTAAAATCCCATAGGTAGACGCAGCACGACGAGAATACTGCACGCCAGTTCAAAGTTTTGCACTTATTGGCGATGGCGCACTAGATGCACGTAAAATTTTAGCCCTTATAGCCCCTTCTCAGCTTAAAAAACAGAAAATACCTGCAGGTATAGTCTGTTCATGTAAGAGATGTTTGGTTGTTTACTAAATAAATTATATATCCTATCACAATAGTTTTATTCTTTCAGTAACTTTTAAGCTTTTTATTTCACAGTCAATATTTATTAAACAGTGAGAAAAGATACATGTTGGCAATGGCTAGTAAGAAATAGTTATTTTTTTAAATTCTGTTACGTTGAGTTTTATTGTGTTATTTGTAAAGGAAACTTTTCTCACTGCCATGTTTAGGTTTTAAGGTTGCACCGTTCGAAATTTGTTTCATTGTTATGTATAAAAACTGTTTTTGACTGTGTATCCGGCGCAAAAATATAGTGCATCGTTTTTGCTTTGACTTCTCTTCGAGTCTCATTTACATGTGGCGGAATGATACGTTGTGAGTAGCCCGAAAGTAGAACTTCAACTGGGTTTGAAAATTTGTAATTTCACTGTATTCGCAATTTATTTACACTTTTTGAATCAAACCTTTGAAAAATTACACCATATATGGCATGTCTGGTTGTTTCCGAATTATATTATGTATCAAAAGCGTTTTATACTTGTGTTAGCATTAAAGTTCCTTATTTATAGTTAAATTGAAATTTTTATTATATTTTATCTATAAATTATAATATTTCACAGTGAGGAAATAGGTGTGTTGGCAATGTTTAGTAAGAAATAGTTCTTATGCTAAATATTATTTCATTGAGTGCGCAGGTATGCGGTGCGTTGTCCCATTGGTGTAGTTTTCTAGACTCGGATAAGCTTTGTTTGTATGGGATGGAGGAATATCCTGGAAGTAGAACTTTCAGAAAAGTTTGAAGTAACCGTGAGTGGACTATAACTACGAATATACTATAGGTGGGTGCGGGCTCCTTAATGGTTAACTGAGCACTTTCGAAATCAACTTTTGGAAAATATCACTGCCCTTATCTACGCGGTTTTTAAATGGCACAATATCTGGCATGTACCCAGTAACGTTGGTAGCGACCGAGGGAAAGCATTTCCACGTGTTGATGTTGAATTAAATGTGTTAAGTAAACATTTTTGTATAATTAAATGATTTCTTTTGCTGTCTGTTTTTTTATGTGTATAAATTAACAATGATCAGATTTGTAATATATTTAATGTTCCTAATAGTTCCAAAGTTTCACTTGTTCGACGCATGGAAAAAGTGAGCAGGTCCGCGTAAGAATACACAATTTACGTACAAGAAGATCTTAATGCTCCCGCCTACATGGTGCTTGAACTGAGCGGCAGTCTGTTTGAAATACACGTTTTTCAACGAAACTATTAAATGTGCGCGCAATGTGCTGATCTACGAAAATAACACATACTTTAGAAGAGGGCTGTTGACTGCTTTCAAGACGTTCATTAGAAACACTATTTCATGGTACTCCAAAAAAAAGGCTAAAAATGTATTTTTCAAAGCGCTGTATCTAAGAATATACGCATCAGATGCATACAAAACTACTCAAGGGCCCTGCACCGAACCTTCCTGCAGACTTATCATCAATATAATAGGGTCACCGCTGAAAGTCCCAAAAATACACGCAGTGCAACGAGAACACCGCGCGCCAGTTCATAGCGTTGCGATTGCACTTGATGCGCGTGGCAGTGTCACCCTTATCGCTCCCGCGCTTCTCGACCTCAAACGCGGAAGAATGCTCTAGGTGGGCGACAGGGTCTTCAAGATTGTTCTTTAGTGATACAGTGCCGTCTTGTAATGTCTATCAGAGTATTTGATACGAGTCAGTTTGGAAGTAGATGGAGACACGTCGCGACTGCAGCGCGGACGGCGGCGGAGAGAATGCGCGGGGCCGGCTGGTCCAGTCGGGAGCGACGTCGCGGAGAAGGAGCCGCGGATGACGATGGTGGACGGGCCGGGCGACTGGCGACTTGCCACCCGGCCGTTCTGCTCGAGCGGCCGCCGCGGTCACTCACCCCTCTCTTCGCTGCCTGTCACGCTCGTCTGCACCCCATCTCGCCCCTCTAGAACAGTGACCCCGAGTCAACTGCCTCAGGACTCCGCCACCAACCACGCAGGTCCTCGTAACTCGGATAGGGAAAACGAAACCTTACCGAAGATACCCGATGCCTGTCTGAAGTCGAGGTTGTACGGTCTTACAACTTCGGCATTTAAAAAAATTATTACATAATTAAGCAAAGTATTAAACTACACTGAAGAGCCAAAAAAAACTGGTACACCTGCCTAGTATCGTGTACACCCCCCCCCC
>NQII01002268.1:340250-368487 GCA_002778355.1 Clitarchus hookeri | reverse complement strand
ATTTTTTTTTTCACCAACATCTGCACAGACTTACCAATGGAAGGTCTCACTATGACTACTGGAAGGCCTTTTCCTTGGGTCAAGACAACATTCTCAGCAATCGCTTTGGAGAACACGTACGTGTTTGGCCAAGGGCGTATTATCCTAAAAATAACATATACATAATGAATTATAACAACGCTTGCAATTTTCATCTGTTTTTAATTCAGGTAAAAATTAATTTGCAAATATTACCATTACAAACCTTATTACTACTATACTCTCATATGCGTATTTAAAAATAGTGTGAGAGGTTTGTGGTACAATGCTAAGACAAAAAGTTAGTCTATATTTTACACTGAAAAGTAATTTTGAGTTAGCCTACTTTGTAGAAAATAGGTAGTCTTGTGAGATTACCTTTCATTTCATAAAACTTATTATCTTGTATGTCATAATATTTACAGTGTACATATATGCTAACTGTTTTCAAATAAAATTCATATATTTATATTTAAAATCTAAGTAAATCAAAATTTTTTAAGCCGAATCATAAAGTCGTATCTCGCTAAGCACACTTTGTACGAGTGAACTGCGTTCTGATAACAATTCTGTGTTATAAAATTTGCATCCATAGGGAGTTCAATATTTTCATTTGTATACTACAGAATATAATTGTATCTCATTTATTTACGTAAATATTATTATCCCCAGCAAATGGTAACAAAATTTAAAGTAAATGACATGATTCAGGTCTGTAAAAATTTTATATTTTTCAAAGTATTTTAAAATGCCTTTTTTTAAGACATCCATCTTTCTACGAGACAGGTGTTGTAAAAATGTTTATTATTTATTTATTTTTCTTACTTTTTGATTTTTTCCTGAGCTCTTCCGTGTTTGATCAAGGCATTTTAAATGCAATGTCATTAAACTGTACCGAACATAACTATATTGTGCATAATAGCAAAATAACTCCGTGATTCATATTGCCGTTTGTGTACAAATACATTGGAAACGTTCTTTCTGCATATGCCAGACTGTCCAAAGTGTATGTGGATATTTAATATATATTTAATTGTAAGTAAGATGATGTTCAGATTAAATCAGTTAATCGGGGAAAAATAAATATAATTACAAAGATTAGCAGGGAGCCTAGTAAACCATACAAGTGTGTTGAAAGCGTGTAAAGAACATTATAGGCCTAACTGACAATAAATAACCCAAATAATCTTTGTAAACTGTAAATGCATTTACCGTTCAAACAGAATATTTTTAAGGTTCTAAAGTCAGCAAAAATACATAAATACAACATTATAACTCAATCATTGGTAGAACATAAGGATGCTAAATAAATACTGTAACGTAAATGTTATTTTTATTTTGTGAAAAGCTCAGAAAAGGGAGTAAAATAAGCATTTGCCTTTTACAAATATTGTTTTCATTTCCGTACACACAGTGTTACACAGCCCCATTTTAATATGCATTTTATACACGGCAAAACCAACTTTTAAATAGACAAAATTTGATATATGCGTCCAAGTACTATTGATGCAGGCTAAACATCATTTCCGAGCACCACTATGATCAGGAGGTTACATCATGATTAGCCTTTCTGCACATAAACATGATACAGGAAACACAATATTTGTCTGTAATAGTTTTAACATGGGAATGTTTTTATGGTGAAAAATACATTTTGGCAGAAATATGGGAGGAACATTGTGTGAATAGAGCAAGATACAAAATGTTCACAAACACAGTTAATGTTTAATGAAATGACAGAGTTTGGCGAGTCAATAATTTTCGAACAGGCGATTTGAGGTTGGATCGGCCTCACTTCAATTCAGTGTAATATTGTGAGTTTACGAAGTGCGCCTATGATGTATTGCATTGACAAAATGTGAGAAGTACATCATAAAACACACTAACAAACTCACACATATAAATATAAATATATATATAAATAAATATATATATATACATATATATATATATATATATATCTGCGTAAGTGCTACTGACAAACAATATGCACTTATTTATTTAAACAAACAGTGATAATAGCAACGGCAAATTGAAGCACTTGTCGTCATGTATACCACAATGGCTACGAAAACAAATATCAAGAAACCAAATACTAGATTCCTATTGGCTACGCAGATTCACGTGCACGGGAATGTAGCCTAGCTTTCCTGCGCCGGGTCTTGTGAAGATTGCCAAGATTACAATTACATATATATATGTATATATATATATATATACATATTTGTGTGTCTGTGTGTGTGTGTAATTAGAAACAGCTGAGTGTTTTTGGTTTAGTAAGTTGCAATACGGTACATTTCTTCGTATTATAGAACAGTTAAAGTATTCATCCCGGAAGGTTAGCTCCTGTTTTGTTTCTTGTTCTGTGTACTTTTTCTTACCTTTACCTGCATTTTAGACCAAGTTTAGAGACAAGGTTGCCATATCTCTTGAAATAAATTTTTTGTCGAAAATAATAAACGTTCCTTTGAGCTAATATCTTTTTTTTCTGGATAAAAATATGTTGTTTTATAGCTCATTTCTAAATTGATAAATAATGCACTTTACTGCCTCTGCGAATTGTTATATGCGAATAACCCCCGTCAATCATACTTAAAACTTTAGATTTTCCTTAAAAAAAAAGTGTTAGTTTATATGTAATAGTTCATTTCATTATTATTTTCGTAAGCTCTCTCTATGATTATTTACAAGAGTGTACCACCCGTCGGTCATACTTAAAAACTGTGGAATTCACCAACACTTGATTAACAACACCAAATATGCGAATTAAAATTTTTTTCTGGATAAGAATAACATGTTCGTTTAAAGCTCATATCTCATTTGATAAATAATGCTGTTTACTAAGATCCCATACACCAGACATTGTTTTCTTATCTATTACTTTATGCAATACGTGACTATGAATATCATATTGTCGGCTGCTTTTGTACATAAACTCTGGCAATGTGATGTTTCATGTATACTATTTTTCCTATGTAGCTGAGTAGTTTCGGGCATGAATATTACCTATAACTTTTTCATGACTTTACGGAACGGATAATTTATATAAATATACACACATACATATGCACATATAATCTATAAATGGGGCACTTTCCACCTAACTGTAGAACTGCGGTGAACACGTTTTTCTACATCTCCATTAAACGTGTGTGCAATTTGCTGATCTACGAAAAGAATACTCTCTTCAGTCTAGGACTGTTGAGTACTTTCATGACGTCACGCAAATAACAAAACCCCTTTCAGAGCACTCCAACATAGCTGTAAACCTGTCAAACCTAAGAGCTAACTCTCATCACAATTACTAACAATAACTACAATGACGAAGGCGACCTCACGCTTATTGCACACTACTTTTTTACAGTCAGAAATGATGAACGTTCGATGTTAGTTAATCAAGCTGTATGAACTAATGAGAGGTTGTTCACGGTAAAATGGGCACTTTTGAGGCGGTAGTTACTTTTTCCCTGTCAGCCATTTTTTATCCTTCAACGACATTTATAAATAACTATAGCCATGCAAGTAATAATCACAGTGTATATATTTCACTAGCCTCGAAAGTTAACGTCTAAGACTAACAAGAAATATATTTATTGACTATTCCAAATGAGAGAGCTTCCATGAGTGCTCACTTTACCATGAATAGTCCACATCAAAATGGCCTACCGTTTCCGCGCTAAATGGACACAGAAAACTTTCTGTTGTTGCGATAGAGTACCAGGCTACTTCCTGCAAGGTATCACATACTGACTATCGCCAGAAGCAAAGAAGGAATGTCGGTACCCTAGGCCTAGTAAAGTACGATACATGTTGTTTTAAGTTTTCTAATTGTTCTTCACCGTCGTCTCTGCTGTGTGACACGACAACATGCAGTAGTAGCATGCGGGTAGCATTGTGTGTGTGACACGACAACATGCAGTAGTAGCATGCGGGTAGCATTGTGTGTGTGACACGACAACATGCAGTAGTAGCATGCGGGTAGCATTGTGTGTGTGACACGACAACATGCAGTAGTAGCATGCGGGTAGCATTGTGTGTGTGACACGACAACATGCAGTAGTAGCATGCGGGTAGCATTGTGTGTGTGACACGACAACATGCAGTAGTAGCATGCGGGTAGCATTGTGTGTGTGACACGACAACATGCAGTAGTAGCATGCGGGTAGCATTGTGTGTGTGACACGACAACATGCAGTAGTAGCATGCGGGTAGCATTGTGTGTGTGACACGACAACATGCAGTAGTAGCATGCGGGTAGCATTGTGTGTGTGACACGACAACATGCAGTAGTAGCATGCGGGTAGCATTGTGTGTGTGACACGACAACATGCAGTAGTAGCATGCGGGTAGCATTGTGTGTGTGACACGACAACATGCAGTAGTAGCATGCGGGTAGCATTGTGTGTGTGACACGACAACATGCAGTAGTAGCATGCGGGTAGCATTGTGTGTGTGACACGACAACATGCAGTAGTAGCATGCGGGTAGCATTGTGTGTGTGACACGACAACATGCAGTAGTAGCATGCGGGTAGCATTGTGTGTGTGACACGACAACATGCAGTAGTAGCATGCGGGTAGCATTGTGTGTGTGACACGACAACATGCAGTAGTAGCATGCGGGTAGCATTGTGTGTGTGACACGACAACATGCAGTAGTAGCATGCGGGTAGCATTGTGTGTGTGACACGACAACATGCAGTAGTAGCATGCGGGTAGCATTGTGTGTGTGACACGACAACATGCAGTAGTAGCATGCGGGTAGCATTGTGTGTGTGACACGACAACATGCAGTAGTAGCATGCGGGTAGCATTGTGTGTGTGACACGACAACATGCAGTAGTAGCATGCGGGTAGTATTGTGTGTGTGACACGACAACATGCAGTAGTAGCATGCGGGTAGCATTGTTTGTTAAGCACTGCGTATCTGCAGCCAAAGCTTTGTGTGTGGTAAAAACGCACACCCAAAATGTGGTAGCAACAAGAGGGAGAATTTTTGTTATTTTGGTCGCACTGCTCAATTAACCAGCATTACAATTTCAACAACACCTGAGGGTAAAATAGTTATATGCATTAAGAGGGGTGCCACCTCTGTTTTTTATGGTGGGTGGTATTAATGAGGTTGCTGTTAGGATGGAGATCATAACATAAAACAATTATCGGATACTGTAATTTAATTTCACATAGTTTCTGAGGTTTCGCTACTTCAGTTAAGGTACGAACTTTCCCATGTATTTCTTACTTCTCAATTAGGCTCCATACTGTATATACAAAGTTCTATAGTCATTCAGTGTATATTGAAGCTGTGGCATAGCAGACGATTTCTCATGATGGAATGTTTCACAACTTTAGGTGATATTACAAGTGTCAAGGTGCACATTAATTACACCTATAACGAAAACAATTTTTACTTCACATTTTAACATAAATATGTAAGGTCCAATTCCGTGTGTAATATTTTCACTATTGCTTATTTTGATTACAAATGCATCCACGCTTCCAAATTCAGACACAATTAATCATAAATTACTGTCAATATCATATACAGAAAGGCAGGGAAGCTACTAGGTAAAGAAAACTATGGGAACTCATTGTGAATACTGTGGTATTACATGTTCATTGCCTTTCTTTTTAATTCGTATTCATGCAATGATTTTTAATGCCATTATAGTCTCGTAAACCACAACATAATTCCCAAAGTAGCCATCCCCACCCTCCCCTACAACAGCTTCTTTCTGTCACTTTCTCAACAAATTCGTCATAATTATATCTATAATTTTTTTATGTGTGAAGAACAGTGTCAGGTGATAAAATTGAAGGAAAAAGGTGGTTTTCTAAGAGTTGAAAAGCATGAAGTAAGTACCATTAAGACATACAGACCTCTTTGTCCAAAGACTCGGGAATTTTTCCTAAACAAAGATAGTCAATAAACTGTACTTTTAAGTGTAACAAACACAATTCTGCACTATTGTACTGCTACAATTGTTCAAATGTGATAGTCGCAGGGCCACGATGGCTGAGCAGTTTGCCTGCTCTCCTCCCACCATGGCAAACCGGGTTCAATTCCCGGCCCTGGCACTGGGTTTTCGCATATGGGAATCGCGCCAGACGATCCCAATGTTCAGCTGTCGCCCTTTCATTCCGGCGTGCTGTTAAGAGCCGCTCAAATCTCTTCACTCACTCTTTTTAGCAGCTGGTTGCGGAATCACCTGCACTTTCTTCTAGCTAGCTGGGAAGATGTTATATTTTAGTGAATCAATCAAAGCAATTCGTTTACCGGAAGTGAAGGGTTCGTGCCTCATTGTAATCTGTTTTTAGTTAACACATGGCGTAATTCAGAGTATTAATTAGAAGCAGCACTGTCATTTACCCCCTCCCTCCAAGCTCAAACCAGCGTATGGGCTTCGGAAGACACGTTTCAGTCGTAATTACCGCAGAGAAAGGTCAAGCCGAGGTAGGAGTGCGTGCAGGCCCTTACACGTGTCCTGCAGCGCAGTCCTCCCACCCTCCTCTCCTTTCTCTAGCAAGCCAAGTGAAATTTGTAAAAGCCGAGAAGTCACGAGATAGGCAGGCGTATGATGCCTGAAGTCAGAAAACACGCACCTAGAAACAGCTGACAAGCTTGGAAAGGGTGCCAACTCCCCACCCCCTCCCTTCAGCGTTAGCTAACCACGGGACAATGTGGTCACACACCGCGGAATAATAAGCTGACAGGGTACGTTTTAGGGTGTAGCCATCTTCCCCCCACCCAACCTTCAGGAACCACGGCACGTTTTAGAAGTGCACTGTACTGCTTCCTCTTACCCACCCTCTCCCCCATCAAGAAAGACACGTTTAGAACACTTAGGGAGGGAGGCTAGAAATGATATAAGCCCCTTTGATGAGAGGGTGGGGCTTCAGTTGAATATCAGTACACAGAGGGAACAGTTCGTCATCAGTAGGAGTTTGGGACAGTTCATTATCACAGTGCCGAGAGAAGTCAATCGCGCCGAGAGAGTTAGGCTGGGAGATCGGAACCCAGCCACGTCCGCGAGTTGAAGCAACGAGCAGCAGGTGACGCAGAGTAGTACCGCCACCGCGGGATGCGCAAGAAGGTAGTACATCGCGACATTAAGGGGTCAGCCAAATTGGGTTGCGAGACACAGGGCCGAATCAGAGACAGTTACCAGAGTCACATCGGACTAGTAGTGTCACCACATCGGGACGCGAGTCAGCCAACCATTTACTGCATAAGTCAGTCAGTTTCCAGTCAGTCATTTGCAACGCACCGAGAAGGCGGAGTCGAGTGGTGAACTTCAACAGAAGTGCCATGTCGAGATAGTGGGATTGCCCAGTGCAGCCCAATGCTGCGAAGGACGGGTGGGGGACCGCACACTGGGTCCCTCGCTGGGACGTGGTAGGGTAGTAAGCAGTCAGTTAATACCCTATGCCGAGAACGGGAGCAAGTGGTGAGCCCCAATGGGGGGCGCCACATCGAGAGGAAGCCAGCTGCGTGCAACAAGCCAACCACAGAGTACCTTTAGCAGGGCCATCTAGATCACCAGACCCATCAACAGCCGGAACATATCCGGGCCATCCAGCTCACCAAATCTCAACTTCCGGAGAAACTGCCATGCAACATGTGCAGATAAGTAACCCCGTCATCACTCAGGGTCCTGTCCTGACACCTAATGCCCCTACAGCATCGGAAATGTTAGCCAGAACATTGTAACCAGCCCTTCAGGCCTTGAACTCGCATGGTGTTAATGTATGAGTAAATCTTCGTCTGTAAGTATGTATAAAGTCCCGCAACAGTGCCGGGAATGTATAATAAATTCTTGTTAAATATACCTGTTCCAAACTAAGAAGTCGTGATGAAGTCATTGTGTGTGATATACCGTCAAATCCCAGGCACTATATAGTCTGTGCCACTAAACACTAACCATAGACCCTACAAACCACCCTATACACAACAGATGGGGAGCTTTTAATGTGTTAATTGGCTTCCCAATGTGTGGCGTAGATAAGTCTGTAGAGACCTGATCAAAAGCCAGACTATACCCGAGTAAAGGGGTCTCACCTGTACCAGATCACCGAACTAGTCAGGATGAGCCAATGGCTTTAGGGAGCTTAAAACCCAATGGTGCCCTCTACATCATTAATTAACCTGCCATGAGTCCAAATCCACAGGTCGATAAACTAGGAATTGTCGAGGACTAGTGTATGAGCGAGTTCAAGCAAGAGAGCGAGGCGGGAGAATGAAGGACGTTTAACGAGGAGCATTTAGCGAAGAAGTAGGCCACAACAGCCCATTGCAGGATTAACGATAGTGAAAGTGGCGAGAATTTTCGAGAGATGACGAGTGACAAGAGGGCGAGTGTGAACGAGAGTAGCGAAGGGAGAACGAAGCAAGGCAGAAATTGGCGAAGAGAGTAGCGAGGAGTGGGAACGGTAGGGAAACGAGAGGTCATTTCCACTGGACAATGGGAAATTACGCGTGGTAGGCGGACAGGGATGAAATACTGCGCCTACCGATAAGAAAATTAGGTCATGATTGCCCTGAAGGAGGGCCAATGTCAATGGCGGGAGTAGTAGGCAGGCGGGCGAGTGTATAACCGCGAAGCCAGGCAGGAGAAGCGGAGTGCCACGCTTGTTGGGCCACAAATGCTCAAAAACGGGAAACACAAATAAAAAAAAATTAACCGCAGTGGGTCACTAGGTCAAGGGACAGTGACCCAGGTTAGAAAGATATCGGGCAAAAGCAATAAACGCCGCGAAGCAACACAGCCCTATGTGTAATCTCATTTTATACACCCAGGGCTGCTGCACGCATTATGTCAGTTAATACACACCAGGCGGAGAGATAATGTCGCCACTGCGCCTGCCGATACTAAGTGTGGAGAGCCGGAAGATAATACACCCGAGTATTCATTCATGCAGGGCGGACCGATAAGAAATGTGGTCGCGCGCAAGAGACGAGATTACAGAGGCCAGAAAAGAATATGTGCATGGGAAGATGAGTGGAAAGGAGACAGGGGAGAGCGAAGAACTGAAGGAGATCTAGCGCATGCGAGAAGAAAGCGGACATAGAACAGACAGTAGGCGAGAAGCGTAGAGATGAAGAAAAGTGCACCGACCCAGAAGCGAATCCGGGAGATCGCAGCCACCGACCAAGAAGGAGCCTGCAAAGCAACAGTCCAGATTCAACAGAACGAGAGGAAGGAAATGCATCATTCCCAACCTCATCGCAGATGCCTAGGCTCACCAAGGATCACAGTGCGAGGCGAAAGAAGAAACCACCCGCAGCCGAAAGAAACAGTCTGTGGGTAAGTGTACCCATGTCACCTGCTGAGACAACTAGGGCAGGATACCCGACCTGCCAGCCAACCTAAGTGTGCCGAAATTTAAGTGCGACAAGAACTGTTTATAGTTTGACCTGTGAAGTTGGGGCCTTCAGTCGAAAGACATGTAGATGCCACACTTAAGTGTGACTGAGTGTAATTTAATTTAATTTATAAGGTACCCAATATATGCCATCAGCCGGGCACCGGAGTAGAATGTGTTCCTAAGTTTTTTAACGAGAGAGTGGTATGTTTACATTTGCCCTGACAGCAGGCAACAGCTGAGAGACAGATAAGGGTCTGATTTTTTGTTCTTCAACAANGGTATGTTTACATTTGCCCTGACAGCAGGCAACAGCTGAGAGACAGATAAGGGTCTGATTTTTTGTTCTTCAACAATCTGTGAGTCATCTTAATAGTAAAACGTACCATGAATCAGTGTGCTTTGTGGGTCACCGTCAGACCATTTGTCAAAAACCGGCAGGAGTGGCAGACATTAGTGTGAACTCTTGAACAGAGTTACCAGCCTAGTAGATAAGAGTTGTTTTCCATTGACGACCTGTGAAGTCGTCCTTAACGTAAAAATAAATACCTGCGCCAAAATGTAAAGATTGCCAGCTGTGCAATATATACAAGCCATAAGCCACCTGTTTGTTTGCATACAGCAAGAATGTATCCGCCTTACCAAGAAACCGTAGCACAGAAATACGACTAAGGTAGAAGTGTAGTGATCTGGATACATCACTGTAGATCATGTTGTGTAACTCTGTAAATTGTAAACCTGTACAAAGATGTAACCATGTAAGAAGCTTTGTAAGGTAAGAATGTCCGATAAGTGTATCGCCCTATGTATTGTACTTATTTTTGCAAGTTCAAATAGGTAGCCAGGAGTTAAAATTGTGCAGTATCATGCAGTCGACGGAAGAAAGAGAACCCACGTAATAGTCCGTTAGTTTTTTGTGATTAAGAATAGAAGCCTGGTTTTGTAAACCGCAGAGACGGAGTATTAGGCCCTTTTAACAGGCAGGGGCACGCCTGTTAACCGTGGGGACGATGCAGGTCCTTGAGTAATGGCCTGATTAGGGGAAGCGAACACCGCAAAGTAAGGGACAGTTGTAGNCCCCGCAAAGGAAGGGACAGTTGTAGAGAGCGGGAGTCATAGCTGTCATGTGTCCATGGAACAGCCATGCGAGAAATACGTCGCGATAGCCAGGCCAGAAAGGAGGTGCAGTGCGAACATAGACAGCCTACGGCACAGAATAACAGCTCTACAGAGATGAAACCGAATACCGAAAACCGAGTTTTTGGCACAGAGTGTATCAGCGCCGAGAAGACGAGAGGGGAGTTGAAGCATGGTGTAATTAGGAGTATAAATTAGAAGCGGCACTGTCACCAAACCCCCCTCCCAGCTTAAACCAGTGTAAGGGATTCGGAAGACAAGTGTCAGTCGTAACCACCGCAGAGAAAGGTCAAGCCAAGGTAGGAGTGTGTGCAGGCCCTTACACATGTCACGCAGCGCAGTCCTCCCACCCTCCTCTCCACCCTCTAGCAAGCCAAGTGAAATTTGTAAATGCTGATAATTTACGAGATAGGCAGGCGTATGATGCCTGAAGTCAGAAAACACGCACCGAGAAACAGCTAACAAGATTGGAAAGGTTGCCAACCCCCCACCCACGCCCTTACCAGTAAGCTAACTGAGGGACGATGTTTTCATGCACAGCGGAAGAAAAAGCTGACAGGGTACATTTTAGGGTGTATGCCATCTTCCCCCCACCCAACCTCCAGGAACCATAACACGTTTTCGAAGTGCATTGTACTGCTTTCTCCCACCCACCCCCCTCCCCCAACAAGAGAGGCACGTGTAGAAACCTTAGGGAGGGAGGCTAGAAATGATATAAACCTCTTTGCAGAGAGGGTGGGGCTTCAGTTGAATATCAGTACACAGAGGGAACAGTTCGTCATCAGTACGTCAGGGGACAGTTCGGGACAGTTCATTATCACCGCATCGAGAGAATTCAGTCGCGCCAAGAGAGCTAGGCCGGGAGATCGGAACCCAGCCACATCCGCCAGTCGAAGCAATGCGCAGCAGGTGGCACAGAGTAGTACCGCCACCCCGGGATGCACAGGAAGGTAGTACATCGCGACATTAAGGGGTCAGCCAAATCGGGATGCGGGACACAGGGCCGAATCAGAGACAGTTACCAGAGTCACATCGGACGAGTAGTGTCACCACGTCGGGATGCGAGTCAGCCAGCCAGNGCCGAATCAGAGACAGTTACCAGAGTCACATCGGACGAGTAGTGTCACCACGTCGGGATGCGAGTCAGCCAGCCAGGTACTGCATAAGTCAGTCAGTTTCCAGTCAGTCAGTTGCAACGCACTGAGAAGGCGGAGTCAAGTGGTGAACTTCAACAGAAATGCCATGTCGAGATAGTGGGATTGTCCAGTGCAGCCCATAGCCACGAAGCACGGGTGGGGGCCCACACACAGGGTCCCTCGCTGGGACATGGTAGGGTAGTAAGCAGCCAGCTGCGTGCAACAAGTCAACAACAGAGGACNACACACAGGGTCCCTCGCTGGGACATGGTAGGGTAGTAAGCAGCCAGCTGCGTGCAACAAGTCAACAACAGAGGACCTTTAGCAGGGCCATCTATATCACCAGACTCATCAACAGCCGGAACA
Organism: Clitarchus hookeri; assembly: GCA_002778355.1. Classification (NCBI taxonomy): domain Eukaryota; kingdom Metazoa; phylum Arthropoda; class Insecta; order Phasmatodea; family Phasmatidae; genus Clitarchus; species Clitarchus hookeri. Next base: position 356,468 of record NQII01002268.1, on the reverse strand, counting down.
TATCCGGGCCATCTAGCTCACCATACCTCAACTGCCGGAGCAACTACCATGCAACATGTGCAGATAAGTAACCCCGTCATCACTCAGGGTCCTGTCCTGAAACCTAATGCCCCTACAGCATCGGAAATGTTAGCCAGAACATTATAACCAGCCCTTCAGGCCTTGAACTCGCATGGCATTAATGTATGAGTAAATCCTTGTCTGTAAGTATGTATTAAGTCCCGCAACAGTGCCGGGAATGTATAAGTAAATTCCCGTTAAATAAACCTGTTCCAAAATAAGAAGTCATGATGAAGTCATTTTGTGTGATATACCGTGAAATCCCAGGCATCCTACAGTCTGTGCCACTGAAAATTAACTGTAGACCCTACGAACCATCAGTACACCACAGGTGGAGAGTTGCTTTAATGTGTTATAGTAAAACTTTCGATGTTGTAGATCATGAAATCCTGCTAGCGAAATTGACGCCCTTTTTTTAATTTCAATGCAGATGTATGTGAATGTCTCGAATCCTGTTGTAATGACCGGAGTCAGTGCGTTGTACTAAATGGCCCGAGCTGCCGTTTATCATCACTGGGACGCTACTCACTCAACGCGAAGGAAGCTCAAATCCTAGTGAGGGCTCTTGTCCTCCCATTTGTATCAAGCCCAACTGTTTCCTTTCCTTCCGTGCAGATTTCCGCACACTTCGACAAATACGACGTAATAATGGCATTTTAAAATTGGAATCGTGAACTTGCCAAAATGCATAAATGATCTGTTCGAAACTACCTCATTTTAAATCCTGTTAATACACAGTGTATCATGATTGGTTCTCCACCTCTTGTATAAGCTGTTAACCAACATGTCATTCCGTATATTGTCTTCAATAAAAATAAGATTACTGAATCAAATACTGTTGAAAGATTAGGAGTCATAATGGATGAAATTCTGTAAGCCAGGTATATATGTGGGCTCAGCTCGAGCATAAGCATATTCTCCGCGAAAGCATAGAAAGATGAAACTAAGTTCTCAATTTGCACAGTAGTTTAAGATTCCCTTCTGTGCCTATTCGCGGGCAATTTCGCCATGACGTCTAGCATGTGCCTTCCAGGGTTCTTTCCAATGACCGTGAGAGTTCAGTCACAATAAACACTGCAGTGTTGAAGAACGCGTGGGTGGGCAGTACAAAAAAAACCGTTCCTCATCAACCCAAAGTCTGGGTAAGCGAGCGTGATTTTCTTAGTGAACCTTGCAACTAGAAGTCAATTTACCCCAGGTCCGCAATGTTCCATAATTACAGTACATTTTTTTTTTGCCAAAATGTGTTTGTATTGTATATTTCCGAATATTATTTCAGCTGACTGTTCAAAGAACCCCAGGAATGTAGAAATATTTTCACAACCCCAGTGCCATGATACAAACACATGGAATCGTAACTCTTAGTCGTTCTGAACTCTCACTCTATGAATTCAACAACACGATTGTTCCTACAGTGCATGATATTAGGGCAGCGATATGTCTGAAAGGCAATATTAAAATATTTGCTCCTTTCCCCCATCCACCCACAAAACCTAGCTATTGTTTCGTTGACGATTATAATCACATCCACACTTTTGTGGAACTTTTTAACGAGTTTACAGTTTCATCTCATCTCAATTTTTTGTTCACGTCACGAAAGTATTGTAGAAATTATATTCTATAACTTTTTTACTNACAGTTTCATCTCATCTCAATTTTTTGTTCACGTCACGAAAGTATTGTAGAAATTATATTCTATAACTTTTTTACTAAATTTAAGAATTAGTATACAATTTTGGCTTAAGGAGGCAGTCCGTGTGTATATTTTGGGTTAGGCTCTGAAATACTAGCTTTTGAAATCAGGGTATTAACTACCTCAAGAACAAGTCATGTTCGTCACGCCTAACTTTTAACCTACTTTAATGGAAAATATTCGACGATNACAGTTTCATCTCATCTCAATTTTTTGTTCACGTCACGAAAGTATTGTAGAAATTATATTCTATAACTTTTTTACTTAATTTAAGAATTAGTATACAATTTTGGCTTAAGGAGGCAGTCCGTGTGTATATTTTGGGTTAGGCTCTGAAATACTAGCTTTTGAAATCAGGGAATTAACTACCTCAAGAACAAGTCATGTTCGTCACGCCTAACTTTTAACCTACTTTAATGGAAAATATTCGACGGTACACAAAATTTTGCATTGGTGTATCAAAAGTTTTTACTTGCGAACAAAATAAGATATTGCAAAATATAAGTACCCACTATAGACAGTATTTCCACAGCTTATTTTTGGTCATATACTACGTGCAACGTAAAATTGACAGTGCAGTGCAGCAGGTATCTTACTTATCTGCCTTGTAACTGACCAAAATAAGTTAGTTTGGTTTTAAGAACTTTGATAATGCCTGTTTTTGATGGTTGCGATATTGTGTATAATGATTTATCTGAGTTCTCAATGATAAAATAACAGCGATCGCGAAATGCTTGTGTGTGATTGATCTTTAATCTCAAGTTACAGGACCAGGACAGTTGCTTCTTTACAAACTACCTTTACTCTAACTGTAAAACAGACGCACTCTTCACACGCTTGATGCAATCACAAAATACTCAGCGCTGGCGCACCAACGGAATTCTCTTTGAAAGGAACATGGTCAGCTGGTGATCCCTAACCACTAAACAAATGTTTTCGAATGTATATTTTTCTGTTAATATTGTGCGACAATGGAACCAGTTGCCGAATAGTATGAGGCACCTAACGAACAGTTACGCCTTTAAGAAACGCGTTTTAAAATCACTTGTTCTGTGTTACAACATATTCATGGAACTTAAATTGCGAAGAAAACGCAATTTTACATTACATGTTTTTCTATTCATAAATACTATTTCATATGCTAAAAACACATATATTTTAAGAAGATTCACGAGAGACATTTTGTATTGAGTCGTTTGAATGGTTTATGCAATGGCGGTAATAGATTGTTTGAACACTTGTGGACCTACGAAAATTTGAATTCTCATATTTGGTGTTGTGAATCAAGTGTTGGTAAATTTCAAAGTTTTTAAGTGCGACATACGGGTGGTACTATCTTCTTAATATTTGAAAGAGACAGATTAAGAAATTCTTAATGAAATGAGTAATGAGCTACAAACGAACATGTTCTTTTTGTCGAAAAGAAAACTTTGAATTCATATCTTTGGTTTTGTTAAATTTTGAAGTTTTTATGTGTGACTGACAGGGGGTACTCACTAGTAAAAGTTCATAGAGGCAGTAAAGAGTATTATTAATCAATTGAGATATAAGCACATTTAATGTGCTTTGTCCGTAAAAAAAATGTAATTCGCATCATTTGTTTTGTTAATCAATTGTTGGTAAATTTCAAGTTTTTTTTTAAATATGACTGACGAATGGTACGCTAGAGTTGTCAACTTTAAAGGAACGTAATAGTTTTGGCAAAGAAAATANTTTTAAATATGACTGACGAATGGTACGCTAGAGTTGTCAACTTTAAAGGAACGTAATAGTTTTGGCAAAGAAAATATGTGTTATAGCCTCACAGTAAAAAAAGTTCCATAATAATGGTATTGTAGGCTGAAAAGTGTAATGTGTATATTTTGTCCCTTATGCCCCTCTTATCGCAAGAATGCCAGTATTTCACAGTGGNTAGGCTGAAAAGTGTAATGTGTATATTTTGTCCCTTATGCCCCTCTTATCGCAAGAATGCCAGTATTTCACAGTGGTGAGTCATGTGGCCTGAGTTGCTATGTGGTGTGCTGTGCTGCCCCGTGAGCCATTAGTCGCAGCAGTTCGTCCTCTTCGGCTTAGGGTGTGGGTAAGTAAGGGAGGAGGCATAGAGCCGAGGTAGAGCTAACTTCATTCCAGTAGAATCCACTTTACATTGAAGACTAGATGTGAGAAACTAGGCATTAATACAACGAGGCCCACTTACTTTTCACTCAAGAGGACTAGCTCGTGTTCCAAGAACTTCTCCAGGAAAATGAGAGTGTCTTCAACTGTCAGTGGTGGATCATACAACTTCTCTTCNGCTCGTGTTCCAAGAACTTCTCCAGGAAAATGAGAGTGTCTTCAACTGTCAGTGGTGGATCATACAACTTCTCTTCAATCACTTGTTGATGACAGTTTGAGTAGGCTGTTGACACAAACACTGCAGCCTGGATCAATATTTTATGCATTATTNGACAGTTTGAGTAGGCTGTTGACACAAACACTGCAGCCTGGATCAATATTTTATGCATTATTTATAAAGCAGGTGGTATTTGCCATTTGAACTTTTAATTACCCAACATGGAAATTTCATTTAAGTGTCTAATATTTGGTGAGTGGTAACAACAATCAATAACATTTACTGTTCAGTACCGTTCTGCTCTTTTGGACATCAGTTTATCATGGGCATACTGGAGCCATGATGTATTTTAAATGTAAGAACTCTACAACTATAAGANGTTTTGGACATCAGTTTATCATGGGCATACTGGAGCCATGATGTATTTTAAATGTAAGAACTCTACAACTATAAGAATACTCTCCGCTACAAAACACTTACCTTGAGAGAAACAAATTCACGACATAGCTGTGTGACCTCCTGGGTGCCCTTCACATTGACATTCACTGCTGTCTTCAATTTCTCGTCGAACCTGACAGTGGCAGCCAGATGCAGCACGATGTCGACGTGTTGAGTAAGGTTATGGTAGTCCGAGTCTCTCAGGCCCAGGCGAGGGGCTGAGCAGTCTCCAGACACGAACACGATCTTCTCCACAGAGTCCGGCTGCTCGCGCTTCATGCGTTCAAACACCTGCAAGAGAAGTGCAGGTCGTCTTTTAAGTAACTAAGATTGTGATTGGTGTATTGCAGAATAGCGACTTGACCTAATTTGATATCTTAAATGGTAATTTAATGCTGCACGTCCTTAAAGTATATATGTTTTATTGCACTCACTACGTTAAAGACAACCATCCTACACACACTATCATTTGTCTCAGTATAATATGCGACTTTAAGAAAAGTAGAAACATGTTTGAATCTGGAAGATACGGATACTTTACCATTGGAAATAAAGTACACAAAATAAATGTCACAATTTGTAAATGTTACACGATGTGGTAATAAGTTGAGGTGTAGGGGGTTCCAGGGATGCTTATGTGGGTCTCCACCTTACCTGGCTTATAAGATTAAGGTGGAAACTGACAATGAGCATGAGTAAGTGAAGGTCGTGTGGCCAACGGCCCGTGGGTCCCCGGAGTCATCTGCTGTTCTGCGGGGCTTGAAGATAATGAAGTTACCAGTAACTTCACATCCCCAGTGGTTTACACCCTTACGTTAGCGAGGTTGAAGGCCACCTCGCACACCTTCCTTAAACTTTTGTTTGCTGCAAGATCGCGNTTGAAGGCCACCTCGCACACCTTCCTTAAACTTTTGTTTGCTGCAAGATCGCGTAGCGCCTTAAGTGCCCAGACTGATAATACAAATAATACTATACCTGTTTCTGAAGGCGTTTACTCGTCGTCGACGAAGATGCGAACTTATTCTCTCACATGCGGACTTGATGCGGACCCAGCACTAGGCCTGCCGGTGACCACTACACAACAAAAGCGGCCCAAGCCGTGGATGCTTTAAGGGATGATGATGCTTTACGTATTAAGTCATGATCGAGAATAAAGGAAGAGAGATTGTCGTCTCCTCGGCATTAAATAAGCGAAACGGTCTAGTAGATAATGTTACTTTGTAGTGAAAATGATAAGAGNGATTGTCGTCTCCTCGGCATTAAATAAGCGAAACGGTCTAGTAGATAATGTTACTTTGTAGTGAAAATGATAAGAGGCAAAAGTTGAAGCCGAGGGGGTCCACGCGGGACGAAACTCCAGCGATGTCGGTCGGCCCGAGTGCTGTAGTCAGACTGAGCATCATGGCGTCGGCTTTCACTGAGGTTGCCTGAAACCGGCTCCATAATTATGTGGAGAAATCACCTGAGCCCTCATACAACTAAATAAAGTGATANCTGAGGTTGCCTGAAACCGGCTCCATAATTATGTGGAGAAATCACCTGAGCCCTCATACAACTAAATAAAGTGATACATAATACAAGTAATTGATAACATTTACAATGATGACATCCCAGTATTTAATTATATGTTAATTAAATTTTTGGCTNCATAATACAAGTAATTGATAACATTTACAATGATGACATCCCAGTATTTAATTATATGTTAATTAAATTTTTGGCTGTGACATCACGGGGCATGGCGCCGCACTAGAGAAATGGAATAATTAATTTTGAGCCATGGTAAGCAGTCTGATGGAATAGAAAAAAACAAGTAAACTTTCACGTTGTAAAAATAATAGAAATGAATAAAATTAACAAAATGACGGTTTTGCAAACGGCCATACCGTTCAAATAAGTGTAGTAACCGTGATTATTTGCGTAAAATTATTGGATGACAGCAACAGGCGTTGTAATGTTTGCGGATATTTGTTCCTTTGACCTTTTTCTAGAAACTCAGTGTTCGACATTAAATATTTCCTTCAGTGCTTGCAACACGCTAATGTTTCAGATCCAACATTCGAAGATGTGCATCTCTCCTAGGATTCATTTTGGACCACAGGTCGTGTATATGTTTCACCATCTTTTTACGTGATTAACCTGCAGCCAAAGTTTGTCGGTTCAATGAAGTAACCATATGTATACAAGATAATTATAAAGTCCCTATCCATTTGTGGTAAATTGCTAATATGCCTTGATCTTGTTCTCGGTNATATGTATACAAGATAATTATAAAGTCCCTATCCATTTGTGGTAAATTGCTAATATGCCTTGATCTTGTTCTCGGTATTGGAAATGTTCACATTGAAGAGCGGATAGCCGTGGTCTGTACGCGTCTGAGAGGACTAACGTACGTTGCAGTGACAGCTGATTTCACATAAAGATTCAGGAAACCTAGCCCCACAAATGTGACCATTAACCATATTTTCAACAAATACAAACATACGGTGGGTGTTAAGGACAATGAAAGTTTAGACAGGCAATCGGTACCTGAAAACTCGGTGCAAAGGATTCAGGAAGCTATTGAACGAAGCCCTCGTGCACCGACCTGCGTCTCAGTCGTAAGCTTGATGTTCCACAATCCACTGTGTGGAAGATTTTGCACTCCCTGTGCGATCGAATTTGTTGACAAGATGGAGAATGGTCACCTATGTGGGACTAGGTTAGGTTACCTAAATCTTCTTGTGCAATCAGCTCTCTCTGCATCAGACGTTAGTCCTCTGAGAAGAGCACGAAGCACGGATTTCCTCTTTTCTATTGTAAACATTTTCGATACCTAAAACAAAATCATGATAAAGAAGAGATTTCCCACAAATGAATAGGGACTTCAGAATCACTCTGTATGTATGTGTGCTTATACACTGAAGAGCCAAAAAAAAACTGGTACACTTCCTAATATCGTGTAGGGGCCACTCGAGCAAGCAGAAGTGCCGCAAGATGACGTGGCATGGAGTCGTCTAATGTCTGAAGGTATGCAGGAGGCAATTTACACAATGAATCCTGTAGGGCAGTCCACAAATCCAATCTGCGCCAATTTGAGAAAGGGTTGCACGTCTGTCACGTTTAATGATTCTCGTCAGTTGTCGTTTGTCGCTTTTTTTCACAATATTTTTCCGGCCGCAGCGATGTCGAAGATGTGGTGTTTTGCAGGATTACCGATATTCACGGTACACTCGTGAAATGGTCGCACGCGAACATTCAAATATAATCGCTCCCTCGGAGATGCTATGTCCCATCTCTCGTGCGCCGACTATAACACAACGTTCAAACTCACTTAAATCTTGGTATCCTGTCATTGTAGCAGCAGTAACCGAGATAGCTGCCGACCGCATAGCGTTACTCTGATTGGTTCCATACCTCTGTTATTTGCATACGCACGTCTATACCAGTTTTTTTTTTTTTTGGCTCTTCAGTGTATACGTACCTATGGATACACACGTATTCCATTCTAAAATATACACTAACAATGGGTAAACTGTTAAAATAGAACATTATTTCTATAAGAACGACATGAGTAACAGTTTAGGGAAGTGAGCAATAGCCGGAAGTCACATTCGCTACTCTGCGCTCACCACATCGTCCAGAAAGACCTTCTTCCTCTGCTCCACTGACAGTCCTTTCTTGGGCCTTACTAGCAGGTGCACTCTCCTGACGCCAGGACAANATCATTTTAAAAAACCTATTTGTTTAATTCACCACATTTGCACCTCTTGTAAGCTGTGGAGTTGCAGAGGCACAGTAAAGTGGCATATGGTTGTACTTTCAGAATTCAGAGGATTGCCATTGGCTCACATTCATACTCAACTCTCAAAATGAGCTGTTCCTCGAGTGGGCAGTGAGTATCGNATTCAGAGGATTGCCATTGGCTCACATTCATACTCAACTCTCAAAATGAGCTGTTCCTCGAGTGGGCAGTGAGTATCGGTGATGGGTCAGCATCGCTGGCCCGAACATAAACTCGGATTGACTGTCAATTTGTTAGCAGCGAGTCGGTGATAGATGAAACCACGGCGACCCAGTATCGAGTCCCGGCGGGATCGTCTAGAGTGCTTGCCAATAGGTAACGTGGCGGACGTTGCAGTTGGCCCTGTAGGCATGCAAGGTTTTGGAAACTGTAAAATGTGGGGGCACATAATCCACGGTACAAAACCTACCAACATGTCGCAAAATAATATTAAATATTTATTTACGTAATATGTTACTAGAATATAAACAGATAGTACAAAACTTCGACTCTTTAAAAGCGTGTCAGAGTATTATAAAAATATCTATAGTTCAGAAAATATATTTATTATTAGTTTTGTTTTGAAATCACGCACTCCTCGACCTCCACTTCCAAAACATGGCAGAGATTTTAAAGAGAGGTGATCCCGTTTCCCAAACCCTCGCTGTTCCATCTCCACTTCCTGAATTAGTAACCAATGGTCGAGTGATCTGGAGGTAGGCGTCGTGGTCATGCTCGTGATGCATATTTTTTTTTTAAACTCACTGTGCGTAAGTCACGCTCCATTAAAAGTACTTGAGTTGGCTGCTAAAAGACGGCCTTCCAACAGTTTCGGAAGGAACGAGTTCAGAAGTGTTCGCTAATGTCATTTGTAATTTCCATTCCCCATCAGGANCCTTCCAACAGTTTCGGAAGGAACGAGTTCAGAAGTGTTCGCTAATGTCATTTGTAATTTCCATTCCCCATCAGGAGCCTGTCTCAACCTTGGCTGCACAGCAACTGCGGCGCATCGCGGGGCATTTTTGGTGAGGAACCTTTCAGCCCGGATGTACTGTTAAGAAGATCGTGAGTTTTAGATGTTGCAAGGCACATCCATCTTGACCACGCGAGGACCGCATACCACTATGTGGTGCTACACTACTTTGATGCAAATACGACACCTGGCAGGCTGAAGTNGACCACGCGAGGACCGCATACCACTATGTGGTGCTACACTACTTTGATGCAAATACGACACCTGGCAGGCTGAAGTAGGAATGTGTGCGAACACGAAAGTCTGGCATTCTTTACGAGTGGTTCTGTCGACACTACTCTATGTTTTCGATTTGNAGGAATGTGTGCGAACACGAAAGTCTGGCATTCTTTACGAGTGGTTCTGTCGACACTACTCTATGTTTTCGATTTGAAGGTTTGTTGATTGGTATTCCAGATGTTTCATTCATTCATCATCGGCGCGGCCTCTTTGTAAAGCACACAAAACAAGTGGATATCTTCCTCCCCCTTCCTGTCACTATCTTCGCGTGTGTTTTGTGTTTTTTTCAGACACGGTCGTGCTTTGGGACAGAATAAATGTTAGTTGGCACTATTACTTTCTCCCTCCCTAAGTCCTCGTTCTGTATCAAACATCGGCAGTAAAAGTAATCGTAATTTATGTTACAATCTATTGACTTGCCNTCCCTAAGTCCTCGTTCTGTATCAAACATCGGCAGTAAAAGTAATCGTAATTTATGTTACAATCTATTGACTTGCCCCTACCGTTTCAAGTAGAATTAAATACACCAGATTAACATTTTTTTCGTTAATTTAACTTATTCGCGTGATTCTGAAGTTGAACTGATAGTCCTAAGAAGTTGAATACATTACTTATATAACAATAAGTAATCTTGTTACCACCATGTTAAATAATGAATTTGATTGTAATCAAATTAAAACGCAACACATTCAGTAAAACATTACAACATGTACTAATTTACATGAATCACTACGAACTTTATAGGGAATATGTCAATCTATAGGTCTGTTAAAATATGCAAAGTTTTGGATGGATCTTTTTTTCAAACCGTATTTTTTAGAAGTGCTTAAGGGTAACGTCTGCGTATAGTTATTTTCCTAATTCGAGGTATCGAAGTACGTAACCTATAAGGTCGACACGTGCTCATACATCACTTGCCTCACCGCCTCTATGAACAAGACACTTAACTAGCGTGCTTTTTTCCGTTGGCGACACTAAACGTGACATTAAATTGCGACCGTGTGTTTTAATGGCGCGCTAATAAGGATAGAAGTACGAAGTGTGCTTAAAGGCAACTATGGGCTCTCTGTAGAGAAAATTTAGCAGCTAAAATTGATTCTGAAAATACACATTTTAGCTTTTTTCACGCCCAAAAATTTTCTTGGTGTTCGAACGAAAATTCGGAACTTGTCTTTGCACACGAAACCTTTTTAAGGATCTTGTCTGGTTGAGAATCTGCTACAGGAAAGTATATTTAAATAAATATGGCTTTATTGGCATTCCTGTTAAAGATAGGTATTCATATACCACCCGTAACGTTTTTGAGCAGAAGAAAAATACGTGCTACTTTGCTATCGAAGACTTTTGTAACATTAATGTATAGCCTGTTTCCTCTAAATATCAGAAAATTTAATTGCTAAATAAAAATTACTAAACTAATGTTATATTTACATAGATACAGAGCTTGAGAATATCATTTCTCACAATTGGGTTCTAGATTCAAGTTTATACCTTAAAAATTGGCTTCAAAACCAAATTTCGTTAACAACTCTATAGCAAATTCTCAACCACCCAATATACTTAATTGCATTTCGTATTTAGACACCACTTAAAATATCCAAAATTTTTTGAACGATATTTTTTCAACCAAAAACTCTGCAACGCATTTAATGCACTACTCCAGGTAGATCCCTTAATGAACATGTTACGTCAATAATTAATTGATCACCTGTTCTATGATTTATCAGAACTTAAACCCGGATCTGTTGTGATGGAAAATGGTCCGGGGGAAAGGGGGTGTGGTACTCATTGCACGACAATTGACGTCCCTTTTGACTGTGCGTTACCAAGTTATAACACTTTTTACATTAGCATAATACTCGAGTTGATTTGAGTTGAGTTGAGAGATTTGGAAGGCTGGTAACGAGGACTTGAGCGCCAATGAGGATGAAACGAGGTGAGAATGGAGCAGCGCCGGAATGCAAGTGCGGGGGAAACGGGAGATCACTGAGAAAAACTCTCTTACCAGCGGCACTGTCCTGCACGAGGGACACTTGCAAAAATCCTGGAGTAACCCTGCCGGGGATTGAACTTGGTTCGCCCGGGTGGGAGGCGAGCAGTCTAACCGCTCAGGAACCGCAGGTGGCCCCTTCGAGTTCTATACGCTCCACACAAGACCCTCCGCGGTGCGAATTAAACATTTNGCTGGATCAACTTGCGTGTATTTTCAACGGACACACGTAGTGGTGTGCGTCCAGTAAGGTTGGCAACGGCGGTGGGAAAGTAGTTCCATGTCTCAACGCTGAATTAATTAAAATTATTTATCTTCTCCCTTTTTTTTAATTCATATTATCTTAAAAATCAGTAAATCTGTAAAATATTTCGTTTTATAATTTTTTTACAGTTTCCCTTTACTCACGCGTGAATAAAGTGAGCAGAAACTTGGCAATATTGAGTTTACTTATGGNAATTTTTTTACAGTTTCCCTTTACTCACGCGTGAATAAAGTGAGCAGAAACTTGGCAATATTGAGTTTACTTATGGCGGAAGGATACACAATGTGCTTAGAAGTAGGGCTTTCAAAACCGCTTATTCTATCGTGAACAACCTACAGTAGTCTGTGGCCTCGTGTGTTTTCCAGCCAGTACTTTCCATCTTCAGTAGGCNTATTCTATCGTGAACAACCTACAGTAGTCTGTGGCCTCGTGTGTTTTCCAGCCAGTACTTTCCATCTTCAGTAGGCATCAAGCTTCGTTGTAGACCTTAACATATACTGACGTCTTTGTAACGAACTGCTTTATCATATTTTGCGTACGCTGTCTTCTATTGTATGTAAAAACATACATATTATTATTGTTTATCTGAAATCACGCACTCATCTTCCTCAAACTCCACAATATGGCAGAGATTTTAAAGAGACGGACCGTGCTCCCTGTCCCCTCCCCCCTTCCATTTCACGCCTGCTAGTGTGGTTTCCTCGGGGCGCTCCCGTTTCCATAACCCTCGCTGTTCCATCTCCATTTCATCTCATCCCCATAGGGACACAATGGGACCGTTCGTGACACATCTGAACTCGTAACCAATGGTCGAGTGTTTATGGAAGTCGCCGTTGTCATGTTCGTGATGTACAATTTGTTTGAAACACTCTGTGCGTAAGTTACACTCATATAAAAGTACTTTAGCTGGCTGCTAAAAGCTGGTCTTCCATCGTTTTCGGAAGAAACAGGTTAGGAAATGTTCGCTAACGTAAAGTTAGACTCTTAAATATTCGAAAAATTATTAGAATATTCAATAAAATTCCACGTCTGGCTTAAAGGTCGAACGTGCGTAAATGTATACAAATGTTCGATATGAATTTTTTTACGGGCATAATGACATTTGTCATATTATGGACGAGTGTTGTACAGCGACGAATCGTGGTTCTGTCTGGATACAGACGACCGCTGAATTCGAGTCTGGAGACATCCTGGCCAGCGCCGTGATCCACGCTTCATTGCAGAGCGGGTCACCGCCCCAACGAGAGGTGTCATGGCGTGCGGTGTTGTTTACTACGATCCCCGCTCCCCTCTGGTGGCGATTGTAGGAACTATGATGGCGCGGCAATACGTCCAGGGACTTCTGCGACCATGTTCGATTCCCTTCCTGGTGCAGCTTCACAGCCCCATCTTCCAGCAGGATAATGCCAGACCTCACACTTTAAGGTAATCAATTTTTTTTNCCTGGTGCAGCTTCACAGCCCCATCTTCCAGCAGGATAATGCCAGACCTCACACTTTAAGGTAATCAATTTTTTTTTGCAAATGAGTGTAACTTCTAGAATTAAGAAGTTATTTATATATTTTTGAAGTTAACAATGTTTCCTGTNTTTTTTTTGCAAATGAGTGTAACTTCTAGAATTAAGAAGTTATTTATATATTTTTGAAGTTAACAATGTTTCCTGTATTCTGGTGGTTAGTCTGGGTTCGCCCAGAGTCTTCCCACGTGTGTTTCCACTCTACACGCACACTGATTATATACAACACACGACTTCGTGCTATGACAGTTCACGTTACCAGGGTTTTATAGGCTCTTTACGGTTGAGTGAGAACTTTTGAAACCCTGGCTAGGATCCGATTTTCTTTCATTTTGTATTCTTCACATTCAAACAGCAATTAAATTTCCAAATAATACACTTTATGAAAATAGTTTATGTCATATTTTGTTGTGCACATGTGAACAGTCGTCTAATTTACCATAAGTAATGCTTACTTTTTTCGACGATCACTTACATTATTTTAACTTTGTAAACCAGTGTGCTATCTTATAAAATGGAGAAGATAAAAGTATACGTTTTACGTCATTTGACGCTTACATCTATAGTGCCAGTGTACAATATTAATATATAATAGCCCCCATATATCACATTTATATAAAATGTAAAATAGCTACCATTCTGGCGCAACAAAAAACACATAAATTATTGTACCCTGTTAAAGCACAACTTCTTTACCAAATTTTGTATGAATAGGTTAATTATTTCCAGAAATATGACACAAAAATTTTATATTTTCATATGGGTACATCTTAAAAAATGGCAGATAAATTACTCTTTGTAAGGACGTATTTTATTTTTGTAATAGACACTGATAGTAAACAAAGTTAAGGTTAGATTTGTTTTTTGATTTCTAGATATCTGCATGCTACGTTGAAAATGCTAATATGACTAACTGCAATTATGAAAATAAGGGCCTGGCCCACTAAAATCATATGATCGCTGTTTAGAGCCACCCAATTCACTTCACTCACTAAAATCCTATCGATTTATATATTCTTCCCCAGTACTACTTGTTTGCCAAATATGAAAGGAATATTTTGGTTTTTCCAAAAATATTACACAAAAAAATTATATTTTTTCATGTGACGCTATCTTACAGAATGGCGAAAAAAAGAGACTCGTGTAGACAAATTTAATAATTGGTCATATATACTGCCAGCTTTAAAAGTTAAGTTGGAATTCATAACACGTTTGCGATGATATAGAATACAATGCTAAAATAACTGTGTAACCACCATTTAAAAAATAATTATCTAGCACACACAAAGTATACGATTTTACATCACCTGCAGCAGTTCGCCAAATAAGGTAGGGATCGGTAAAACTTTACCCGAGATATGAAAGAAAAATATTATTTATTCATATGACGCTATCTTACAAAATGGTGGGCAAAAGAGGTTCGGTGAAGGGACACTTGATGTTTGTTATACATAGATAGATATTGCCTGCATACTATGTTAAATTGAAATATGTTAAACGGTGGTAAAAATTTTGCATACTAAACTAAAATGTTTATATTTTCGTCATTTTGAAATAAATGCGTGACCCACTGAAAAAAATACAAATTTTTATGACCTATTGATCTACAAAATTTTTTTAGCCAAATTTGGTAAAAATCGGTAGATTGTTTTCCGACATATTAAATAAAATCTTCACTTTTTCTGCAGCGCTTTCTTGCAAAATAGAGAAAAACGTGATTTTGTTTTGGCGTTTATGATTGTTGAAATATATACTTTTAGCATACAAAATATAGTCGAAATTGGCTAAACCGTATGTAATATATACCAAATAAACCAATAAATATGTATGTCCGGCATTTTGAAAATAAGTGCCTTATCGATTTAAATCGCATTTGCGTACATGGCCTACCACTTGCTAAATTTGGCGAGAATGGGTCTAGTAGTTTTCGAGAGATAACGTAAGGCTTTATTTTTCATGTACAGTTATCTTACAAAATGGCATACCAAAACAATATAAATTTTAAATTAAATGCGAACATACTGCACTTTCAAAATTCGCAATTTTATTTCAATCGGCTGAATGGTTCCCGAGGTATGACATATGGCCGCATTTTGAAAGTAAGCGCCCGGAGTTGTAGGAAACTATAACACATTCAGAATGCTATATGTGTACCGAGTAATTCCGTTGACGGGTTGAAAAACCTTGAAGGGAACCCACACACAGACACACTCGCAAACACCTACAACCATACACGTATAACACATACGCACAGACAGGAAAGTTATCTCAGAAGTATTTCCTTCCTTTGGAAAGTAGGCTAAAAATTCTTATTCAGATAATGTCCACAACGTCAAAACAGTTTAGTCTCATAAAGCGATAAAACAGATAATTTTGAATATTTAAATAATGCTGTAATAAATGTATTTATCATCATAACCAAAAAGAAAACCTTTACACAAGTGGCAGGCGTATGAAAAGTAAGGACATTGCCAAATGCGTAAGTCACTGAGGAACCCGTTGAGAGTCAAACCCGGGTCGCCTAGTTGGGAAGCGGTTAGTCTGACCACTACACCACTGCGGCCCCCGGCAATTAAAGAGTATTGTGTGATGTGTGCAGTGCTATACCAACAAAGAATTCTGCATTAATAAGACACATTAACACACACCACCGATCTTCATTTCACAATTCAATCTCCTGTGTGTTCAGAAAGGAAATCTAAAACGCTTGATGTTTTACAGCATTACGTAGCTGAGCATGACATAGTGATTAGTATAATCCATTCACGGTATCTTCGATACTTTTGAAAAGAACCTTTGAAAAATCACCCTAGGAGTTACATGTTCAATTGGTTATAAAAAAATTGTATATAGAAAAAGGTTTTGTCTTGCTTTTAGCACTGAAGCACTATATAAATTGGTTGTTTTAA
>NQII01002268.1:315423-335088 GCA_002778355.1 Clitarchus hookeri | reverse complement strand
ATTCACTTTCATTTACTTAGAGAAGTTCAATTCATTACTGTTGTGAAATGAAATAAAATGTTTCCTTTTCAAATATAAAAAAAATGTTTCTTCATGTTTTAACCACCAAACAAAATGTTGCATAAAACGAAGCCATCTGGTGGCGAAACGGAGTTCGCCGGGTTTGCTAGTCTAATATNATTTTTAATCATTGTAATGCAAGCAATAATTACATTAAAAGTGGTAGAAATAGAATATTATCTAAAGAAAATTTCTCAATTTAGATTTTAATTATGGCTTTATTTCTAAAATATATCTAGCTTTAAGTTATTTTATAAATTCTAAACAAAAAAACCGGAAAATAAATTACAGAAACAATGAACTTTGTTTAAGAACACACTAAAATATTGATGATGAATATTCTTTCTTTTCTATAATACCTTTTTAAGTTATTGATTGTTCATTTAGAAAAACTACATCTGTAAAACATGTAGTCTAATATAAAAATGTTTTGATTTTAATAATGTAGTTCCTGCTAATACAATGTGTAATTATATTTTATTAAATAAGACAAATGTATCTTATCATGATATGGATAAACTATAAGTGAGGTACTTGTTTGCCAGATTTGGTAGGAATCGGTAGACTGTTTCCCGAAATATGACAACTCTGTTTTCATTGTGGTGCTATCTTATAAAATGGCCGAAAAAGAGTTTGCGTTTTGAAACTCGTAATGCTAGCAATGTATAATTTTAATTAAACCATTTTTTTTAATTGTTCAAACAGTAAGGTAGATATAACAAATCAATGTTAAATATCTAGGCAGCTTCCATTATAAAAATAAACGCATTTTACATCAAATTTACGTATATTTACATAACCGGTAATACAACCATTACATTCCTAATCTTGCAGGAATATGTTAAGTATTTCACGAGATTCAACAGAAAAGCATTATTTTTTCTTCCAAATGGCGTACCATGATCATTATCGCATTCCGAGTTTAATACTTACATGATGCACTGTCAAAGTATTAAGTTTTGTTTAAATCGTGTTAATGTTTCGGGAAATCTAATGTAGGGCCTTAAAATTGAATTACATCGCTATTTGGTTAATAAGGACCCGGTGTGATTGGAAAAAATTAAGTCTGATAACCTCGCTAAGTTACTATTTGTGTACTGAGTTTGCTGAAATTCGGTTCATGGGTCATAAGCTATGAAAGGGCAAGNGGCACACATCCAGATAAACATTGAGGTTATTTCATAAGCCTATCTTTTCAAGGAAGGTAAGCTTAAAATGGGGGAAATCTTATAACAAATACTGAAGTTCGTTAAGTTGAGGAATAATCAGCCTAGATGAAATCGAATGAAACTTAAAAATAACATTATTGACAAACGTTTTGAAAAGTATGTCATAATATAAGTCAACTTTTATACGATGCCCTATTCCTTCTCTCCTGCTTACTCGAAACTGATTGGTTCTTAGGAATCTAGACAACTCCTTCTTTAGGTTGTATTTTTATCTTCACAACTAATGAGTTTTCTTAATTCTCTGCTGGGGCCGCGGTGGCGTAGTGGTCAGATAACTCGCCTTCCACCTTGCCGAACCGAGTTCGGTTCTCGGCGGGGGAAAAGGGAGATCCCCGACAAAATACGCCGACCAGCCTCATCATCCGGTTCGATTCCCACTTGCGAAAATCTGAGAGTGACGAGGCCTAGGATTGAAACCGGTTCGCCTTGGTGGAAGGCGAGCAGGCTAACCGCTCAGCCACCGCGGCCCCAGGCCAGGGTTAAGAGGTCGGAAACCCCACCTAGACCCTCACAACCAGAGGTCCCTTACACCTGCACGAAAAAAAGGAGTCAATCAAGATGAAAAGTNAAACCCCACCTAGACCCTCACAACCAGAGGTCCCTTACACCTGCACGAAAAAAAGGAGTCAATCAAGATGAAAAGTTAACTAATGATCAGGAGAGAAGTCGAGAGCTATGAGGTAAGACAGATGCAAAAACGAAAGGAAAAGAAACGAGTACGGAATGACAAACTCGGTTCACTTGTAAACTTTAACTTGTTATGTTCTTCCCAGAGTCCCTGGGTAAACTTGAAAAAAAAAAATACCAGTAAGGTCGAAGTAAAAAAAAAATCCAGGGTGTTCTATGCCCTAAGACCTCTTGGCAGCTCCTTACCACCTCTTCAGTCCGCTGCTGGCAATACTCTTCAACAACGCTTCTCTAAACATCGTCTGGTGAGCGGGACGGAGTATTGCATCTTGCCACTCAACTTCCCAACTGGTCGCAGGAATACTCCTAAGTCTCACGTCAGCAAACAAATGAAGGTCATTCCGTTTTTTTAAGGGGGACCCACCTACCTAAAGCTGCTTTCAGCGTTTGGGGACCGAGAAGCACGAGGGCGATAAGGGCGACTGAGGCACGCGAACTTGACGGCCCATCGCCGCTAAGCGCAAGGCTCTAAACTGGCGTGCAGTGTTCTCGTCGTGCTGCGAGTTCCTATGGGATTTTCAGCGGTGGCCACATCATTACATCTGTAGAAAGTTTTATCCGTAAACTATAACAATTCATTTATAAATAACACGAACATAAATAGTGAGCATATAGGTGTGTTGGTAATTCCTAGTAAGAAATAGTTCTCGTGCAGAATGTCATTATAATGAGTGCTCACGAATGAGGTGCGTTTCCCCTTTGGTGTAATTTTCAAGTTTTTGCTAAGATTTTTTTATATGAGGCAGAAGAATAATTTGAAAGTGGAACTAAGGCAGAGCTTTAGAAAAGTTGGAAGTAACTGCGAATGTACTATATTCGCAGGTCACAGCCAATTCCTTCCGGCTTCTTGTTATCTGAGAAAATTTTATCTTTCCTAACCCCGCTTTGGAAAAACAAATCCTCTGAAGCTATAAAATAAATAAAAATAAATCTTAAATATTTTGCAAAATGTAAAAGGTGACTATCCTTAATATATATTAAATATGTACCAAATTAAAGTATATAGCAGATTGTTTTAATTATCTTTACAAATATAATGTTTATTCTATATTGTTGAAACTTCTACTATTTTTTTTTTAAATAATGTCATATAGTAGAGTATAATGACGCGGGTGCAGTAAAAATGGAAAGCAGTCATCAAATGNTTTTTTTTTTAAATAATGTCATATAGTAGAGTATAATGACGCGGGTGCAGTAAAAATGGAAAGCAGTCATCAAATGCCAGGTCCATGCAAAACCTTGTGAGTAGTTTTAATATTATATATTCTAGACTGAAATTAGAAGATATTGAAAATAAATTGAAACTAGCGAGAACATAGTTTGTATTCAGTTGCAGGTTATAGATAACTTTTCTTACTGTAACATTGTATTTTATTGTCATAATGGAGCATTTTAAATACATATAATCACCTCAGAAAAAAGTTATAGAAATTGAGGTAAAATTGTTATGTGAAATATGTAGGTGAATTCCCGTAAATCCACAAACAAATTAAATCAGCTACGAAACTATTCACACATTTGACACAACCCATTTAAAACATGTGCGATATACGTAAATTGTGCATATGTTACTAATATTCTGTTTGTTAATAATGAAAATTATTTTTGTGTTTACACTTAAAAATTAATAGAATGTACACCTTTATTAAACTATAAAACTATCTTCAGTATAAATCAATATTTTACAATGGTATACGACAATAGTGAATGTGTTATAATAAATTACACATTTTCGTTCACGCAATAATTTTAATGAGAATAGTTTTGTCTACATAAAACCAAATATCTTCATCTTGTAATATACAAAGCTGATTAAAATATATAATGCAAATACACTCAGTGTTATCTTCATCAATGTGTGAGCAACATAAAACCTGCAATGAATAAAACATTCATTATTTTTTCAGTACATGTGATTCTAGATTACACCTATGTAATTGTGATTTGGAAAAATAGATGAAATGGTTCTAAAAATACTGAAGAATGGACGATTACATAAATGTAATTTACTGCTCCTCTTAGCTTAATGATCATAGAATATTTTGTTTTTAAACACCCTACCTAAAAATTTATTGTATTGCTCAAACGCAGCATTGCAAAACAGGCCCTATTCAACGAAAGGAAGGTTTTTAAATCAAAAGGAAAGATATCGAAAATACTGTAAAAAAAAAAACCCTCATACTGGAAATATACATGACGAAAAAGAAACATATAAAGAGCGTGTTTCGGGGTTGATATTAACGAAAAATCAATCTCCGAATGTCCCTCCCCCTCTTAACAAAATGCTTCTCCCACTCAGAAAAGCATTTGTTTAAAATTCACGTTGTAAAAATTCATGTGTCATGCACGGATGCGTTATGCAGCTTTCTATAAGGCATTAAACCAAATTAAGGTAATAGAAAACAAACCTCCTATTACAGAAAGAGGAAAAAAAAAATTCCCAGTAACGAACTTTATATAATACACTTCATGCTTCGAACAGTGCTACATATTTATATTTCCGAATCGAAGCGATATTCCGAGGTGAAAAAACCCCTGGTATTTTAAGCTGTATTAATCATGAACCTTCAGAGGAAACGTCTATGCGTACACAACAAGGTCCTGGCAATTGAAAATATAAATAAAGTTCAGTCACGTAATATTTGTTTTTTAATTACAGAGTACGCGTCATAATATCAGAGCTAAATAGCGATTCTAAAATAGTCCCCAGTTCTTTATGAAGCTGCTGAGATACATACGCACGTTGGCAATGTTTCAGCCCATGCATGCCAGTGTATCACATAGACATACGAACGATACATTTTTGAAAGGTCAGAAGCGAGAGCTAAATCACCCATTATCGGGGTTAATTTTTGCGAAAAACTCCGTGCACCTCCATTATGCCCAGTAAGAGTTCTGATANTAAATCACCCATTATCGGGGTTAATTTTTGCGAAAAACTCCGTGCACCTCCATTATGCCCAGTAAGAGTTCTGATACTTACTAGCATACTTGCGCTCATTCAGCCCCTCTGATGCCACGAAGGTACAAAATATCGTATCATGGAAATACATAAGCAATATATTCACAAAAAAATATTACAAATAATTATCTTTACGCACATGAGGTTTATTACCTATCACAAATTTAAAAAAAAATGTATCAGGCTGCAGGAGTAATCACTCAGTTCAGAAGGCCTACTGCATTCTGCGAAATTATGAAGATTTGGATACATCAGTTCAGGCTCCCCATTGAAAACAGCACCCCAGGGATGGTCGGAAATAACCCCTAAACGGCGAGAAAGTTGGTTCGTTCAATGCCGAAGCGCCTGGAACATGTGATGCGTGCTAATGGCTTGCATACACAATACTGAAACTGAAGCATAGAGACCTACAGTGTGAAGTGGTAAACTGTACCAATACTTCTTTTGCAGTGAGAAAGTGGATTGTTTTATGTAACTACCTATTTTGTGTTGTTGTTGTGGTTTCAATGAAATGTATTTTTGTTGTGCATTATATTACGGAATAAGCATATCATTTTCCTTCTCGTTTCCTTTATACACATCTTATGGGGAAAACATTGAGCGAGCTCATACTTTTTGGAGCAAGTGTATGTATATTTTTTTTATAAGTGTCCAGTTTTCATTTATCGCTGACTCCATTGAACTACATTCACTTGCTACTTACAGATGTATACAATATTATTGCNCGTCCAGTTTTCATTTATCGCTGACTCCATTGAACTACATTCACTTGCTACTTACAGATGTATACAATATTATTGCGCAATTTTGAAAATAACAAAACAGGAATATAGAAGTTCTTTTTAAGAGAGTCAGAATCGGTGTTTTGCATTGTTTCAGCAAAGATAACTAAGCAAATGGGAAACCATGATTTTCCGTTAATGGTTTGCTGCCACAAAAAAAATTCCTTTTGAAATGACGTTGGTTATCAATAGGAAACCTGAACAATTAAATAACTGAAGTACTGTTTCTCAACATGGCACTGCATCCCACAACACAACCATATTGACTGCTCTTTTGAGGTTCATTATCGAGGTTTAAATTTAAAATACCGAAGAGGCGTAGTTACGTAGCTTCCTGCACGCGTCCCACCAAAAGCTTACCGAGTCTGTGGCAAGAGCGCAGCACATGTCATTCGCACGCTCTCTATGTGTGGTTATGTGTGTGTCAGACTACAGATGTATGAGAGCACAGTCTGGAGAACATACGTGAATGCTTTCAGGCAATGATTATTTTCTAATTTTAAAATTGTTTTTATATTACATTATTGCATGACAACTCGCATCTGGAACTAGTTAACTTATTTCACGCCTTCATATATTCCCTCCACGCTTGATATATACAGGAAGTTTCAAAATACGTGTTACAAGGCTCTATGGCTGGTAGTACACATTAAGTATTAAATTTTGTGCTTATAAACACGTGGTAGGAAAAGAATTGTTCCATCACTAATGAGCCTCTGCCTTGGCCGTCACATTCCCCAGATCTCACCAAGACGAACTTCTTTTCCTGGGGCCACATGAAGTCGCTAGTGTACGAAACTCCCGTGGATTCAGAAATTACCCTCATCGTGCGAATCAATGCCGCTTCTGCCCACATTCAGGCCGCTCAACGTGTAGTAGCGGCGACTGAACAATAATGCTCCGTCATTGTCGACTATGCATTCGAGAAGGTGGCCGCCATGTTGAACTGTATCTGTAACTTAGTGTAAAATGTGTGAAGAGTAAAACGTATTTTGTAAACAACAGCCACCATAACCCAATAAACGCCACACAATTAAATCACCATCAACAATGTAAGCCAATAACTGAAAATGCTTACCTCCATATCATTTCTGGAAGTTATGGAACGACATTGCACACCTCAAAGGGTTGCCTACCACAATACTCTAATGCTCTCTAGCAATGCAACTAATTATTTGCGACCCCGTGTTCATAAGAAAAAGGTGTTCCATTTAACGTGTAATTCCAGCTCTAGGGAGTTGTAACACGAATTTTGTAACAATCTTTATATCNGAAAAAGGTGTTCCATTTAACGTGTAATTCCAGCTCTAGGGAGTTGTAACACGAATTTTGTAACAATCTTTATATCCTAACTGTTTAGGACCTCCGTGCTTTTAAATATCTGACGATCATATTTACGCCCATTTCTGATCATATCCACGCCCATTTCTGTGTCTAGAACGTCACTCCTTCACTTCGCTGTACCACGGCGAGTAATTGTTACTACCCTTAAACGTTGGCATAATCCGCGAAATGGTACATATACCCCGCGAGTTTAATTAAAGAGCAGCAAATACGTTCCCCGTAGTTGACGATTATTTACTTATTTCACAGCTCATTTCATCACGTTGTTATGCTCCAGACGTTGCGTAGCTTTAAAGAGAGCCTACAGATAAATTAGAAGGGAAATGCCTAAACAAGTCGACCATTGCTAACAATTTAGTCTCTGCTACTGCTGACGTATTTTGTAATTAATATTTACAACAGAAATTGTAGAAAATGATTAAATTAAATTTGTTTAGTTTTTGAACAATTTCTGCTTCTATAAATGAGTAACAATGTTTCTCTTAAAATTAAATTTATTTATTTTGCTTTTGAGTGCCCCTGAATAGCGACAAGGACCTTTTAACGGAAAATTAACATTTTAGAAACTTTCACCTGTAGTGATNTTATTTATTTTGCTTTTGAGTGCCCCTGAATAGCGACAAGGACCTTTTAACGGAAAATTAACATTTTAGAAACTTTCACCTGTAGTGATACTAGAAATTCCTGGAAAATAAAAACTAGAATTGCTGGACCGGGAATCGAACCCGGAGTCTCCCGAACTGGAATCGAGTAGTTTACCATTGTGCTACCTCACTTCCGGCATTGCGTGAGACTTATAGTTCCAGCATGAATACGGAGGAAATTATTGCGTGTGTATGTGTGTGTATATGTTTATACACATACGGGATGTTAGGAAATTAAACGCGCAAACTGCGGGAAATGATTCCTTATGAAAAATGAAGTCAAAAAATATACATGACAACATAAACCTAAACAGAATATTAAAGGAGATATGAGTATGTGAAAATTGGTTTTTGAAAACGTATTTTCGCTGAACGCCTTGTACTTTGTGCAAGCGGTAGGTATGGCGGCGATGTACCCACAGTACATCCCACGCGGGTGAATGGGACACACCCATTTGTCGCGCTTTGAAGCGTGCACAAGTGTAGGTTCATGTCGTCGATGTGCTGACGTATCACTTCCTGAAACCGAACAGTGCGCACAGACCGAGGACGGCCAGCATCACTCATGTGTCTCTGCATCACGGGAAGCATAAGTCACCTCCCTGCTGTGGTCTTTGTATTCGCTGTACAAGGCATTCGGCAAAAATAAGTTCGCAAAACCCAAATTTGATGGACTCATATCGGCATTAATATTCCGTTTAGGTATACGGTGTCCTGTATATTTAGGACTTTATTTTTCAAAAGGAATCACCTCCCGCACTTTGGGTGTTTAATCTCCGAACAACCTGCATATACATGTTCCTTAGGGAAATGTACAACTATGTTTATTTTCCTGCAGCTGTTTTTTACCTTCCGCAACATAGCTTCGTCTTACCTTCGGCTGCGAGACTTTGCCTGGTCGAGTGAGTCCAGTGACTCGTTTAGCAGATATTTCCTGGACTCTATGCCAGCTGCTGTTATATATTGGTCCCAGTTTATCACTCCCATGTCTGCTGCGAATATCTCTTTNTCCTGGACTCTATGCCAGCTGCTGTTATATATTGGTCCCAGTTTATCACTCCCATGTCTGCTGCGAATATCTCTTTGTCCTGACCAGAGAGCTGCTTGTACAGATTCTTGGAGTTTTCGCACACGAATGTGCATTCCAATAGTGAGAAATAGTTCATTAGCAATGCATGCTTTTGCATTTTCCTGTATATTTTCAGCATCCTGAAAAAAAAACAGGATAGTCGCAGATACTTGCAAAATTTTGTCAACTTATTGCGTTGAATTACTTAAGAGGCAAACAATTTCTTGTAAATGTGTTACCCAATAATATTCTAAGTTACATATATATAATTATATATATATATATATAAGCACGACATGAAATATGACTTAGCAATTTTCTACTGTTTCTGTCGTACCTGTCATTGTATGTAATATTTAATAAAGCGCGGTGTTATACATTTTTAGAAAATCTCTTTGGAGAGCTGTTCTCTGCTAAACCACAGTTTGTTACAATGCCATTGTTCAAAATGAGAAATGTAGGAACAAAGCACAGTCTTAAAAATACGTCACTTATCTGATATTTAAATAAATGTTAATTGAGAGATATACCTAAAGTAATATATATAGTATTTATGTGTATTTCTTCAAATTATAAATATATCACATTTCGTAATAAGAAATGTAAATAAAATGTTTTATTAATAATTTTCGTCACCACAATACTCGAAATTTTCTGCACGGAAAATACTATTTTGAATAAAAGTTCAAAATGCTCTATTTAGTAAAAAAAAACTCTCTAATATTAAAGAAATTAAAAAAAACTACACAATAAAACCTACACACATTCATTATCTTGCAAAATTGTACATCATAAAATGAATAGAATTGCACGCATACTTAATGAAAGCTTAGGCTACACTTTTTACAGCAGTACTGAAAAACCTGATTGAATGAATTTCTATTTCAGGCGTTGCAGAAAACCTAAAATATGACATAAAAGCGTTCGGTAAGGTATGGACTATGGATAGATTTCCAATAATTATTGTATAATTAAATTCATGGTTGAAAAGGTCAACACAATAGCAGCAAGCATTGAGTTTAAAAGAGCCTTTGAGAATGAGAAAATAATATGATATACTGTCATTAAAGGACACAAAAATTATGTAAAAGGAAGTGAAACTCAAAAATTCATACTTGCCAAACGTGTGAAGGACGACGGCCTGGTTCTCAAATATTCTGGCAAATTGATACTCAATTTACTTTAATTGGTAAACGAAGATACTATATAGTAGGGGAGCATATGTAGTTCGTGGCAGCTTTCGTAATGAAATTTCGGGAGTCGTTTGTTTTGTCATAAAATACCCCAAAATGAATAATTTTAATGGCGGAAATCCATATTATGTTTCGTTTAATATAAGTGATGTCTTGATAGAATCGTACGTAAGACCGTTATTTCTGGATGGAATTATGTTTGTTATATCTCGTTTTAAAGAATTCCTTGAGTTCTACAAAACGTTTTCTCGATCTTTTTTGCTAAAACTTATGGTTTCTAACATAAAATAAAAATTACAGTATTTTACCAATATTTTGTGATTATACGGCAAATCAATATAACTTTACGTCAGTTTCAGTGAAGAAAACGTGCCTTGTCTTTACAATAATCAAGCGCTACCTGTGGCTCAACTACTCTGGTAGTTCACCCGCCTACTGCATGGTGTATAGTTTTGGTGGAGTTATGAAAATTGCACCATTTCAATGACAGTCACTGTAAAAAATTAACNAATTGCACCATTTCAATGACAGTCACTGTAAAAAATTAACTATTCATATTTTTGCTATTTATTGATTGAAGTCAAAGCTTGAAGTCTTATTTTGAAGGTTATGATATGATATGAACTACATAAAACCAGTAGAGTTGAGAGATTTGGGCTGCTCTTAACAACGATGTTTTGATGGCTGANTCCTGGACTCTATGCCAGCTGCTGTTATATATTGGTCCCAGTTTATCACTCCCATGTCTGCTGCGAATATCTCTTTTTCCTGACCAGAGAGCTGCTTGTACAGATTCTTGGAGTTTTCGCACACAAATGTGCATTCCAATAGTGAGAAATAGTTCATTAGCAATGCATGCTTTTGCATTTTCCTGTATATTTTCAGCATCCTGAAAAAAAAAAACAGGATAGTCGCAGATACTTGCAAAATTTTGTCAACTTATTGCGTTGAATTACTTAAGAGGCAAACAATTTCTTGTAAATGTGTTACCCAATAATATTCTAAGTTACATATATATAATTTTATATATATATATATATATATATAAGCATGACATGAAATATGACTTAGCAATTTTCTACTGTTTCTGTCGTACCTGTCATTGTATGTAATATTTAATAAAGCGCGGTGTTATAAATTTTTAGAAAATCTCTTTGGAGAGCTGTTCTCTGCTAAACCACAGTTTGTTACAATGCCATTGTTCAAAATGAGAAATGTAGGAACAAAGCACAGTCTTAAAAATACGTCACTTATCTGATATTTAAATAAATGTTAATTGAGAGATATACCTAAAGTAATATATGGTATTTATGTGTATTTCTTCAAATTATAAATATATCACATTTCGTAATAAGAAATGTAAATAAAATGTTTTATTAATAATTTTCGTCACCACAATACTCGAAATTTTCTGCACTGAAAATACTATTTTGAATAAAAGTTCAAAATGCTCTATTTAGTAAAAAAAACTCTCTAATATTAAAGAAATTAAAAAAAAACTACACAATAAAACCTACACACATTCATTATCTTGCAAAATTGTACATCATAAAATGAATATAATTGCACGCATACTTAATGAAAGCTTAGGCTACACTTTTTACAGCAGTACTGAAAAACCTGATTGAATGAATTTNGAATTGCACGCATACTTAATGAAAGCTTAGGCTACACTTTTTACAGCAGTACTGAAAAACCTGATTGAATGAATTTCTATTTCAGGCGTTGCAGAAAACCTAAAATATGACATAAAAGCGTTCGGTAAGGTATGGACTATGGATAGATTTCCAATAATTATTGTATAATTAAATTCATGGTTGAAAAGGTCAACACAATAGCAGCAAGCATTGAGTTTAAAAGAGCCTTTGAGAATGAGAAAATAATATGATATACTGTCATTAAAGGACACAAAAATTATGTAAAAGGAAGTGAAACTCAAAAATTCATACTTGCCAAACGTGTGAAGGACGACGGCCTGGTTCTCAAATATTCTGGCAAATTGATACTCAATTTACTTTAATTGGTAAACGAAGATACTATATAGTAGGGGAGCATATGTAGTTCGTGGCAGCTTTCGTAATGAAATTTCGGGAGTCGTTTGTTTTGTCATAAAATACCCCAAAATGAATAATTTTAATGGCGGAAATCCATATTATGTTTCGTTTAATATAAGTGACGTCTTGATAGAATCGTACGTAAGACCGTTATTTCTGGATGGAATTATGTTTGTTATATCTCGTTTTAAAGAATTCNCGTCTTGATAGAATCGTACGTAAGACCGTTATTTCTGGATGGAATTATGTTTGTTATATCTCGTTTTAAAGAATTCTTTGAGTTCTACAAAACGTTTTCTCGATATTTTTTGCTAAAACTTATGGTTTCTAACATAAAATAAAAATTACCGTATTTTACCAATATTTTGTGATTATACGGCAAATCAATATAACTTTACGTCAGTTTCAGTGAAGAAAACGTGCCTTGTCTTTACAATAATCAAGCGCTACCTGTGGCTCAACTACTCTGGTAGTTCACCCGCCTACTGCATGGTGTATAGTTTTGGTGGAGTTATGAAAATTGCACCATTTCAATGACAGTCACTGTAAAAAATTAACTATTCATATTTTTGCTATTTATTGATTGAAGTCAAAGCTTGAAGTCTTATTTTGAAGGTTATGATATGAACTACATAAAACCAGTAGAGTTGAGAGATTTGGGCTGCTCTTAACAACGATGTTTTGATGGCTGANTTATGATATGAACTACATAAAACCAGTAGAGTTGAGAGATTTGGGCTGCTCTTAACAACGATGTTTTGATGGCTGATGAGAGTGAAATGAGGTGAGAATGGAGCAACTGCTGAATACAGGGGGGAGGGAAACAGGTGATCCCCGAGATATCTCGCCAACCAGCGGCTTAGTCTGGTGTGATTCCCACTTGCGAATTGCCGGTAGTGACCCAGCCTTGGTAGGAGGCGAGCAGACTAACCGCTTAGCCACCGGGGCTTCTTAAAATAATATAGCTCAATTTTTAATTATTGCTACAGTATAATGTTAAGTAAATTGACAAAGTTAGTTACGCAGTAGGTGTTCGTGGTATAACTGGCGGGTGTCGATGTCACAAACAATTTGTAACTTTTAAGCGTTTTGCTGTATAATCAACTTATATGTAACATTAGGTTTATTGTGAAATATTTCTCTATATATTTAATTACCGTTGATGGTTGGTACTGTATATAAAAATTGGGAATTCTAAACAAATACAAACAGAAAAGGAAGTGTCACTCTCTTTCACTCAGCAAACGCAACTTCAAAATGAGGTAGAGATGCAGTTACTGGCTCACTGACAAACTACGTCCACAGGAGTTTGCATGTGCGCCTAAACAAAATTAATTTGGTAGAGATCTTGAGGTCACTCCCTCCCGTGCCTCTAGTAGCCGCAGCAAAGTAGCAAACTTTGTAGCAATGCCTATAAAAGTTTTACAGAAATGATGAAATCCGACAGCGAAGATGAATAAGAAATATATTCTATTCTAGCTTTAAAATAGCCCATAACAGCAGAATTGCTACACACACTCGCACACACCAAAAGTGTTTTCTTAGCAACCATTAGTTATAGCGTAAAAAGGGCAACAACGCTATTCATAAAGCTTTAATTATATAAAATATGTGTGTTGGTAATGCTTGGAATAAATTATTCTGATGCAAAATGTTATTAGACTAAGTGCACAAGAATATGGTGGTTATTAGTAATTTTGGTGTAATTTTTTAGACATGGTAAAGTTTTCTTTACATGAGGTGTAAGAACATGCAGGAAGCAAAACTTTAGCAGGGTCTCAGAAAAGTAGGAATTAACCGTGAATAGACTATATTAATGACATTTCCTGCAAAAACTTTGTCCTGCGAGTGTACGCACTGCAGGAAATGTGTAGTTTTTTATCCAGGTCACGTGCTTGCAGGGCCCCGACATGATTAGCCCGGGGATTGCTGTATTGAAATCCTCACTGCTTAAAACCCCGAGGGAAGGAAATACGCGCGAAGCTTTTTTGTGCTATTTTCCACCACCGTCACAATACTTGCTTACGGTTGGACGTGACTTTGAGAAGTTTATTAGTTTTCACTAGTTGTTCCAGAGATATGTCGCGGTTGGCGTCGAATGTACGCGCTCTGGGGGTCTCAAGAATTTTTCTACGGCTACGTATTTCAATGAAAGTACTTGTGCAAATTTCACTTCGTTATAGTTTGCAAAAAGTGCAACAGTTTTCTCAATAATATATATTTATTGCACTAACTAATGGAATTTGGCGGTAAATTTATTTCAGCTGTTATAAAAGGCCTAACTTTTGAAACAAGGCACAAGGTAGTTTATACTCGTAGCTATCACTAATTGTCGAAAGCATATATACCACATATAGCATAAGTCTATTCCGAAGGAGTGAAAACCGCTCTTGAAAGTGAATTTGAAGCGGAATATTTTTACTAGTAAAACAGCCAGAATGAACGATAAATGCATGAGTTTCCGGACACTGCATTATTAAACGACGAAGTACAAAACACAAAAATGTAGGCTCTAATATAAACCACCATCCATGAAAATTGCCCAAATCGAGAGAGCTTATGCGCAACAATAAGCCAGCCTTCTTGCCAGTTATAATCCATCCGGACACGTGGCGAACTTTGTCGTCTGCCGACGGGTTTCCTCGGTGCTATTCTGTTTCCCCAGCCCTTGAATTCCACCGCTGGTCCATCTCCACCTCATCTCACCCTCACCAACGTACAATAACTCGCTGTTAAAAGCTGACCAGAAACCTCTTGAGTGGCCTCCGTAAGGAGAACGATTACGTAATATGTCCGCTGCTGTGTCTTATTGAAACTGATCGAGGCATTGAACGACCCGTTACGAAGGATAGTATGGAATGGGGCGCATGGTACGGAGTGATTTATGGTTAAATGAATTTGTTTATAGAGACACTGTTATCGTAACTAAAGTCTGAACAGAACATTAAATAAAATAAAGAGAGATAACAGTAACATTTCGTGTCGAATATGTTACATACAGGATGACTTCTTAATTACACCAACAAACTTCGGTTGCAGATTAATCACGTAAAATAGTAGGAAACCTACATACCTATGGTCTAAAGTGAACCCTACGGGCGGCACATATCTTTGAAGTTGGTCCTGAAGCACTAGTTTGTTACACCTAGTGGAGCTGTAGCAATTAGTGTCTGGATAATGTGTAAAGTTAATTGTGACATGCGGGTTAGTAATCCATCGTTTAAGTCTCAAGTTTGCTTCAGCGTCATGGATATTAAGTGGACNTTAATTGTGACATGCGGGTTAGTAATCCATCGTTTAAGTCTCAAGTTTGCTTCAGCGTCATGGATATTAAGTGGACATAAGGGTATTAACTGTAATTATTTTCATTAAATAATTTTACGTCAGTTACAAGACAGGTGTTGGGGCGTTTACACATCTTTGTTCCGTTATACACATTATCCAGACACTCAATGTTCCATCTTATAATTTTTCTGCAATATTTGTAATAAATTTGTGTTTCTTGTCCAACTTTAAAGATGTGCACCGCGTTTACGATTCATTTTAAACCATTAGTCATATAAATGTTNCTTGTGTTTCTTGTCCAACTTTAAAGATGTGCACCGCGTTTACGATTCATTTTAAACCATTAGTCATATAAATGTTTTTTTTTTTTGTGATGAACGCGCAGCCAAATTTGTCGGAATTAACTAATGGGAGTAACAAAGTTCACTTGTAGTCATGACTGAACTTGCTGCCCTGCTGCAGCTGTTACAAAACTAGTTAATCATTTTGGCCAACACAAAGCTAATCACCGAAATACTAATGTACAAACAGAATTCTATTTCGAGGTATTTGACGACAATTACGAGAGTTTTTAAATTTACAAGGAAAGCTTGGAAAATTTGTTGTCATCAAAAACGGTTATACAGGATGTGACTGAACTCTACCAACCAATTTGGGCAGGTTATTCCTTATCAAAACATATGTCGAAAGCATATATACCACATATAGCATAAGTATATTCCGAAGGAGTGAAAACCGCTCTTGAAAGTGTATTTGAAGCGGAATATTTTTACTAGTAAAACAGTCAGAATGAACGATAAATGCATGAGTTTCCGGACGCGGCATTATTAAACGACGAAGTACAAAACACAAAAATGTAGGCTCCAATATCAACCACCATCCATGAAAATTGAGGGATTGGCAGAACATTTGTGCAAAGAAAAGCGTAACTGTACCATTTTGTTTGTTTTCATCTGTATATTTGTAATCTACCGTACATGGTGAACAAAACTTCCGTCCTGTGGTTTTAAGCTAAATGTCGCCGTTTTCGATAAATTTGTTCATAATATTCCAACAAAGAATCACAATGTCTGGCACATTGTAACGCATTTGCTGTTGGTGCATGGCGTTGCAGTTTGAAATGACACCGTGTGTTGTTGAAACAGGTCGTGTGTCCCGTGCTATCCATACCGACCCCAACTAACTATCGTCGATATGCAAGTAGGGGCCGCGGTGGCGCAGTGGCCAGACTGCGCGCCTACCGCCATGGAGAATCGGACTCAATTCCTGGCGGTGTCGACACGAATATTCGTATCTGGGAAACATGGAAGACGTTACCATTGGCCTGCGGGTTTTTTTTCGGGGCACACCCACTTTACCGCCATGTAATTTCGCCATTGCTCCATCTCCACCCTACGACACCTTCTTCGGNTTTTTCGGGGCACACCCACTTTACCGCCATGTAATTTCGCCATTGCTCCATCTCCACCCTACGACACCTTCTTCGGAATGAATTAATTCATCGAAAATGGTGGAATTTAGCTTAGAAACACAAGATGGAAGTTTTGTTCACCATGCACGCTAGATTACAAATCCACAGGAAAAAACAAACAAAGTTGCATTTTCATTTGGACAAATGTTCTGCCAACCCCTAACGTTTCATGGATGGGGGTAGATATTGGAGACCATATTACTGTGTTTTGTACTTCGTTGTTTAATAATGCAGCATGTGAAAACTCAGAACTTTNGTAGATATTGGAGACCATATTACTGTGTTTTGTACTTCGTTGTTTAATAATGCAGCATGTGAAAACTCAGAACTTTATATCCTTCATTTCGGCTGTGTTACAAGCAAAAAACCACTGCTTCAAATACGGCTTCAACGGTGGTTTTCATCCCCTCGCAATAGACTTAGGCGATTGTCGTGTATGTGTTTTGGACCTATTTTATGATGAGGAATCACTTGCAGAACTTGTTGGTAGAGTTCAGTTCCGCGCTGTATATACAGTGGGAAATGATATAACATAGGTTCCAATTCTCATCAGCTGCATTCGAAGTAAATATTGCCAGCTTCCTTCTAGAGTTGCGGCACCAGAACGTCTGTCACGTGAAAACTATAAACAATTAACAAAACCACTTCTTGACCATATGTGCCCGACTCTTAACACGTAGCAGCACTTGTAACTTTGCAGAGCAACACTTTGAAAGTTTTCTAGCACACTCACGTGCGAGCACGGCCATAATAACTGCTGAACGTTAACCAGAGTGCCAGGAGCGCAAACTCACATTGGCTTCTTCCCCTGAAGGCGAAGGAGGAGGTCCAGTAGACATCCTGGCAGGAAGTGCAGGAAGAAGGCCAGGAACATGTAGACGCAATAGTCCTTGACGAGATAGTGGGACGGGTACCAGATGGCCGTTTTCATCGGGAAATCTTTTATCATGTTGGTGAGTATATCGCTAAACTCACGTATGGTCACCGGGTTATCGTCTGACGTCACGTTGTATATGGGGATGACATCTTGTGACCTTATCACAGAACAGAGACAAAATATAATGACACCGTTACGATATTAATTGCTCTCATAAAGCCAGTAGTACGTAAATGAAAATGTTTCAGTGCACAAGATATTAGAATATAATTTCAAATAGTCACTACAAGGATTTACTGAACACTTAAACTAGGATGATGATAGTATGTATAGATTAGAGGTTGTGAAAAAAAAACAGAAATATGAACTGAAGTATGCAATTATGTTTGCTTATTTGAAATACTTACACATACAAAATAATTTTATTAAATTTTATTCCATCACCCATTATAAATGGAGCCTGTTTTCCTCAATTTTGGTCAGTTTTCTGACCTTATCTGTATGTATGTAAATTCCTACCTGCAGACTTTAACTTACATTAAATCAGTATTTCATAATAGCTTAAAATCCGAAGTAAAATTTGAACGAAATAAATTTTGGGAATTATATTAAGAAATTTTAAATTCGAGACAGCACAAAAAAATGGAGATTAATTTGGTGTCGCTATGTGATTCAAATGAAAAATATTATGATTTTAAAGAAGAAAATTATAGAATGGTAAGAACACTGTAAAAAAATTTGCAACTTTTCTTGAAAAATATATAGTAATTTTACAAATGTTTGTAATTGTACAAAAACTATTCTTATAAAATTGCTTATTTGTAAAACTACAAGAGCCGTATTTCTAATAGACCTCTCAAGAAGTGTCTATACTATACCAACCCGTGTCCATTAGCTCGAGCATAATGGCGGACAGTCAACGAAGTAAAATCGTATCTATATATTTCTGCAAAAACTATGGGTGATGTAATGTGCAGTCACGTGCAAAAATAAATGTAAGCTTATTGCAAATTTGGATAAAGTAAACCACTCAAATAATCATAATAAAACGAAGACAATTTAAAAAACACATGACGCTAATTCTCATTAACTAATA
The DNA here is from genome assembly GCA_002778355.1 of Clitarchus hookeri. Taxonomy (NCBI): domain Eukaryota; kingdom Metazoa; phylum Arthropoda; class Insecta; order Phasmatodea; family Phasmatidae; genus Clitarchus; species Clitarchus hookeri. Next base: position 316,335 of record NQII01002268.1, on the reverse strand, counting down.
ATGTTTCATATCTGCACAAAACCCAGGCATGGCTTCTCCCTATCTGAGCACAAATTATTCTGCAGAATGGGTTTCAGGAACACTCAATTTCCAAACTTACCGTGGGGGCAGTTACCCTCTCCCTTTTAACATCTTTTCACAAGACTATTTCCCAGCTTTCGCCACCGGTTTAACATATTAAGACTGTTACCCAGTTGACTGTTAGTGCATCATGACACGAATTTCCTTAAGTCTGTTGGCGTAGTCCGCTCCATTAAGGAATGAAGTTCTTATCAAATAAACGAGAAATACTTTCCTAATTGTATTACTAAACAGTCCAAAAATACTCCAAACATGCTATCTTAGTAGCCATTTGCAATTAACATTATTCATAATCGCCCCTCATCTCGTGGATATTAGCACATTCGATCACTTACAATCAGTACTTACCAACAGATTACTAAGAGCTACACTATGAATTAAAAATTATATGTTTTATATCTGACAGTATCAGTATTTAAATTCAAATAGGCGGTACCTGTCTATTCAGGCCCCACCTTATTTCAATCCAGATATCACCCGTCTTTCCTGTCCGGAACATTCTAGAGCTTCTCGAGCACTCCGTACACATGGTCACTCTACTCGTCGGATAACTCGCTCATCGCAGCGCTCGCATTATTGGCTCGTCGCCGCCGAACACGCACTTGCGCATAGCACTCCTCGTTTGCCATCTCCGTCAATCCTCTTCATTTTCCACTCACTGCACTTCGCCATGTGGCTATCATGGATTCTCGACCCCCCAGGTGAGGCGCTATTTATAGGAGGACGGGGCGTTCCTCCTTCGAGAACAATCTTCACATATCGGCCCATGTCGAGGGAGAAGATATTCTGAAAGGTCACACAATGGTCGCTGGTCGCCGACAGCTCCATAAG
>NQII01002268.1:259090-315389 GCA_002778355.1 Clitarchus hookeri | reverse complement strand
GGGGGGGGGGTGGAGTGGTGGTGTCACCTCTCTGGAGATGTAGCATGTCCGCCCGCAGGAGTGACCGGGGAGGGTGGTCCAAATACTGTGACCCACCCCCATGATACGGCGATAGTAAAGAGGGATGGTCCATGTGCGACACTGCCCCCTACTCAAGTCTGTCCGCCAAGAACAGCCACTCCTCTGAATCTTCATAGAGTGCCAGTCAGTCGATGTGGACAACCTTAGATTTTCCTCCAGGGTGTCTCGATGACAAATCTGGAAGAACTAATCCCTTACTCACTTCGAAACCAAGTAAGGACCTTCCCATTTTTCTTGGCACCCAGATGTATAGACCTCAAAGTGTTTCTTGTAATGCATTCACAATAACTGTCCTTCCATGAATGCATCACATAACTGTCGGGTCACATCGAACGTTACTCTTGATACCAGGAGCCACTGCGATAAGGTCCTCCCCTGCTTCTTGGCCTCTTAATTCTCCTGAAGATACTTATTTGCAACCATGTCTCTCAACTCGTCTTCCCTCATTGTCTTGTCTTTATTAACTGCGAGGTGATTTCTTTGTCGGTCCAGTTCCAGAATCTGTGTTCCTCTTATCACTATGTAGAGATCTTTATTCCTTTTCTGGGGTATGGTGTTGCCAGTCTTCGCAGAGCTGTTAGTAGGATTATCACTTCAGTTGCTGCCAGATCCAATTATTGGTAAATGCGTCATTTTGTCTGTTTCTCGACGATTGTTATTGGATAGCATCCCGGGCTTCTGAAACTCCCACTTTTACAGCATTCTCGGCGCCTCCGCCGACAAAGGACAAGTATAGCTATATGTACGTAGTTGAGAAATTCCCCCACCATCATATCCAGCCTCCTCAGCAAGCTCTCGGTCGTATTCACTTCTGGCAGTCGAGTCCTTCAGTTCCTTGGCGGGCACTAGGCTCTCAAATGTCCTGTTTGGCCACACTTCCGGATTCCCGTTGCTTAGCTGGACAAAAGTGGAACTACTTAGCACAGACTTTGGCAGCAACGTCTGTCATTGTAAACTCCAACATCTTCAAGACATCCAAAATGTGATCTCCGTTATCTTCGTGGCACAGTATAGTCGCCTGCACTGCATGCCAGGATGCCAGCTCCTGCTTCGACAGTTCCTCCTCCATTGCTCGGGCCAGGACATCTTAATAGCTGTTTGGCGATGCCAGGCATACCGCTTGGCGTACATCCGCATCTGCAATAGCATCCACGAAAAAAACAACTGTAATGATGTCGCACGCTTCCTCACAGAACCCCTTTAGAGACCGGTGTGATAGCCATATGATGCCTTGCCACAGCTCCTGCAGTGGTTCCCCTTGTCGCTGGTTGCGAATTCATAGTTGGGCACTGTCGCTGAAATGCAGCTCCAAGGCTGTGTAGCGTTCGCCAATCAATGTTAATCTGGTAAGGACTGCAGAATTCTCAGTTCAGGTATCCTCAGTACAGCAACGAGGTAGTATGCCCTCTGCTCGTCAGTCGATCCATTCAGGGCGGCAATGATCTTGAACTGGCTTTGGTATTCATGCCAAGGTGTCTGTTCATTGTAGGGCGTGTGCCTAATTGTGATGATTTTACCCACCCTTGGCTGAAGCATACCTACCCTGCAAAACTGCTGGGCCTCTTCTGCGGCAGCTGAATTGTTGGTGACCTCTACTTTGTTCTTGATGCTCGCATAAGTCGGCTCGGCGGTTGTCAATGTCGGCTCCCTCCTAGGTTCTGGCCCAGAGTACCCACTCCCCTGCTGCTGTAGGAATTCCAGCCATTATTTCTTGAGAATGCTCACTTTCTGTTTTATTTCCTGCTTTACAGTGCCCACATTCTCACCTATGTTGTCTACCCTTTCCCTCGCACTCTCAATTTTCTTAGCCACACTGTTTATTTTATTAACTAACTGACTAATACATTCTTTCTTTCAGTATACATTTGCATTCACACTATCTAATTTCCTGTCCATCACTCTTCTAACACTGTATATTTTCTTGTCCACTACTTCTAACACAAGTCGGTGTCACTCGTCCGTTCAGGCTCCATGTTATTTCAACACGTATATCACCTGTTTCTCCCAGTCTAGATCGTTCTAGAGCGCCTCGAACGCTCCCGTACACATGCACACACTATTCATCGGATAACTCGCTCTCCGCATCACTCGAGCCCTTCCCTCGTCGTCGACGAACACACACTCGACCTCCGCAGTCTTCGTTCGCCTCCACCGTCGGTCCTCTTCTTCTCTCACCACTCGCCACACTTCGCCAGGTGGCCACCACAGACCCCCGGCACCCCCGAGAGTGACGCTATTTGTAGTAGCGTGGTGACACACTCCCCTAACTGACCTTGGGAATGGGGGAAGGCCGATGTGCAACACTATGTTTGCAGTATGCACACATAACTGAGTTTCCTTATTTACCTCATGATCCTAAGAATTAGCATCAACAGAACCTTGTACATTTGTTTCCGTTTTTACGACTGGAATTACATTTGTTAGTATCACTTCTACGGGCAACCCCAGCTGCAATCTTGTTGCTGAAGAGTTACCCTATGGGCGACTGTTGCCGAGCGACTGTCGCCTCGTGTGAAATATGGCCCTTAGTCGTGGGATCCCTGGATAGATTCCCGCTTTCAACCCTTGGACCCTTCCAAGGCGAGTTCGAACTCTTTACAGTAGAAATGCAATGGAAAACTACCATAGAAGTAGCCTGCCTTATCACCATGGGTGCATTGTTTTTTATATCACTGCGCTATTGCTTACGATTCCTACCAGCCACAGAGCCACCAAATATATCATCTTCACACTAGTGCTAGTCTGAACTGAGCAAGAACCAAATATTAAAATTAAAAACCTTTCTGTTTATCTTATCAGAGCTGTGGCCACCAGGTATTGTGAGGTTACACTATCAATCTCCACTACAGAAAAGTTTTTATTAAATTCCAGGGCTTTGGTATTTCTAGAATGATAGGTTAAACCTACATGCAATGCTAAATTTCTTTTCAAGAACAGTTGTCACATAGACAAACTGAGAAAAATTACGTTTTAAAAAATCATAGTAACATACTCTTCAATAAATCACGACAATTACAGTGATTAAGAATGCACTTCCTATTCATATGGCTGCCAATTTAGGTAGATGTTATTTTTTTGTAGAAGATTAATAATAAAATCATTAAAGCAAAATTTTAAAATAAAAATTCTTAATTTTTAATTTTACGAGGCTTTGATGTTATGAGCATTGTAGACAGTAAATAACAAGCTGCTTCTGCGAATGTCATGAGTTTATAAAGATAAGTGAAAATTGTGTTTCCACACAATTTCTAACTACAACAGGTGTATTGCTTAAAGGAAAAGGGAAAGAAAATCAGTGGTTTACAATTATAACTGTTCTCACTTACCTCGTGTTTGCAGACAAAGCAGATACTAGTATGCAGTTGGTGACGATGTCGGCTGGAACAATACCCATAGCTGTGTGCTTGTTGCCGTAATTCACATGCAAAACTCCACAGCCGACTCCAATGGCAAATGCAATAGGGCCGTACATGTTGTCCACCCACCCCATAATGGGCTCCTTCAGCGTCGAAACCACTACAAACATTTAAAATACGGTAAATTTGTGCAAAGAGAAATACACAGCATTTGCTTCCCTACGAAAAATTAGTTAAAACCTGTTCACACTCAACTAAGCACATTTCTAATGAACCTTTGAAAACTGTCCCTGCCCCTACCTGCATATATTTTAACTGGCGCACTGATTGTCATGCGCCCAGTGAAGTTGGTCACTACGTGAATACTGAGATGAGTTATTTTGCTTTTTTTTCCCCAGTGTATAAGTGTGGGAATGAGCGCTGGGAGCGGTGCATGGATAAGGTGAGCAGGCCCATGTCTACGTTAACTTTACATACGGCGTAAGAATAACCAGTGTGCATACAAGTTGATTTTAAGAGGGCTTACAAAAGAGTTCAGTTTACCGTGAACAACCCATAAACAGCAATGCGAAAGCAAATTTATAAGGGGGTTGTGTCTCGTGCCAGGGATATCTCGATTGAGGATCTCTGAGGGATCTTTGTTCGTCGGCCATCAACGTAAGCTGGAGATGCTGGAGATGCCCAAGGACGCTGCTTCAGAATTAAAACATAAGTGAGCTTCAGCTCTTTATTTTATAATGAACGTCTTCGAATTGTTTCAACAAATAAAAAGTTTTTCATCTCACGCCAGTTGTCAGATTTGATAAAGATTTCAAGAGTTTGTACGGCTGTTAACTAATTTTATAATAACAATTGTCGAAACGTTACTCCGTCAAAGTATTCTAAATTTAAAATTCACTAAATCAATATCCTCTCGCATTCCTCTACTCTACCATGTGGTTAAGCCCCAGCGTAACACTATTCATAAAAATGAATTTTAATTAAAAATAAACAGCGCTCCAAGGTAGCTATTAAACAAACCTTTAAGTAATAAATTTTTTAGAATCAGCTCAACACGTTTGCCAAATACAGTATTTTTAAATTTAATACAATTATCTACTTCGTTATTATCACTCAGATGTACCCTTTTTTAAAATTTCACCATTAACATACTAATTTTCTCCTATGTAAAACTATAGCTGTTTTACATGTGAAACCTTTAGTGGAGAATATTGGACTTTTGGCTGGACTTTATATTTCAGCTGTTATAAAGTTGTTAAACAAGACTGAAAATTACGTCTCGTGTACTGAAGTCTCTGTAGAGAAGAGCAAAAATTGTTCAGGAAAAAAAAAAGTAATGCCTTAGACAGGAACAATTTGTAAAGGCGCAATGGACCTCCGCCTGAAAGAAAATATGTTTAGCCGGAAGTATTCACCAGTCTCCCAATGACGTCATTCAGGAAATGGACTACATTTATACATATTTATTTTGGTAGAAATATTGACTATTGACATCTAAGATTAATTATTGTACACACAACTATATTCGATCTTATAACAGTATTTTGTTGCAAGATGAGTTTTTAGTTAATTTATTAAATTGTCCTGTCTTATTACACTTACCCATGGATGGTCTTACAATGGCTAACGGCAGGTCTTTCCCTTGTGTCAGGATAACATTCTCAGCAATCGCTTTGGAGAACACATACGCGTTAGGCCAAGGGTATATCATCCTGAAACAATGAACACGTTAGTTACCGGTGTAAAGCAGGGTGGTAAAAAGAGAAAGTAGTAATAGATGCACTGAATGATTTTCATTTTTATTAAAATTATTGTACACATAAGTCAATACTTATAATCACTAGCAAGACAATGCAATAGAAAACAACATGCCAGCCAATAAGTCTCTCCCGTTCAACGCGAAAAATCTTTTCAAGACGCAGGACACGACTGTAACTGAAACGAATATAAAAGCAACAGAGACTCAGGAAAACTATCAAAATCTTCAATAGAATTTTAATTTAATGCCAGTCAATGGGGGAAGTTTCAAATGACACATGAAATATGAAATTCGCATTCAATCTTTAACCACTAATTCATTATTATTTGATCTCATTGGCACAGAACAAATTGTAAGTGTAAAAGTTTACTGAAAATGTTTTACATGACAATTATGTAAAATATGTATATGGTATGCGTTAACGTGAAAATAACTATCCCCACCGTAATTTATTAAAAATATTCTTCTACGTATTGTAATGGTTTTCGTTTGATTAGTTAGCAAATGCGCCAGGCTAATGTGGTGAGAACGATACCTATAAATGTTCGAAAAGAATCCCTAACACAACCCAGAATCGTGAACGCAGAGGCTGCTATCTTTTTAGTTATGATGTCACTTCGTTAAAGTCAGGAGTTCTAGTATGTTTCGGCCTTCTCACGAATAGTTAGAAGAAATTTTTGATTATTAAATTGTTATTATATTTTATGTTATGCATATCAATTAAGTAAATGTTAAATACAAATAGTTGCTCTAAATATACTATGTAGCAGTATTACGAGAAACTCAAGGAACACTCTTTCCGTGTAATGTACTCGTAGTTGGCGTTGACACATTAGCAAAGCAAAGACGAACACATATTGGAATCAATTACCACCCGCGTGACTTTCATTTACCCGAAGTTGTAACAGTCGAATAAGCTAGATCTTATATTTCCACGAACTTTTTTGCATTTTACTAGTTGTAATATTGTTGATTTCAGATCATTTACATGATCGTTATATTTTTTCATAGTTACTCTTTTAGGAAACCAAAAGTTTTCTTCACTATCGGAGCTTTCCTGGGATCTTCTTGGAGTCCGCGCGTAATTTAGTAGTGATCACGTATTCTGCAGGATATTTAGAATCTTTATAATAATATGCTCCTACACCATGACTTTAAAAGTTTTCAATATTTGTCAGGTAGTTTTAACATTTTTATGGAAATTCGCTGGGTTTTATGATTGGCAGACTCGTATTCTGTTCTCAGCTATGCCAAAAAAATGGTCTAAGTTCAACGTGTTTTGAGAGCTCAAAAAACAGTTCCACGTAACCTCATAGAAATCACCCTGACATAACAAAAATTATAATTAAGGGAAATAATTACTTAAATTTAGCCTGCCTTATTATTTGATTACATAACAATTTACTTTTCTTTAGGTACCAATCTTTATTTAACTGGGGGGGGGGGGCACGGTGACTGAGCGGTTAGCCTGCTCGCCTCCCACCATGGCGAACCGGGCTCAATTCCCGGCCGTGTCACTCCCAGGATTTTCGCATGTGGGGATCGTACCGGACGATGCCGCTGGTCGGTGAGTTTTCTTGGGGATCTCCAGTTTCCCCCGCTCTATCATTCCGGCGCTGCTCCATACTCACCTCAACCACCCTCATCTGTTCTCAAGACCTTGCTGTTAAAGAGCCGCCCAAATCTCTTCACTCACTTTATTTAACTTGCTAGTACGCAAGACATAATTTCATTTGCACTTTGAGAGGTAAAATTCAGTTCTCACATACCTTAATCGTTACAGTTAAGTCATTTAGAGTATTAAACGTTATCTGCTTACAACAGACTGATATTACTGTTATTTCATTGTATGTGAAACGTGCATAATAACATTTTACTGCTGTATATTTCGACAGTTTACTAATATTTTCTATACTTTATATTATGTCGCATTACCATTCTGCGAAGTATATAAGAACAACTTAGGCTTCAGAGGGTTCACAAGAAAAAGTTTAAATGTTTTAGGGGAATTTTTTTTTGGGTTGGAAAGCGAAAAATTTAGGGAGACATTCTTGAAAACATTTGAAAAGAAATTGTAACCAACATTATTTTCTTGACATTATTTTAATCACTTACGCCGTTAATATTTACATCCAAACTGGACTATTCTTTCCCTGATTTGTCACGTCTATAGTGGCTTAAATCTCGAGGTTATAAATCGGTATGTGAATGCGTAAGATCTGTATACTATGGAGATTTTTTTGCATTGACGCTTTTTTTTTTACTCCCGTAAACAGAGCCTCTCTTCTTGGGCGCAGCTTGAGAAATGCAGTGTTCTGAAACATTGCTTTGCATACCTGAACTCTTCCTTCGGTTTTTTTTAAACAGTGTGACATTCCTTATGGTGGTCAGTCAGGTTCTCGTTGCAGCACACGGTGGCTCCGCTGAATTCGCGCCACAAATATAACACAAATTAAATAAATACCCTGAGCGATGACCGGGTGGAACACAAAGCTCGTGTTCAGATCCAGCAACCGACACACTCGTAATACCACCTGCCTGCGTATGTCTTGCCATTTATTATATTTATCGAATGCTCACCTCACAAAGAAACTTCATTCTCCTTGCGATTCCTGAGAGTACTTGAGCTCATTCCTTAACGTAATCATTGGTGGATGCTATGAGGAGCTGAGAGAGCTTGATCCCCTTCCTTGTAGCTTGATTCTACTCAGTATAAAATGACTTTGTTCTTTTCACCAAGCACATTATAAGGTTCCATAAACGGAAGCCGTTAATATAGTAACAGGAAATTTTATATACTATGTAGATAGCCTATAAATTTAATACTGGCATTTATTTGTGGCATTAAAACTTAATGAATACTGGAAAGCATGCAATTTGAACGCAGTACAGTGCACCGCCCTCAAAATATTGCCTCTCCTTAATGTGTATCTATCTCAGTTAGTAAATGTAATCAAATACAGGTAAACACATGAGCGTATGGATTTCGGGGAAAGTTTGATTAGCCGAGACGGTAAAGGTTGGAGGTAGTCCGCCCAACAGTGACAAATGAAGAACAGCAACCGCATCTGGAAATAGAACGTTCACGGTCATGCAGAGGGTGTTCAAAAGACTCTTGAAATATCTGTAGCCACATAGAAACTTCACAGAATGATGGCGATTGAGTATGTAACACATTAAGGCGAAGAAAGATGAAATTTCACGAAATGGCAACTATAACTTTGGATTTACGCTATTAATGTAACTAACAGTTAATCAATAACTTATATACGTGCGTTAGAAGTTTTTCTTTTTTGGCGTGACTGAAATAAAATTTTATTACGTATGCAAATAATGTATGTAAGTAGGAAAATGGTAAAATGACCGAAGAAAGACATTAAAAACAATTGATAAAGGCTTGATTAAAGAACATAATTAAATTTAAAACGAAGTATAACTTAATAAAATAATACTTAACAAAAATTTACCTCAAATACTTGAAAATATTTTCAAAATTTTGTTAAACAATTTTTGTCACTTGCAAAGTTTTCACGGTTCAATGAAAGTACAATTAATTAATAAGATAAATATATTCACAATGAATTACTAATATAAATGAAATGTTTTTGAATTTGCTTATTACATGAAATGATTTTCTGTTGGTTTTAAATATAACCACGTGCTATGTTATGTACCTTGCGTTTGTATATAGCTAGACGATAAGCGCATGCGCGTTCGGTCATATCCCTACCACGTTCACTGTCGAATTTCGTTATACTGTGCGCGCACAACTTCAGTTACACAATAAACTTTTACACTCATTTCGCTAAAAGAAGTATAACTTCAATAAAAGTTATTATGAGACTATGACAAGAGCTAAACACAAAGGTCCGCACTTACCTTGGGCCCAAGATGTCTAGTTCACTTTCACTAAATTTATCAATCAGAGCGAATGCGTCTTCCAGCGGCATGGGTGGTTCATAGAACTTCTCTCCAATCACTTGACGATGGTAGTACGAGTAGGCGGTTGACACGAACACTGCAGCCTGGATCCATAGTTTCACCAAGCTTTACTTACTTATGGTAGAAATCAGGGATGTCGGAACCTTTCTGGGTTAAGGAGGCAAGGTTTTTGTAGAGAATCTGGCACCCCTGGTACTTGAAAAGTGTCATTCCAGAAATTATCTTCGAAACAAATAGCATTAGTTTTCACATACAATTGGTTTCCTTTTCACATATTTTCCTTTTCACATATTTTGCACAAAATTCTTCCCATATTAGTATAAATATTACTATTTAACATTATGACTGACCCTAATTTTAGTAAATAATATAAATCTTAATCTGCATTAATTTCTTGAGCCCCCTTGCCCCATTTTGGTCCTTGCCCCCCCCCCCTAGAATGGGGCAAATGCCTCTCTTACCACCCCTTTCCGACATCCCCTGCTAGTAATTGTTGTTATAAATAAATATTGTTTGTATGCTTGGTTGTACATATTCATGTATATGTATCATGTTTCATGGAGTAAAGTATCAAGAAGTACAAGTCTTCCGAATAAGGTAATTAAGAGTAAATTTTGTGAACATTATTTTCAGTGATAGAAGACGCCAACTACATATTAAGTAAATGATTACAACCAGCCAATTTATATTATAGTGACATCTATTTGCCGTTTGGCATTAAACAAATAGGTTGCTTAGTCAAAAGATTGAAGTCTTGTTAAAACATGTAATGACTAAGTTATTGAGTTATTTCCTTTGCTCCAACTGGAACATCGCCAATGTCTGTACTGTAGTGATTCCTTCAAGTACATGAAGGCAGAGGAATCGTTCATTAATGCAACTGGTGTATGCTGGATCCCATCGTTCTATCTAGACTGTAGAAACATTATAAAACTTTTTAAAAATCTGACAAATTGAGATAACATATTGTTGGTTAAAAAGCACTACTTATTTATTCCCAATGCCATATCAAATTAGATCAAGAGAAATTAACCCCTTTGCAACTTAGCTGATAAAACACGTTATCTGTAAGTGTTAATCTTCTTAACAAAATTTGGAAATGACATTTAGGCCTATGCCTGCTGGTCTCTGTATTTCATGTAATCAGCATTAAAATTGAGGCATCTGAGGAAATGGAGAACCACTACATCCCTGCCCAGTAGTCACCTTGAGAGAGATGCAGTCCCGACACAACTTAATGGCCTCCTGAGTGCCCTTCGTGTTGATGGTTACCGCCGCCTTCAAGTTCTCATCGAACCTGACATTGGCGGCGAGGTGCAGCACGATGTTGACATGTTGCGTCAGGTCATGGTAGTCTGAGTCGCTTAGGCCCAGGCGAGGGGCTGAGCAGTCTCCAGGGACAACCACGATCTTATCCACCGAGTCCGGCTGCTCGCGCTTCATGCGCTCAAACACCTGTCACAGAAGTCTCGTGTCACTGAAGTCCATTACATCACCAGGAGTCAGGGGTGTCGTTAAAACAGTAATTTATGGTGTTTTTCTGTCTGAAATGTCAATTACACTTGCATTCTTAAAATGTGTTCATTTTTGTGGGTGCCTGTCTTTCGCCATGTGCTAGGCTTTCGTGCATGCCAAACTGAGAAAAGACGATAATGTCGATCTGATTGCGGGTAACAAATGCACTCCAACTGCAAACATTCTCCAGCACAATTATTGCATGACCACAAAAGATAGTAACTACAAAATGACCGAGCGATATGGTGTAGGCATAACACACTGGAATCGCTATTGGCAGGACGCATGTATGACTCCCGTCCCAGTCAACCTTATTTAGGTTTCCAAGCTTTTGAAAATATTTTCACGCAAATGCTGGGATGGTTCATTCCTACAGGTCATTGCCGATTTCCCCCCAATGCTGATTGTCCGATCATTATGTTAGATCTTTAATGATCCTGCTGTCGTTAATATGTCAATCGTTAAAGAAGTGTTATGCTAAATGGAAGCATCATTCACTGGAATTACAATTTTAATTTACATTTATGAACATAAAGTTGTGTTAAATTAATTTATTTGAATGGTTTTATAGTTTCCCGAAGAGTCTGAAACTTGGAAATTCGTTTTCAAGTGCCCAAGTACTATATGGTATTTTCAGCTACCATTATGCTTGAGGGCGAACTAAATACAATCGACATTCACATATGGTATACACAGTTACTTCTATTGAAATACAATAAAAATGTGGAATCACTGCTTGAAACTAAAAACGAAATATGTAATTTTCTTCTTAAATTTATGTGACAAGTTTATGGTCGTCAATACGTCAATACTGATCCTTACGGATTTAGAAAGCTGCTATTACTGCTTCTCATAACTGATGACAAGATCTCACCTATAACTAGGTCACGATAAATTATGTTACACTTTTTAGCAAACTTTCCGAAGGAAAGACGGCTTTGTGGTATCACTTTCCTGTCTACGTGAATGTGTAATGTGTGTGTCCCACATGAAAACTTTTGAATGAGTGAAGGGAATTCCACCAAACTCGGTACACATATAGACCTAGGGCTTAGTAAGGACATCCTACTTTTATAGTGTTCAACCCTGCCAGATGCTTATTTTCCAAATGGTGGTCGATAAAATAATTTGGGTGATTTGTAATATCTCTTGGACTATTTAACCAATTTAAAACCAATTCTGTACGTTGAAAGTGCATCACGTAAATATTCCATTTAGGTATGGATATCGTTTTTCGTCTGCCATTTCGGAAGAAAGCACATGAAATAATGAAACTTTTGTGTTATATCACGAAAACTACTCAACCGAATCTCGCAAAATCGGGCACTTAATTAATAATATTGTCAGCCACGTAAAATATGCGATTTAAATGGATAACGCACTGTTTTTCAAAATGGCAGCTTGAAAACTATTTGATGCTTATTTAGTATATATACCCTACCGTTCGGGCAATTTCGGCCAAACTTTGTCCTGAAAGTATTTATTAGAAGGGTCATATATACCAACACATAACACCTTTGTCCGTCACATTGTAAGATAGCATCACAAGGACAAATCACGTTTTTCTATTGCTCCTCGGGAAGAAAACTGATTCCTACCAAATTTGGCACACAAGTAGTATTACGGTAGACCATGAAAGTGGGTTAGACACTATTTTCAAAATGGTAATAACGTTAACGTTTTAGTTTAGTAAGTTAAATCTACAAAACTATGTAACCAATTTTAAATTAACTTTGTATGCAGGCACTACCTATTTCAAACACCCGAATATGTCTACACGGAGCATCTTTGGTGAGCCATTTGGATGATAGAACCACAAGAAGAAACAATGTTTTTTTTTTTTTTTTTATATTTCGCGAAACATTTACCTTATTCCTACCAGTTTTGGTTATCAAGTAGTGCTACAGCACGCGATGTGGTTGGGTAGGTTTTAAGTAAGTCAGATATTTATTTTCGAAATGGCGGCCACACACAGATTTTAGATTAGTATGCTATGTCTTTGAAACAACGTAATCCATTTCAAACTAACTTTGTATGCGGGCAGTAACTATTTAAACTATCAAATTAGTTTACCCGAATTCTCTCTTTTGCGCCATTTTTGTAAATTTGCACCACATGAAAAATAAAATTAGTTTTGTGTTTTTATTAATGAAATAACAACCAATCTCTTTGCCACCTGCTGCCCTCACCACATTGTCGAGCAGGACCTCCTTCCTCTGCTCCACTGACAGTCCTTTCTTGGGCCTTACTAGCAGGTACACTCTCCTGACGCCAGGACAACTACGAAGGACCTTCTCCACGGCCAGCTTGCCCAGGAAGCCTGTACCTCCTGTCACAAGGACCTCGCAGTCCTGGTAGAAGTCCTGCACTTCCGTGCCGCCGGCCGCCAACATACTTCCCACGTGACTGAATTGTTTGATTTGTTTTGTAGATAGTTTAACTACATTGGTTCCCACGACGAATGAATCGCAATTGTTACCGCTCGTCGCTCGATGGTCGCATAAATTTGCATCGCTTGACTTGGCTCTTCGGGGTTCTTGATCGCAAACTGTGTCCTTGAATTTATATGCTTTTCGCGGCTACTGTCGGAAGTCAGAACGAGAGGGAGAGAAGTATTTTAGAAGAAAGGAACGAATAGAAACAAATAAGCATAAAGTGCTATCGTAACTGCAATGCCGACAGTTTTATTGCATAAAGTAAGGCATTAATTTGCAGCTCTTTCCCATACTGTTGACGTTAGCCAGTGTATTGTATCTCTACGTACTATTATTTCCTGTGCTACGATGTCAATAAAATGGCGTATTTTTAAATTTCTCCGCTTTTGACTAGGGATGGTTTACGGTAACAAAATATAGAACTTGTACTAACGACTTAACTGGGATTAAATTTAATTAGTCCAAGAAATAGTTACAATAGATTTTGGTGAAGAAAGTCCAACAGCCATGTTGAACTACTCAAATACAATAAATGACTAACATGTGTAGCCCCTTCATGGTTCCTCGAAACATTTCTGAAGCCCTGCTAAAGTTCAACTGCTTTTAATAAGTTTGGTAAAATAAAGTTGGAAGTTTGTGACGTCACCAAAATATCATTATTGCCGCCATGTTTGTCTGGGAAAGTTGGATGGCTCCAGTTTCATCAAACATTTTGAAAATTGGACGGGTTCTAAAATTTCTTTGATGTTTGATGTAACGGAGTCTTACTCGACATAAGTAGTTGTTTCCGTCATCACGAGACTTTAAAATGGTGAACAATTGATGGAAACGAAACAAGGTCGTGAAGATTATTAATTTATAAATAAGCTCTTTGGATATTAATGTTACCTTAAGAGATAAATTTACAATAATATTAAGAACCCAGATGTATAAAATATCATCATGCAAGAAATATCTCTGATGAATAAAATTTCAGTTCAGTAAAGAGGTGAAAATTAATCACAACATTTGTTACATCTCTTCCTATAGTGGGCTGCACGGAAACACCAAAGCACTATCTCACTTGGAAAATAAATTTTAAATGAAAATTCAGATTAGATCCTCCTAGTAAAAAAATTTGACAATGTGACACATTTTCAAATACATTCTCGATTATTTGATTCAATATGTTGAATAGAAAAATCTAATGGTCATATTTCGTCTTCAAGTTTTATTGTCAAATATATTTGATTGCGGAAATTTCACTTCATGGCAGTGACTTAAGGCCCAAAGTGTGCCAAGTACTGTAAGTGGTAAAAATATAGATTTGCTTAGTTTATGTATATTTAATAATTTTAGTTGACACTAAATAATTTTATACAGTATTCTTGCACTGGAGTATTTGAACAAAATGTGTGGATATAAAGCAGCACGTGTACAAAAAAAACATTCGTATAATAGTTTTTAAAAAATAAATTTTGGGAATAAATAAATGTTTATCTAACATCATGAGAGCCACATTCTCTACGCGAACTTGCCCACTCTCCTCGCCTAACCAAACTGAGGATGGCTCCAACATTCCTGCCTTCTTTGCGCGCGTGTGGTAACAACATGCAAACTAACTACAAAATGATACATTTTAAATGGGAACAATTAATTTTGCAGAATAGCGGAGCCCTGGCCTAACGTATACGTGTTCTCCAGAGCAATCTCAGAGGACGGGATCTTAACACAGGCAAAGGACTGGCCTTTTGCAGTCGTGAGACTATCAGTGGGCAGTGATCACTGAAATTATTTTACGCGCAAACATTAAGCGAAACGTCAACGACACTGTTGTATATAAACACCTCGCAAAAAGTTTCGAGTATACACATAGAGAATGCACACACGTATGTAGTATACGTAACGAAAGAGTAGCAGTTAGACGTTACCAACGGTACCGATACAAAATGCGAAATCCAAAATATTTCTTACAAACAAATGTTTCAATGTCACTGACGAATAAACTCAAAAGGAAAAAAAATTAACTTAATGATGTCTCTGACTAGGGAGGGTTTCTATCTCCCCACTGCAGCTTAGTACCGTGTATGACCTCCATGTGCATTGTACAGGTGGCTGACACGCCGTGGAAGGCTTGTAATCAACGCGTTGATGTCACCTTCTGCACGAAGTCTCCGTTGCATCTGGGCAGATCTTATGAGAACTGGAAGTGTTTCTTGAGGTTGCGAACTGCTGTTTTCCTCTTGTACCAGGCGTGTTCAATGCGTTTGCGCGCTTTCTGCAGTTCACAAGAGAGATACACAACTCCTACCACCCAAGTTGCCATATCTCACTATGTTCCACAATTTTTTTGAGTTGTACATTACCGCATTTTTGGTTATGCAGTTGATGTACACATGTTGCTTTCGCGACGACACAGTTTTCCAAAATCGTGAATAACGGATAACTTCATCTTAGACTTGAAGGCTAAGGGCGTTTGTAGAGAGTAAGGTGAAACCACCATCTATGCACTATTTGTATTGACACTACAATTTCGCGTTGTATAGAGGTACCAAGCTAGACTGCACAGTACTTTGCATACTCANCACTATTTGTATTGACACTACAATTTCGCGTTGTATAGAGGTACCAAGCTAGACTGCACAGTACTTTGCATACTCAAGCAGATCTAATTTGTTCAATGTCTGAACATGAATGAAGTACTAAGTACTAGGTACTAAGTGCTTAGTACTAAGTGCTTAGTACTAAGTGTTTACTATTGGTTCCGAGTCCTGCTGGGTGTGTCAGATGAGCCAAATGTCTAATGAAAAACGAGAAACAAACATAAACATGTGCACAGTCTACCTTCGTAGTGAATTACAATGCGAAATGTAGGGTCCGTATTGATTTCAGAAAACGCATTTCAGGCGAGTGCCATAACACTTCTTATCTCTAATTAGTATAAAACAAAGTCACTTATCCGCGTCTGTCTGTGTATTCGCCTAGTACTTCTTAACTACTTGATGTATTTTTATGCGGTTTTCAACATAATTTAGAGAATTTCTTGAAAAAGGTTCTGGTGTATAAAACAATTATATTTAATGTAAGGATAGTAGAGAAATGTCGAACCATTTGTAATCCAGTCGTAGAAACCCGCTTTTAGGGAGCTTACATGGCTTCCGCTGACTAAATCATAAGAGATACATCAAATTAATGTGCTACAGAATTGTAGTTCTGAAAAGGTCTACAGAAAAGTCCGCGATAGGATATGTTAATATTTTAAGGGTGACCCACAGTAATAATTTTTGTATTTCAAAGTATCGCTGTCAAAACTAAATTGTTACCGGGCGAAGTCGGGCCGTTTCGCTAGTTGAATATAAACATTATTTGTAACTTTTAATAATTTTTTTGTTAAACGCCGTAAATTAATTAGCACTGAAGCAAATGGAGTTTATTGCGAATTGCGTAGCGTTGTCAAAAATTATGAAATGACTTCGCGTGAAAATTAAGTTGTGCCTAAGGGCTGTGGTCTTCAGCATCGTGGGGATAAAGTGAGATTTGTGGATGAAGCAGTCACGGAATGCAACGGTAAAGTAAACGAGAGAGCCCCGAGAAAACCCACTGGGCCACAGCAAATAATCGGACACGTTTTGCGGCTGTTAACTACTCAGAGACTATCTTATGCTAGGAAGAAGAAGGTCAGTGTGTGTTCTCTTAGAAATGTAAAAAGCGATGGCTCGTGTGGGTTACTCGACTGGGCGCACGATGGCGCCACATGCGACTAAAGTAATAACTTTGCCACAGTCCGTTCTTTGCTACTTACCAATTTTTCGAAACCCTGATGAATTTCTATCGTCAACCTATTCCTTCGCCTCATGCAAACAAAGCTTGACTTCAATAAATTACACCAAAGGGAAATCGCACTACACTTTCGCGCACTGCAAGAGAACTAAAACTTACTAGCCATTACCAGTACCTCTTATGAAACGCTTGTGATACATGACATTTAATGGAATGAACCAAACCCACCGTAAACCAGGTAATTTTTTTTAAAGGTTTGATTAAAAAATTGTGAAGANACATTTAATGGAATGAACCAAACCCACCGTAAACCAGGTAATTTTTTTTAAAGGTTTGATTAAAAAATTGTGAAGATACTGCAAATAGACTATAACTTGTATGAAACGAAGAAACTACCTACGAAAACCCATTAAAATGTTTGAAAAGATTTGCTTTTTTGACGTGACAACGTCTTAAATTAGGTTGCGGCTGGGAGTCACTTATGAAAAAGTGTAACGCTCGGTNACATTTAATGGAATGAACCAAACCCACCGTAAACCAGGTAATTTTTTTTAAAGGTTTGATTAAAAAATTGTGAAGACACTGCAAATAGACTATAGCTTGTATGAAACGAAGAAACTACCTACGAAAACCCATTAAAATGTTTGCAAAGATTTGCTTTTTTTTCATACAATTATTTATATCCATTGGTACCACACAAACGCCTTAAACGATAGAAGGGTACAACTTTGACTTCGCTACTATAACGTTGGTAATTAAAAGAAGTATGTTCTGAAACCGTTAATGTAAAATAGCTGTTTGCACGAATACGCGTATCTCGGTCATTAAATGTTCTGGAAATACATAATACTTTTTACCTTTATCTGTAAAAAGGTTAAATAACCGATTCTAAGATTGCCTTTGCAGTTTACTTAGCGGCAAGAGATGGGTATGACTGTACGGGCGTAGTAAAGTTTTTTTTTCCTCGTTGCTTATAATAAAGTCGCACTGCTACAGATCTAATTTGCCCAGCACAGCGTCATGATGGAATCACTGCACGCCTTGCGCGTCGCAGCGATGAGGTGCTAGGGGTGCGTGTTAGTGAGTGAGCGAAGAGATTTAGGCCCTTAACGTCGAGGTCGTGAGAGCCGATGAGGGTAAGTAAGGTCTGTATGGAGTAGCGCCGGAATGAAGAGGCGGGGGAAACGGGAGATCCCCGAGGAAATCCGCCGACCAGCGGCATCGTCCGGCACGATCACCACTTGCGAAAATCCGGAGTGAACCGTCCGATTATTGACCCGGTTTGCCATGGTGAGAGGCGAGCAGTCTAACCGCTCAGCCAACGTGGCCCCGAGGCTTGTTAGTGTCGTCCGTGTTGCTCCCTCGCTTATTGACCTTGAACTCGCAGCTTCACACACTGCTAAAACTAGATGAAAACCACATTAAATGAAAATGTCAAACAAAAGTATTACAAATGTGTTGAAATATAAATATAAATCTGCTTTGGGCGGGAAAAATAACCTGGAATTGAGATTATATTTTTGACCCAGCAGGCTGCTTTTAATAAACAGAGTGGAGTCAGAACCCACTGGTGTGGCAGTACTCCGAGAAAACCTATCTTCCACATTTCCCATATTCGAGCGTCTAGTCTTTGATTTCGTTGGGAATCGAACTCTGTCCACCATATCGGGATACCAACATGATAATCACCACGCTCCTAGAGCCGTATGGCTGATAAATGGAAATAAAATGAATTCCCTTGACTAAATAAACGCTATGGTACAGTAATAAAACATTCTTAAACACAAGTGTAAGAAATTTTTCGGTGTGTGCGCAGTCTGACTTTTGAAAACTTCCAATAAAATTGTGGGCTTTAAATTGTACCATTTAGTATATTTTACAGAACGTGTATGAGACTGGAACATAAAATCGATCTAATTACTTTCATATATATGTAATTTCGATGCTCTCTTTGTTTAAGTCATGCAGTGGCAAGATAACGCCACATTGAGTGAACATCATTCCAGGATGCATTTCTTCATACATGTGTTGGGTAAATTTCTCTTCTCAAAATTTTTTGCAACAAATTTCCTAGTTTCTAGAATTTCAGTAATAGATTCCTTAAAATATCAACGCATTTGCCGTGCCAAATAGCGTGGCTTACACCGTCGACTTGATGTGACCCCACGGTATCATTACACGCGATGTGAGCCAATGCTTTGAACTACCTACAGATGCAACTTTGTACTTTTCTCCTTTGCTTTATGGAAAAGTTAACTTTCGGACTCGCATTCGGGAGGACCTGGCTTCGAATCCCGGTCCGGCCATAATAAAATTTATCCTTGTCGTTTTTACCGGCGTTCCGTGGACCATACTTAACTTCATCGGGGTAGATTCAACGCTTGCTAGGACCGGGGTGAAGGTTTACTTAAAACACATTCCACTACTGTTCCTTCATCTGAAAGTACCTCAACACTACTTAAATGAGGCGGCCAGTGAAAACATTCCTATATTGTTTTTGCCCCAAGCCCTTTTTTTTATCCTGTAAATATCTCTTTGTATTTTTTTCTGACTCAACAAACGCAGCTGAAACATATACTGCTTTTGTGAAAGTGCAGAAAAACCGCGAACTTATTGTCTGATTATTTACTTATTTCACATAACCATAACTTCCCTCAAGAAATCTGACATTGCGATTTATAAATTATGACGTCAGGGTATGACGTCATAACCAATTCATAAAACAAATTGTATTAAGACCAACGCAGAAATGAAATACCGTCTTCACTATTATTTCGTTCTCATTACAAGCTGTGAAAACAATATTGAATAGGTCCATATTATGTTTGCAGTGGTTCCTGCAATCAAAGAGCCGATTCCTGGGTGGACGAATAACATGTATGGACCAATTTATATAAGTAAGACACTAAATACCTTAACGAGTCATTTGATTAGAGTCAACTTGAAATTGTTCGCGGAGAAAAATAAATCTTCATAGTTATTTATTTGAATTTTTAACTTTATATTTAGGAATTATCTTTAATATTAGTTACCTGAGCACATTAGTTTGTTTCGAGGAGCAGACACGCAAAGTCATAATCGCAGCACAAAAAGTTGCATGTCTTAATTTTTTATAATATTCTATAATTACTTTAATAATCGATCGTAAGCAGGGTGGTATGCCGAAATCATCAAACTCGGATTAATTTTTGCAACATTAGTTTGTGACACCTGTGATGGTAAATCTGTGTGGCAGTCAGTATGTAAAGTAATTTTGTAATATTCAGTTTTCTTTACTTCGCAGTTTTCGTTATATAAATCCAGTAAAAACCGATCACAGATGTGTTGTTCTTGTGCATTTAGCGAAGATTGTTTCCAGCTGTCTTTATGATTTTATACTATTTTGTGCTTTGTAAAATGATTTAGCAAGTGGTTCAAGGGAAATGTTTTTTTCCCCCTTATTGAGTGCAATATATATTGTTTCACACTGAGGGTCCACGATATCATAAGGACTCCTACACTATACACACAATTTAAATATTTAAATTAAATTAAATAATTGAATTTATGTTGAATACTGAATATGTACATACTATCTCACCAACACAATCTAATAATTTTGCAGACGCACTTCGCAACACCTCTAAAATGGCAAAATAAATATTGATTTTACAACTCTTCATTGGCCCAGCAACTTGTTCACAAAATGTCTGAGTTAACTCCAAAATACAAAAACAAAAATACCTACAAGCCGTTTAATTGTTTAAAATTTTCTTGCCTCCACAAACTCAAAATAATACTCCATACGTCTTATTCTTTCAGGTTATTGAAGATACACAGGAAGATACAAAGAATCACGAGCACCACAGCGTATCTTTCAGTAAGATGTTTGATGTTTATCAGTGACAATACAAGACAGCCAATGGAGAGTTGAGTCAAAGAGATAAGAAGATCCTCTTCTTCGACACGAGTCTCGTAAACTGGAAAGTTTATCTCGACAAGTGCGCCACTGAAACTCGCAAATATCTTCTAAACGAACACGATTATAACATCAAGGAAGCAAAATCTCGTTACAAAGAGTAATAAAGTTCTCCCCCATTCTTTACGTGGTGAACTTTGAGCCGTTATATTGTATGTAAGCATGCTTCATTATATAACAGGTTCGCTAACCGCTGAAAATTCCTTAAATGACCTACGAAAAATGCATTTTCACAACTGTTGCGGGGGTCGCGGTGGCTGAGCGGATAGACTTCTCGCCCCTCCCACCAATGCGAACCGGGCTCAATCCCCGGCCGGGTCACTCCCGGATTTTTGCAAGTGGGAATCGTGCCGGACGATGCCGCAGGTCCGCGGAATTTCTCGGGGATCTCCCGTTTCCCCCGCTCTTTCATTCCAATGCTGCTCCATACTCACCTCAATCACCCTCATCGGCTGTCAATACCTCCATGTTAAGAGCCGCCCAAATCTCTTCGCTCACTCTCTAACTCACTCACAACTCTATAATATGTACCCTAAAAGCTGTCAGTGAACTTCTGGAACTGCCTTTTCATGACATCTTAGTACTATTATAACGTTTAAACTTCCTGTAAACAATTTACACTGTTTTACTTGGTAAGCGTAGACCAGGAGAAGACGTAATGGCATGGATAGGCTGTTCACGGTAAAGTGACCTCTCTTGAGGCCCTAGCTAATTTTTCCTTTCAGCCATTTTTTATCCTTTAAAGAAGTTATTAAATGAATATTGCCATGTACATAATGAACACAGTGTTTATAATCCACCGCACTCAGAAGTTAACGTTTAAGGCTAAAATATAATATATTTTTTGACTACTATTCCAAATTATATAGCTTTCAAAATTGCTCACTTCAATTGCTCTCTTTACTTGAAAAGCATGTGTTTGCTCTGTACAATATTTTGTTCTCTCCACTAATCTGCGCTCGCTCCAAACATCCGCATGAACTAAATAACCCCCAGAACATTAGAGTGTCATCTCTGTAAGCTGTTCACGGTTATGTTAGAACTTCGGACATCAACCTTTGAAAAAAGCCACAGCCCCAACCTACAGATGACCTAGCGGGCACACTGACTCGCATGCACCCAGTAAAGTTGGTAACGATGAAGGGAAAGTAGTTTCCACGTGTTAAAGCTGAATCAAAAGAGTATTAGGTAAACATGCGTGAATGCTAAAATCACTTATTTTTTGTTCTGTTTTTTAATGCACATTAATGTAGGAATCATGATTTTTTTTTAATATTTACTTTTCTAATAATTGTACAATTTTGCCTTGGCGGACACCTAAGTAAAATGATTAGTCCCATGGCATTTTTAATGTTACATTATGGTGGAAGAATATACAATGTGCATACAAGTAGATCGTAAATTCAGGGCTTTCAAAATAGCTCAGTTAAGCGTGAACAGCCTATGGCTTGAACTTCACCTTGTGCGGATTCATTATTGAAGGCTTCTGGAAGTTTACGATGAACACGATGCATAGCGTCATTCCCGTGTAGACAGGAAAGATATTCGTCTGACTAGACGACACATTTCCCATAATGAGCAGTACAATTTCGGTGTCTCCCCGTTCACTGAGATTTGGTAAGGGATGGCGAGGGGGGGGGGGGATAGAATTGAACGTGTCATGTTCTCTGCTTCGTATACTCAAGGCATGCAGTTCGCTGAAGAGTCTTCTTTCACATATTGGTTATGAAGGGCCTGCATTGCATTCTAACACCCATTCTTGTGCGGCAACAAAATAATTCTTATTTACAAGCTGTGAAACACGTCGACAGTCCTTGCCCGTTAGTGACGTATTTTTACCACCATTCTGACGAGAATTTTCTGTTTACTAGGAATTTGCCACGGTTGGTATGTTCGTGTGACTGTATGTTCCTACATGCCTGGATATTCAAAAGCTTCATTCATCAACGGCATTCGGAGTAAATTAACGTAATTACTAAATTTTATCTAATTACTATCATCATCCGTGGAGCTTATACAGTTGACAGATTCACATTCGGCGAAAGGTACAAACTGAAATCGAATTTCGGAAATGATCACCTTAAGCGTGCTCTTATTAAATCACGTGTTCCATTTCTTTTTACAGCATTGGATACCAAATCAGATTTTATGTGTTAATATAAAGCGATGCCTTTTAGTAGTATTTGAACTGCCTACTATTTTTATTAATAAATTGCACTACAATGATTTATATTCATTTTTGAAACGTTGGAAATAATTACTTCTGCAATATTTTGCGTCAGAAAATGTAGTAAACCTTGGTCTTAGTGAGATCAAATATACGACCAATTTTACTGATGGAAGGTGACAGGAGAGTATTGTAGTTGCAGGAAGTGACTGGCATTATTTATAGCACCTATATTAAACAATTGATAGATAAGTGGCATGTGGTGCGATTTCCACATTGTCGAGTGAAAATAAAATATAGGTATTGTGACTAAGTTAAAACATCCTCTATGAAGTATAAACAATATGACAGACTTTGTAGACTAAAACAGCTGAAGTACTTCAGACACCATCATAAAAATTAAAAATATTGCGTGCACAATGTTCTTTTGACTAAACCTTGCAGCATCACATTTACATTGCAGCTGTAATCAGATAATAGCACAAACACGTGCTAATATTTTTTAAATTTATTTAAATGTTATTACCGCCCAAGCGTGGTTTTAATAAAGGTCCATTTACATGCTGAAAATGTTTTACCACATAAAAGTTTTTTTTAACATATAGCATTATTTTAGTACTGACTAACCATATCAAAGTTATTAATGCAAACCAATTTCGGACAGTAAAATCGGTAATATGATGCCTTAGCCTATCACTGCTTCAGGTTACGGATAACTCACGTGGCGTTGATGACCCTACTTATTGGGATGCTACTGTGGGCTGTCTGGTGTTTTGCTAATTATTAAGTGTAATTCTTATTCAATTAGCAGATGTTCCACACTCGAAATATTGTAATGTGTATGTTACCAATTGAAATAAGAAACAACTGTTCATGCGTTTACTTCTCAAGTTATTAAAATTTAAATTTGGGATTTAAGGATTAAAGTGTAAAAACGATCACACATAAAGTACTTTAGAAAGATTCGTAGTAAAAGGTGTGTTCGTATATGACCCGTTCGAGATGTGCAGCCATTATAAAAGGAAGGAAAATACAGAAGAAGCACAAGTGCATAGAAATAGCATTTAATGAAGTTTGCGGCGTGCATTGTCTCTGGGAGGGAGTCACGCAAGGCGTACAGGAAGGCGTGCTTCTGCAAGCACGCATTGATTCCCTTCAGCGAAGAAAGATTTCTGTTGCGGCTTGAACCATTTGCGAGCTGCGTCCTTCGCGTCTTCTTCAGTGTCGAATGTTTGTCCATTTAAGAAACTGCTGTAGCGGTGCGAAACGGAAGTGTGGGAGTCACGTGGTGTTGAATGTAAGCTGTGGGTGGGACTTTATGCACGCCCTTATATATAGCACTGAGTTAGGAAGAGCAAGAGGTGCATATTGAAATGGGACGTCGGTACTGAAACCTATATAGTTAATGTTTTTTATGCTGAACTAGAAATTCCTTGAAAAATAATAACCAAAACTATTTTTTAGATGTTATAATTAAATTATTATTATATATTTAAGACATGAGACACACTGTTCAAATATTTATCTCCAAGTTTATAATCAACACGCAGTATAAGGTGTTTACTTCTCAAAATAAACATTGCTTCAATATTTTCACATTTTAAAGTTGTGTTAACTTTGTTCCATTACACTTGTAGTATTACAAAAATTACCTTGTTCACTAATTTCCAAAATTATTTTTTGTGTTGGTACAGAAATATTTTACTTTTTATGGTGGCAAAGAAATAAATGTTAACGCCTGAATCTTTAAAAAATATTATGTTTCTAAAGCAGTACCGAATTGAACGTCTTGAAAGATTATGAATTGTTTATTTTCATGAATTTGCAGAAACTATATTCGATGAACATCTGCTATGGTCTATAAACTGCATTAAGGTTTCTCCAGAATGAAATCACTTGGAGAAAACTACATAGAATATAGTCGGCAAAGGTAGCAACTTGTTAAAACACTGCAATATCGTAGGGGCCGCGGTGGCTGAGCGGCTAGACTGTTCGCCGCCCACCAAGGCGAAACGGGTTCAATCCCAGTCGGATCACTCCCGGTGGTTCGCAAGTGGGAATCGTACCGAACGATGCCGCTGTTCGGCGGGTTTTCTCTGGGGTCTCCCGTTTCCCCCGCCCTTGCACTCCAGCGCTGCTCCATTCCCACCTCATTTCACACTCGCTGTTAAGAGCTACTCAAATCTCATAACACAGTCGCTTGCGAGTATACGCACAGAGTTTGCTGTGATTGACGCACTCCATTTGAACACTTTCAATATCATATGTAACGAAGTGTTGTGGACCCTTATTGTTTGACGATAGTTTCTCTTGTACTGCAGAGAGGATTGTATTAATGCCTACTGCCATTACCTGTTGCGTTATATGTTGGACTTAACAGTGCGTAGTCTACTGCCTTCATCACAGCATCACTGTGTTGCTGGCGCGGTGCTCCAAACACCGTCATACGCTAGATTCATGAGGCTGCTGAGACCGAAAGGTTGGCCATGATAAAAACTCACGTATATTCCCAGTTGTAACTTCTCCTCACAACCCGGTGTCACAATCCACCATTATTTGTACTCCGTTTATACGTTTCGATTCTAGTAGTTTTGGAATTAGCAAGCTGACATCGTTTTGGTAAACAAATACAGCGGGACATTTCTGACAATACCGATATCAGCCGACAATTTATCGGCTACTTCGGTTTTTTTTTCTAGTTTGGCTTTGTTTTTGTGAATCGTCATGTCCAGCCGTGGAAGGAATTTCGCTCCACTGCGTCATTTCCTTTTAAGCCTTTCGTCTGTCCCCATCCACGCGTAGAGAAAAACCATTAATTCACTAACTATCTCCAAATCTCTACTTGGAGACAGTATCGATGTATTGTATGCAGTCCATGCTCTGTGTAGTTATGCTTACAGTCTACCTTAATATTCTGTATGCAGAACAATTAACAAGGCTGGCCAGACCAACTGATCAACAGGCCGATGAAATGTACCGACCGGAACTCGTATCGTAGAGGTACCCAGTAGGCGTACCCAGAGTTTTCTCGGCATCTCAGACTGGCAACGGATTACCCCAGCAACCATTCTGCATTGTTCTTGTGGTATAAATGTCTACACGTGTCTATTTCTTCCATATATGTTGAATAGTTTATGAATGGATGCATTGGCAAACAAGGGAATACGTTAGTAATCTGACCCTGAATTTTTATTTACACAGTATCTTGCCTATTTCTCGTCTCCGTCTTGCCGATTTTAATGCAAAAACCAAGGACTAGACGACCTTGGTTTTTGTAAGAAAATCTGCAAGTCAGAGTTTAAATTTCCTTAACTATAAGCATTCAATACTTCGCCATGCAACTGCGTTTGTCCCCACCGGGAGAAGAACAAAATAAATGCGCAAAAATTTGTAACTAGGTTGATTAAAGTGAACTGTCTGATCAGACCAAAATATATGTAACATATATATATAAATTTGGAAGGCCGACGTTTATGTGGAGTTATTCCACCAGAAAACACTGCTGCTGAGAAATACTAGCTGAAATGATTTCAAGTGCGACAACATCTTATTTCCAACTGATGCGCAGAAAGCAAATTGAACCCTTTAAATTTAGGTGTTCGTGCGATATAGTACATTTGGTTGCATGTTGGCAACCCTGCTTCCGGGTAAATAATGCGACGCGTATGTATTGCACAGTTTACTTGCCAAGTCTTGTAGGTTATATTTCAGTGTATTATACGCTTTGTTCCGTGACGGTTAAAACAAGCGATCGGTGAAATGTGTGATCTCTCAGACTTCGAAAGAGGGCAAATTGTTGGTGCTCGGTTAGCGGGAGCGTCTGTGACGAAAACAAGCTGAATTGTTTAACGTTTCACGAGCGACAGTATCCACGTTAATGACAGCATACCCAAAACATGGCAAAAAACATCATCGGCGAAGAGGAATATTGGGCGAAACCCAAAGTTAACTGACAGAGACCGACGAACATTAAAAATAATTGTGGCCAGATAACATAAATCTACCGCCGCAAAAGTGACAGCAGAACTCAACATTCACTTGAGTAATACTGTTTCGACAAAAACAGTACGGCGGGAGCTCCACAAAGCTAACATTCATGGAAGGGCTAAAATTGCGAAACCTTTTATAACGGAAGCCAACGCTAAGCTGCGAAAGAAGTGGTGCCACGATCATAAAACCTGGACACTTGATGATTGGAAGAATGTGGTATGGTCCGATGAATCATCGTTTACATNCAGGTTTATGAATGGAGAACCCCAAAAGAAGCCTATGATCCGGACTACCTGCTTCCTACAGTCAAGCATGGGGGAGGTTCCGTTATGATTTGGGTGGCTATATCGTGGTATTCAGCTGGTCCTCTCATTCACATCACTGGTCGGATTACTGCGAATGAATATCTCGCCATCCTCAATGATGAAGTTCTTACCATGACTAGCATATTGCTGCCAAACACTGCCATATCCCAAGATGATAATCTGCCTATACACACAGCCAAAAAGGTTCAGTCTTGGTTTGAGGAGCCAGACCTCAACATAATTGAACCGTAATGGGGAGTTTTAGAGCAGAGAGTGAAGAGCAGATTTCCATCTCCAACATCATTGAAACAATTGGCGGATGTTTTGGTACAAGAATGGGACAACATTCCGTTGGAAACTATTCAGACACTTTACGAATCTATTCTGCGAAGAATTGCTGCTGTTCTAAAAGCAAATGGTGGCCCAACACCTTATTAATAAATAAATATTGTGTATATGTCACGTGTTCATATTATTTTGTCCATCTCCTGTACATACATATATACGTATATATAAACGTTGTTCTTCAAAATATATTATTTATTTGCCGGGATAGCAGGTGCAACTTATTAAACATTTACTACAAGTCACCTTCACTCGTTTAAGATGTTCTTCTAGAAAAGGAAATTATGAAATAATATTTACACTTCGTAAGTTATATTTATGAGAAATTTATTTATACATACAAAATACATGTAACAACATAAACACACTTATCTCACTGCTCCAATATTTTTACAATTGTTGTGGAATTATCATAAGTTAACTTCACTTCCCAAACATGCCATAAAATTTACAAAATATTATTAAATTTGAAATCTACAATTTTTTTTTTTTAACTTGCAGCTGTGACTTTATTACACTTTAAAAAACTGTGCAGCACATTTCACTTTGAATATTCAGACTTCAAAAAGTTTATTTCTGAGTCAATAGTGAATAAACGATGATTTCATCTCAAGCTTTTTTTATCAAAGTGTGCAAGTAATTTATCTAAAATCCAAACTTGCTTCGTGCATTCAATAAATACTATTTAAAAATTTACAAAGTATTATTTTTCAATGTAAATTTTGAACAAGTAATTTTTTTTAATACTAGTGGCAGTACAGAATTACACACTACTTGGGCATACGAATAGCATTGTTCCCGTCGGTTATATAAATATTTTAAAACTTGGAAATATGACTAAATAATTTTTTTATGTTGTAATGTGATGCCAAAACGTGCTACTTTAAAATATATTATCTTGTTTGACTGCCAACCACATAAAGAATATTCTCATTTTGCGTTGGCATACGCTGTTTGTAAAATTAAATATGAAATCTCACAGCTAAATCAAGTTGAATGGCACATTTTAAGTAATAACTGTTATTTCGTAATGAAACTCTGAAATACAATATTTGCATTTAAAAAGATGTATTTGTACTGAATACTTGCAGACACGCTTAAATCACAAGTTGTGTGTTACTAAGGGATATAATGGAATGGTAGTTTTATTTATACAAACATAAGCAGTGAATTTGTAATGAGCACACCTCGAACTCACCAAACACTTCACGATGATTTATGTAAAGTCTGAGAGCTTTTAAACATGTCACAGTTGCATATTCGGGCACTAAAGCCACAAATATTTATCTCCACTTGGTGCAAATGCAATCCCGAAAACCAAACAGAACTTTCAGAATTTTCTCTTTCGGTGCTACAGTAGCCATCGAAATGTCAAAATCTGGTAGTTTTAGCTTTGTCAAAACAGTTAAAAATTTGTGTATTTTACGGATGGGAAAATGTAACGACCCGTTCAGTTTCGGCCAGCAGTATTTCTGTTTTTTGGATGGCAAGGATGTGAGTTTAAAAAAAAATCATTGAAAACGAAAATTAAGACAAGACAACCTTTCCGACCAAAAAAAAAAGCAGTTCTGATTCTCCTGGTCTCTAAGGGAGATGTGTTTTAACCATGGACGCTATTAGGAGAGGAGAATGTACACAGAGTTTGAAATGAAATAGGAAGGATATGCATTGATACATATTCGCATCAAATGTGCCCTTGCTTAGAAAAGAAAGAAAAAGATACACAAACTCTCATTTGTGCAACTACGTACACTTAAAAAATATGTATTTTCAAATCTAAAATAATTTGCCACAACGTAAAATTACATATGTGCAGGCTGAGTACCCACATGTGATGTACAACACAGAGGTACAATTCTTCGCAGTTACGAATTTCCAAATTTACAAGCATCAACGGTGGTGTTTATGGAAGTTTAATAGTGAAAGTAAAATGAAAACCTACACATATTTGGTAATACAATTTTTTTAAAAGAAACAATTCAGCTTTCCAAACTTTCTACCAGATGACATCACCGTTAGAAAAGCTAAGCAGTGATGCCAACTTTCTCGCAGATCAATGTTGTATGGATCACGTTAAAGGGCTTCCATATAAACACGTATGCGTAAAATTTTAGAAAGAGTAAAGATACCCGAGAGCACATAAATATTATCTACAGGTGTAACGATCTCTCAGACGTACGAAGAAACACACTAGTTTGTGTATTGCAGATATAGTTCGTTAGCTGTTAATTTAAGCACTTTTGAAACCAACATTTGAAAAAAAAAATTTCCTGCCCGGAGTGGAATATATTTAGAAGTTCACAGTAATGGCGTGGCTACAGTTAAACTGGCACCGACACTTAGAATGGAGTTTGATTTCTTAACGTTGTATATGAAGGGTGACGCTTAAGATGTATGGGCAATGAATTTATTCAGTTTAATGACCCTCTATTTTTAGCATATTTAAGTCATAATTGAAATGTTGGCTACGTCTTTGCGTTCCTACAAATTTAACAGTTACACTTCATCAGTGCATGGATAATAAAACGAGACGGTCAAGGGTAATGCTAAATTTACGTGTGGTAGAGGGATACATATTTAGGAGTAAAGTAGATACTGAGCAGGGATAGCTGCATGATTTGCACCAACGTGGCAGCAGAGTCGAATCCTCCATGTCGGTTGAGAAGATGGATAGGGAGGGGGGAATGCGAGCCTTGAGGCCTCGCGGTCATACAGTCCGTCTCACGCGCCTGTGTGGGGGCGGCGGGGGCGGCACTACGCCGCCTCCTTGCTGCTGGGGGCGGCGCGGCCCGCCGACGACGGGAACAGGGCGCCCGGCCTGCGCGGCAAGGCGGCGCGGCGGCGTCCAGCGAGCAGTGACGTCAGCCTGCCGCCCTCCGGGGGCGGCTCCGACGAGGGCGCCGCCTCCAACGCCGGCGGTGGCGCCGTCTCCTCCTTCTCTATGGACTCGCTCTCCTCTGCGAACACAAGGCGACGCGCGTTCAGGACCAGTTCTCGACAACTCAGGCCGTGTCACAACTGACAACTTAGAGGAGTGAAGAGATTCGGGAGGCTCTTAACTACGAAGTCTTGAGAGCCGATGGAGGTGAATCAAGGTGAGCAATGAAGAAGCGCTGGAATGAAAGGGCGGGGGAAACGAGAGATCCCCGAGAAAACCAGCAAACCAGCAACCACATGCGAAAATCCAGGAGCGACCCCGCCGAGTATTGTACCCTGTTCGCCTGGGTGGGAGGAGAGTAGTCTGATCACTACATCACCGTGGCTCCATGACATCATAGTAATTTATAGGATGCACACAGTATGAAAATACCAGGAATAATTCAAGACTGAAATTTGCACAACGCCTAATCATTAATAAAAGAAACAATGTATCTAATAAAAACTCAAATCCGCACATTACGGCAGAAAGCTTAACCTTGATTCCCACAATGCAATAACTGACATAACCTGAATCCCCACATTGCGGTGGCTAACAGAACCTCAATCCCCACACTGTGGTAGCTAACATAACCTCAATCCCCACACTGTGGCAGCTAACATAACCTNCTAACAGAACCTCAATCCCCACACTGTGGTAGCTAACATAACCTCAATCCCCACACTGTGGCAGCTAACATAACCTTAATCCCCACACTGTGGCAGGTAACATAACCTCAACCCACACACTGTGGCAGCTAACATAACCTCAACCCCCACACTGTGGCAGCTAACATAACCTAATCCCCACACTGTGGCAGCTAACATAACCTCAATCACCACACTGCGGCAGCTAACATAACCTCAACCCGCACAGGCGCGGTGGCGTACCTGCGGCCTCGCCTTGCTCCTCGGCGGCGGGTTCGGGGGCGGCCTCAGGCTGCGGCTGCTGGGGGCGGCGGCGCGGCAGCAGCGAGGACACGAGGTTGCGGCGGCTGCTGACTGGGGCGGGCGTCGACTTCGGGGCGCGCTCCGTGACGCGCAGACGTGGCCTGTTGCGCAGGCGCGTTAGTGCGTCAGGTGCTGCAGTCGACACTGCTTCCTGCAACACACCACAGTCGAGCTCGTGCAGGATAACTAACTAACTAACCAAACACTCTTTTAAATATCGCGTCGAAAGAAGGCGACATTGCAACAACCAATTTACAGTTTAGGTCCGTCCTACAGCACACGGATTCATAAAAACCGTAGATCAACGTGGCGTGTGAGGCCGACCAATTAGAGGAACCATTCCCGCCATTTTGAATCCTTGGTTTGTTTAGCTTGTGAATAATAATATAAAAAATGCTTAAAGTACCCCATTACCCAAATAACTATTGAACTTACACATCAATACAGACATAAATACTGAACTACGGACTCGTATGTAAGTCGCAATATTGATTTTGCCAAATTTTGGAAGAATTAAAATTGCGAATTAATTCCTTTGTCTTGCCTTCACTGCAGTATAAGATCAACGGGTAGTTGTGTATAGGGATACTTTCAAATTTTTTGTTTTTTTTTACATAACCAAGCTAGAAAAAACAGGAATCCAATACAGTGGAGGAAGGTTCCCCTTAAAATAATTTCGGATACCATGAAATTAATAATTTTATATTTGCTCCAAACATTGTTCAACTTGTACGCATTGTATGTGATGACATTTTCCTCGAGAAACAAACAATTACAATTAGTTTTTTTTTTTATAATTTAATATCAAATACAAAATTTTAAATTTACAAACGAAACTAGTGCCATGGTCTTCCGCGTGACACATATGTAATCACCAAATAACAAGCCTTACAAATAAAAAAAATTTATGAATATAAAGGATTTTTTGCATGTTTTTAACATTTTTTTAATGTATGAACTGTAATTTGGTAATTACGTATATATCAAGCAATAACCCACGGCTTTAGTTACTGTTGTAATATTTTCATTTTCCAATTTAGTATTTGTTATTATAACTGCAAAAAAATCGAAAATCTTTGTAGTTGACATCAAATTATTCAAAAATATATATAAATTGTATTTTTTTATTCGAAGGAAACGTAATGCATACAATGCGTACAAGTTGAAGAATGTTTGGTACAAAAATAATGTTATTAACTTTTGGTGTCCAATACCCTTCAGTTAGACCATTTATTTTGATAAACTGGTGTTAAATGGCTTAGCGAACTGCGAACAAAGCGCGGTGTTTGCGGGCGGGACGTACCTCGGATGTCTCGGGGGCGGCGTCCTCGGGGGTGGCGGGTTGCTCGGCGCNATATGTAATCACCAAATAACAAGCCTTACAAATAAAAAAAATTTATGAATATAAAGGATTTTTGCATGTTTTTAACATTTTTTTAATGTATGAACTGTAATTTGGTAATTACGTATATATCAAGCAATAACCCACGGCTTTAGTTACTGTTGTAATTTTTTCATTTTCAAATTTAGTATTTGTTATTATAACTGCAAAAAAATCGAAAATCTTTGTAGTTGACATCAAATTATTCAAAAATATATATAAATTGTATTTTTTTATTAGAAGGAAACGTAATGCATACAATGCGTACAAGTTGAAGAATGTTTGGTACAAAAATAATGTTATTAACTTTTGGTGTCCAATACCCTTCAGTTAGACCATTTATTTTGATAAACTGGTGTTAAATGGCTTAGCGAACTGCGAACAAAGCGCGGTGTTTGCGGGCGGGACGTACCTCGGATGTCTCGGGGGCGGCGTCCTCGGGGGTGGCGGGTTGCTCGGCGCNGGGGCGGCGCGGTGGTGGTGGAGACGGCAGCCCCCGGCCTCGCACGTCCTCCGATGTTGAGCCTAGGACCGGGTCGCAGTGGCCTGGCATTGCCTCCGCTCAAGCTGATCCTCGGCCGACTGGCAACATTACAACAACACACTTCCTTATAGCCCCTTCACGGTTAGCTCAGCACTTTTGGAAACAGCCTTCGGAAAATGGCACTCCCTCCCTCTATCGGCTGTTCGAGGTACAGTGAGCACTTTCTAAAGCCCTGCCTAAGATCTACTTGCATGCACATGTTGTATTTGTTCCACCACATGTATAGTTAACTTCATCAAGGGCCTTGTCACTTTATTCATGCGTAGGCCAAGTGAGACTATGATGACAAAAGGAAATATTTCACAAATGTTCTAATTTTTACAATTCTATGTATTAAAAAAAAAAGGGAATAAAATTTATTTTGAAATTTACAGATGTTTACCTAACACTTTTAATCAAACGTTAAGACGTGGAACTACTTTCCCTCCGCCTTTACCAACATTACTGGGCGCATGCCAATCAGTGTGCCCGTTAAAATACGCGGAGGTAGGGGCAGTGGCATTTATCATATGTTGGTTTGAAAAGTGCTAACATTACCGTGAACAGTCTAATAACAAACGACAGTCGCAACGAACCAAAGATGCTCTGTTCCAGAACATGGGTGTTTCCTATACTTTGATAACCATACGTATACAAACTGCAGTAGTTTTACCACAGTCTGACTCTCAACACTGCTTAAGTTCATACCTGGTATACCGTAGTACGACCCCTGAAAGCAACATTTTTTTACTTTTACATGTTTCGTTCTTGATTCTTTCAGACGCTATGTCCATGGCGAAATATTTGCACAACGAGAACATTTTTAGACGGCGCTGTCCACAGTGCCTTCCTCTGCCTACAGTTAAAGAAACAAGACCGAAAACCCGGCTTTGTTGTGTACAGCGTTGGTCAAGAGTACGCTTATCTCTGCAGCATGTCCGTCATGGACACAGGGTATGTAAGTATACATACAGAACTCACCTCGTAACAGTCAGTCCCTCGTCGCGTTTTGATTGACAATGCGATAAGCGCGTCAGTCATAATGCAATACAAACACAGTAAAATGTTGGTTCACAATATTAAAAAAACATTGTCACTGAGCTTGGGACATAAAAAAATGAAATTCGCCTGACCAGAAACCTTGTGCGAAATTGATTCACAATTTATGTGTTGATTTTAGCCAATGAGATTTTCCCACGTGCATGACGTCAGTTGACAGTGTTTGTAATTAATGTTTTATTGTTTCGGTTGTCTTTACACACACAGAATGGATGTTAGTAACATATTGTGACATTGTGTTGGAAATGGACAACAAGAGTTGGCATGTTTACTTTAAATAGTAAAAATTTTTGTTTTTTCAATAGTTAAGATGTGGATAACCTTTAAAAAATTTCTGTTAGGACAAATTTATCTGTTCTTTCCTCTAAATTTATATTTTGTGTCATTTATTTTTTTTGCAGCATAACTATGTTCCTACATTTTGACCTTAAACGCCATATAGCCGTTATCTTTATGCACTATGTGAGGACCTGTCATGCGCACGGCCTGTTATGTGCAGTTGTGAATTAACAGTTTCGAAGACCTGGTGGTCAGTTCTTGTGCACAAGAAATATGTTCTGTGGTTACTCTTGTGCTTACAGTTGTGATTTCAAGACTTTCGCCAGCCTCAACCTATTTTACACGTTTGACTCAGAGTTCTCGTGTTTCGCGTATCTGTGACTCTATTGGTGGGTAGTCTGTTGCAAAGTTCAATGCAGATTCCTTGAGTGAGTTTTTATTTATACTTTCTGACCCGTATATCTCGAGATACAACACTAAGAAACAGCTGTTTTTTTACCTATGTTTAGTGCTCCTTAAGCAAGTTTCACAATGCAGCAACGCGATGCGGTGAAATGCGTTGAGCATTAACAAATCAGAGCTCTGTCGCTCCATCGGAGGTCGACAGAGAAGAATAAGGAAAGTTTTGTAAACATTGAAGTTTCCATCTTTGCAGGATACGTTAGCATTAAAGATAAATGCCCCACAGATTAATAACTAAAATAAAATTAATATCGCATCGAGATATTTTCTTCCGTAAAATGCAAGTGAGCAATTTTGTTGATCCTAGTTTTCAGATCCGTTTAAAGGATTTTTCATTTGCGTGTACGAAATAAACAGATAGAAATATCCGTTTTCATTGCGTGAGTTAATTTATTAATATTTGATTAGAACTTTATGGGGAAAGTTTTATAATAGGCCGATCTACACAAACTAAGAAATGCTAACTTTATGTTCGTAGCATAACAGAACAAAACTACAACAGACAGAAGCATAGTTTGCATCAGCGATTGCCGGCGACATCATGTCACTCAGTTGTGAATAGCATCGCTCCGTGTCACTGTATTGTGAATACTGCTTAAACGTTGTTTCTAACATGCGTGATGTCCTCACTGAGAACACAGCCAACAAAACATTTGTTTGTATAGGGACAAAAATAATTTAGCTTAAAGAACCTCAAATGTGAAGTATTACGTGAGTGGTCTGTGTTTGTGTTCTGAGTATCTCACCCGCCGGGCGCTGGTCTGAGGGTTGCCGCCGTAGAGACAGGAGAACTCTCCGACGCCGTTGCTGGCTCGCTCGTCTCATCGCCGTCGGATCTCGTCTCCTCGGATGCTGGAGCCGCCGTCGTGAAGGATGGCCTCAGTCCGGGCCTTCTCCTCGGAGTGTGCCTGAACAGTTTCATCCAAGGGAATCTTAACTAAGGCCGCCGTCACACGAGTCCTCTAAACAAGTCCCTTTCTGCGCTCGTGTTTCGTCACGTTTGCTAACAATGTAAGTATTCATGGATGCACCTCGGTAACTGAATGCCAACTGTAAGAAATCCCAACCACCAAAACTTTTACCCGTAATTATTTTCATTCACTTCCAATACAAATTAGTTTTGAGTTTTTTATACAATAAAATTTAATTTGACTGTAATAGTGAAACGAATCGCTGATTGGCTGAATTCTTTATTTATTCCAGCGAATGCGGAGAACCCCGGCAGTGCAAACCATTTAATACATATTATTTACTTATTCCATGGCAGCCAACAAGATCGCATCGCAGAGGAAATGTTGTCCTCGCAGCCAGTTTACTTTGAGCAAGACGTTACTGCGATCGGAACAAGATCTAAACCAGTACAACTGTGTAAGAGTCCATTTACGGTTACTTCACAATCTTCTGAAGCCCTGCTAAAGGTCTACATCCAGGATACACATCCGCCTCATGTAAGCAAATCTTAGCCAAGTCGATAAAATTACACCAAATGGACAACGCACCGAACTCGTACACACACAATTTTATTAATATTTTACAATATAACTACTTATTATTATAGAATACCAACACAGCTATTTTCTCTCCATTTGTATCCACATTAATTATAAATGAAAAATTATAGTGCATTTGTCAAATATAAGTAAAAGTTCAATTTAACCAAAAGTAAGGTACTCTTATGATGACACACGTATAAAACGATTGTGAAACCTGATACATTTAGGAAACAAGCAAGCACGTCATACATGGGGCGNGGGGGGGTTAAATATTTCAGTCTAAAAGTGAGAAGAAACCTTGAATAGAGTACAGAAAATAATTTCCTATTAATGGAGGACCTTGGGGCCACGGTGGCTGAGCGGTTAATCTGCTCGCCTCCCACCATTGCGAACCGGTTTCAATCCTCGGCTGGGTCACTCCCGGATTTTTGCAAATGGGAATCGTGCCGGACGTTAAGTTTTCTCTGGGATCTCCCGTTTCCCCCACCGTTGCATTCCGGCGCTGCTCCATNTAAATATTTCAGTCTAAAAGTGAGAAGAAACCTTGAATAGAGTACAGAAAATAATTTCCTATTAATGTAGGACCTTGGGGCCACGGTGGCTGAGCGGTTATTCTGCTCGCCTCCCACCATTGCGAACCGGTTTCAATCCTCGGCTGGGTCACTCCCGGATTTTTGCAAGGGGGAATCGTGCCGGACGTTAAGTTTTCTCTGGGATCTCCCGTTTCCCCCACCGTTGCATTCCGGCGCTGCTCCATTCTCACCTCATGGTTAAGAGTCTCCCAAATATCTTAAAATACTCTTTCGGACGCCCTTAAATCAGAGCACTACACATCAGGGATGTAACCCCCGCAAGTTAAAAAAAATTGTACAATT
Source organism: Clitarchus hookeri (assembly GCA_002778355.1). Lineage (NCBI taxonomy): Eukaryota > Metazoa > Arthropoda > Insecta > Phasmatodea > Phasmatidae > Clitarchus > Clitarchus hookeri. The sequence continues at coordinate 277,838 of NQII01002268.1, read as the reverse complement.
GTGTGAAAGTTATAGTACTAGGTACAAAATTATAGTACGTTGATGAAAACTTTTTTGGCAGTCATTTGTGGTTCACTTTGTGCTGTTTTTTAGAATAATTTCAGCTTTTCATAATTAAAATTTTCTACATCTTATAAATATTTATATATTAAAGTGAAGATGATATCTGAAATGCTACTTTAGTACTCAACGTGTTATGTGTTTCTGTTATTATTTATATTAAAATTTATTTTAAAAAAAAACTGATGTTAGTGTTTTCTTGGCCGTATACTCGCTACGTTGACATATGGAATACGAACCATTGTGAATGATAACTATCATAACTATAATGGATGTGCTACGGTAATGGTACAAAGCTATAGTACAAATACTACAATAAGAGTGCAGTTGACACTTGGTAAAGGAGGAGCAGCTGGCAAGGGACTGACCTCTCCGGGAAGACGGGCTTGGTGGAGGCGGCGCTGGAGGCGGAGGGCGAGGCGTCGCTGGTCGAGTGCTCGGTGGTGGAGGTGGCGCCGCCGCGGGACGGCCTGCTGCCGAAGCGACCGCGGCTGAAGCCCGGCTTGGCCGTCGACGGCGACGTCTCCTGGTGACCCTCCGCGGACTCCGCCTCGTGCGACTCGTCGCTCTGCTGCGGCTTGGTCGGCTTGCGTCTGCCGCCGAAGCCGCCGTTGTTCGTCCTGCGAGCACACGCAACCACGACCCGTCACGTCTCAATTAACCTACCCTAACCCAACCTTACCTCAATTAACCTACCCTAACCCAACCTTACCTCAATTAACCTACCGTAACACAACCTTACCACAATTAATCTACCGTAACACAACCTTACCTCAATTAGCCTACCCTAACCCAACATAACCTCAATTAACCTACCCTAACCCAACCTTACCTCAATTAACCTACCCGAACCCAACCTTACCTCAATTAACCTACCCTAACCCAACCTTACCTCAATTAACCTACCGTAACACAACCTAACCTCAATTAACCTACCCTAACCCAACCTTACCTCAATTAACCTACCCGAACCCAACCTTACCTCAATTAACTNCTAACCTCAATTAACCTACCCTAACCCAACCTTACCTCAATTAACCTACCCGAACCCAACCTTACCTCAATTAACTCTTTAGTGCTTTCACGACGTCACGTACATAAAAACGCCATTTCGGAGTACTACAAAACGGCTAGAAACTCATTTTTAAAAGCGCTGTAACTAAAAATATACACGTCCCATCCATACAAAACTACGCAAGGGCCCTGCACTGAGACTTCTTCATACTTTCCAAAAATAAAATAACAGGGTCACAGCTTAAATTCCCATAGGTACAGGTAATGCGACTGGAACACTGCACGCCAGTTCAGAGCCTTGCGCTTAGCGGCGCTGGGGCACTTGATGCGCGTGGCAGTGTCGCCCTTATCGCTCCCACGCTTCTCTGTCTCAGAAGCGGAAAAGGCCCTAGGAAGACGGGAGCCTTAACCTAACGGAGTATAATCTAATCTAGCTCAACCCAATCTAACCTAAAATAATCCGAAATAATTTACCCCTGACTACTCGCCTGCAACCTAGGCCAACCGAGTTCGATTCCCGGCGGGGCAGTTCCAGGATGTTCGTATGTAGGAATCGTGCCAGACGATGCCACTGGTCAGCGGGTTTTCTCGAGGATCTCCTGTTTCCCCCCGCCCTTGCATCCCGGCTCTCAAGACCTCGGTGTTAAGGCTGTTGCCTGGTTTGAAAGCAGTGACAATTTGGTATAAAGGAAATTCTGTTTTTTTGCCGTTCCTGTTAAAGATACTATACCACAAGGGACTTTTGGAGCAGAAAAATACGTGCTTCTTTGCTATCGGAGCCTTTTGTAACATTAATGTGTAGCCTGTTTCCTGGAAATATCAGAAAACATAATAATTAAATAAAAAATTACTGAAAAACGAACTGTTATATTAGCCGTAATACAGACAGAACTTGAGAGTAACATTTCTCACGATTAGGTTTTCGTTTCAAGTTTATGTCTTCAAAATTGGTTCAAAAGAAACGAACTTCAGTGATGTTAATTTCCCTACACCAAGTTCTCACTGCTTTCGAACCAGGGAACAGCTTTAAGAGTCCCCCCAACCCCTTTGCTAGCAGAAAGTCTTATTTACAGAACATTTATTAGCTGAGATATGCGTATTCGCGCAAACAACGACTTCACAGGAAATGTGTTCTTACGTAGTCTTCTTAACGGCGCCACCTGCCGGCTGGCAGCTGCGAAATGTAACTAGGCAATTACATGTTGATGAAATTTCGCCTCGGTGCGTTAATTTTGCACATAGGCATTGCAAACAAAATGTATTTTTTACCAATTGTTTAGACGAAGATCTCTACGAGTATTTTCGATATGTACAGGCAGTATGTACTTTTCGTAAAACACATATTTTAAAAATTCCTTGCACACAGGCTTTCGATGTTATGGAAACATCTCCGCTGTAGGTAATTTCTCCTAAAAATTCGCGAAGAATACATAACGCCTATCTTTAAAAATTAACGCACTGAGACGAAATTTCCTTAACATGGGATTTCCTAGTTATATTCGCAGCTGCCAGCCGGTAGTCGGTGCTCTTAAAGACCCTGTCACGCTGTCAAATTTTTCCGTCAAACTGCTTACAATAAGTTTGGGGAAATTAAGTTGGGCAGTTATGACGTCATTTAAACCTCATAAACGCTGCCATGTTTGTCTGAGGAAGTTGGATCCCATCAGTTTCCATAAAAAAATTTGAAGATTGGGTGGGTTCTAAAATTTATTTGATATTTGACGGTCTCAACCAACTATAATCATGTACGATAAAAATGGACGTCACGAAACTTTAAAATACGAANATTTGATATTTGACGGTCTCAACCAACTATAATCATGTACGATAAAAATGGACGTCACGAAACTTTAAAATACGAACAATTGCTGAAGACGAAGTAGGTTATGAATATAATACATTTATCTAGAAGCTGTCTGGGCATGATTGCTATTTTCAGTGAATATTGCACATAATATTTCGAACTCGGAGGCATAAATTTCATTGTGCAGGATATATCTCTGATAAATAAAATATGAATTTGGTAAAGAAGCGAAAATAAAATACAGCAATTCTAACATTTATTTCTGTAACGGACCGCATGGAAAAACAGAAGCAATATCTCACTATGAAAATATTATTTAAATAATTCAAATTACAATCTCACAGTAAAAAAAAATTGACAGTGTGACACATTTTCAAAAAAAAATTCAACATTGTTTGATAAGATTTGTTGGAAGGAAAGTTTTGATGGCCGTATTTTCCCTTCAAACTTTATTGTCCAATAAAGTTTGAGGCGTAAGTTTGACAGTGTGACAGGGGCTTAAGAGCCGGCCATATATATATATATAGTATTTTGGTAGGAGTGGGAAGGCGGAGACAGAAAAACAGACGCATGGAAAACTCGCACACGCGTACAAACCCAGCTACACGCAGATGAGCTTAATTCATTTCCAAAGTAAAAAATTGACGTATCAGCTTTTCTTTCGGCTAGCTTTTTGAAGATAGAATGTGTTTAACGAATTGGCAGTACCTCTCTCCTTACACAGAATATAATCATCGCATAATGAAAACGTTTGCTGAATGCAAACCACATGCGCCTAGCAGCCATGTTAAGAATACATAAATATGCATCTCGATAAAACTCTATTTCACTAAACTTGCTGATACTCCTTACTTTTGTTGCCAGGCAAACGGAAAAATTTATTGGATGAAGACGTTTATTGTCTAAGAGCATCCACTAGAGAAATTTTATTTGCAGCATCACTCGTAGAAACGACACTTCCTTCTTTAAACGATTTGGATAATCACACATCCATTGCTAAGAACAAATAAAAACATAAAAGTTTGAATACCAAGTGTCTTAAATGAAGGTTTACATTCTTTGTACATTAAGTTGTACATTAAAAAAGGAAAATATGAATGAATGTGGTAAGAGTGCATGTACTTGACGCGTAGTCGTTCCACTGTCGTGAGTTCCGCTCGCAGCTACGAGTGGTTGCGCTAAACTTGTAGAGGAGATACATATATTCTGTACCATATAAGAAGGCCACTTTTTGACAGCTCGGCGAAAGTAGCCCCACTGTTTACATCTGACTACGTATCCTTCCGTCATCAGCTGGTCCGTCAAGTCGGGGCTGTATTTTTTATCAACACGCTATCAGCTAATCCACTTCTCATTGTACTGTAATGCTAAAAAAAATTTAAGATATTTTAAGACTGACATTTGTCAAAAAAAATAAGTAAGTCATAAAAGTAAAAATTTAAAATGTTGCAAATAATTAAATATTTGCTAACTCTTTTTTAATTTGTCCGAGATAGTGAATTTTGGTTAACATTTGCGAGACGGTCTGTTGTATCTATTATCACACTTTAGACGCTATAGCTAATATATTCGAGTTGGAAATATGTGACATGGAGTAACGTTAGAATTGCTTAAAAACTATTCATGAGTGTCTCACTTTATACGGAGACAAGGAGATGGGTTTCGAGAGAACAATATGGCGTATAATTTAAGTAGACGAACGATTACCGGCCGAATATAAATTACTTGCAGTCCAAATCGTTGTACATGAAATATATACTACTTTAAAAATTATACAGAGCTCGCGGGAAAATAAAACCATTTGTATATGAGCGTAAATACATTATTCTAAACAACAAATTTATAATGTGTTTCTGGTTGTAGTTCGGGATATGGATACCAGATAGTGTGGAAGGGCGTGTTGTAACTGATGGTGAGCCTGTCCCTCACAAGATGGCAGCACATGGTTGGAGAGTCTGAAAACTTGAAAAAAGTTTCGATTTTTTCTTTACATATGGATATGGATCGTTTTATTGTGCATCTCATTTTAAACACCTATACATTACTATTTTATCACGAAGTTTCGTTTTTAAAACTAAAAACTGCTGTTTTATGACCACGTAAAATAAAATGTATTAATTAATCTATGAACTCTTTCTTATCCGCGTATTTTCTGCTTGTCTGATGATGTGTGTCAGCGTTGCTCTCAGAATAGCCACCTTAATATTAATTTCTGTTCGTTCGTGCATCAGCTGATACAGAATTTTGTAAATGGCGCGTTGTTTGTTTTGAATACATTATGTTGCCACTCACTGGCTGTCAGAATGTGGCCTTCTGATACGAAATGAACAATACCTGTGGGAGCCGAACCTGCCGCGGGCCCGGGTGCTGCTCTCGGCCGGGGCGACCTCCGTCGTCGTGCTGCTGGCGGCGGCCGAGCTGCGGAACTTGTTCCTCGAGCCGCCTCCGGCGCCGTTCACGCTGCCCCTCTGCCTGTAGCGGCCTCTGCCCGTTGTCGGCGCCTCCGTCGTGGTCGTGGTAGTGGTCGTGGTCGGCGCCTCCGTCGTCGTGGTCGTCGTGGTCGTCGTCGCCGTCGTGGTCGGCGGCGCCGTCGTCGTCGTCGCCACCTGCGGCCAGCAACGTCGTCAATACAGGCCAGAGCAAAGTAAAACGCCACCAATCCCCGGCTGAAGGCCCTTCCTTACTGGTCGCTGTTTAGAAAATTTAACATTTCAAAACCAGAATTTGTCGAAACGTGAAATTTTTGAGGTTATGTTATTCAGAATTTTATAAGGAAAGCTAAATTAACATTTTTGTCACGTCATTAAAAATGATTTATGTTAATTTTAAAAATGGCCAAATTTGAAATAAACGGTACCTCTGCCTTCTCCCGTTCGACACCTCGTTGCTACTCAAATGTCTTCCCTAATTGTAGGCAGAGGGCTGGTGTGTTTGTCGAGGTGTCCGTGTTGTGCTGTGTACTCATCACTACAGACCCGGGAATTTCGCAGAATCATCCGGTAACAAGTAAGACTCCACAATCCTTTGTGTATTTTAGCATCAGTTAGTAATTCATTGGCTGTTGCACAAGTTTAACACCAGACCAGATAGCACGGGATTCGGTCTTCGCTTTATTTGCAGGTCCGTTACTGCTGGAAAGTCGTCTGAGGCGTGTCTGACAAACTTTAGTCCAATTGAAGCAAAAACACGAGTGTACACGTGGTTTAAGTGCAACTTGTCCTCAAATTAATTTGAGAAAATTCTGGGTCTCCACTTATCACGGGATATCTGCAAAGTTCGCGTTATTATTTAAGGACAGACTGAAAATCAAGTTACTGTACATTTAACCGACTTCAGTATTTGGCAGGAAATATGTCTGGCACGCCTCGGAGAACTATTTAAGTTAGTAATATTAGTTCGGCGATTGAGTGGTCCATTTCGTTTAAGGCGATCAAGGAGGTGGGTGACGTTGATTAAAGTGCAGTGCTTAATAAAACCGCGGATTTTGTTCACTTGTTTACAAGGCAGTGGAGTCTATTCGCTCACCTAAAAATAACGCGAATGTTGCACTTCTGTAATCGTTACTCGTAGGTGGTTCACAGCCCGACTGCATCTGCCCCTGCCTATCCTCCCTGATTAGAGAGACTCCTTCAGGGAAATCGCTAGTAAACAATACTAAACACCTCAAGGTCACATCTGGCAATACGGAAGCATCGCGATGGCGATGGGAAATAGCATTAAATAACTTCCCCTGTGTTAGACTTCCTCAGAATTTTAAGCGATTACTAGGGACACTCAAATTTCGCGAAAAGACTTCAATGCCCTACGGACGTACCAGCAGTTTTATTTGGCTTATTGGTGGCGTGTGTCTGTGAGGAGGCATTGTCTTACTTGACTAGGCAATCATAACTAGGTTACTCCGATACTGCACGTATGTGATTCGCCGGCAGACACCTAAAACGAGAAACACCTAGATCATTTAATAACGTATGTGGATCTGAGCTAAAGGGTTATGAAGTCCAACTGCTCGTGAAATCTTTTCACGAAAATCGGGTGTCCCTAGCGATTACTATAGGGTTTCCAGAAAAGACACAGCATTGTCGATATAGTTTAAAACACTGTTTAACAGAAGAATAAATATTATAAACAAGGTCCTACTTGCAGCGATTCTTGCTGACTTTGGCGCCTTTAAACTACCAAATTTATTGAATGGGCAACAAAATATTGACTTTCATTTCTGCCCTTAAAAAATAGATTGCATTGGAATAGCTCATAGTTTATTTTATAAAGTAGTAAAGACGCAACCGCTTATAGTGAGACCCGTATGACAGCAAGGAAGGTACATCAACACTTCGACTGCTGCCGACGTCATGTTACGTCACCAGAACTGAGCCGTGCGGAGTTGGTTGGATGTGATATTACGACATCTGCATTCCTTGACGCCGCGGCAAAGAAACACTGCTTCGCCAGCAGTTTTCAAGTTCTGTGCAAGTACTATTGCGTTAGCAACACTCATGATGTAAATTACCAACAAGAACCGAATGGATTGTATATTATTCTTAGCAGATATGAAAATTTGACTGTGACACCTTCAGCTCGGTGTTACATTGGCTTATACCTGGCCAGTAATGTACCTTGTGCAGTTCAGTAAGAATGTCCGGCGTTGTTTCAACCAATGAGACAATTGTACATAAATGGAAATACAGAGACCAGGAGAACTGATATTTATGTACAGGAAATGTTCGAATTTTAAACGACCTGCAGGATAGACTCCACTATCCTCTGTATTCTCGAGCCTCATCTTTCTGTTCATTGGCTGCTGCTACAGTGTGTAGTCAGATTCACCTCAGACCAGGTGGAACGGGATTCGGTGCTTGTTCCGTTGCAGGTCTGTCATTGGCTCAAGAGTTCAGTCTGGTTTGGTTGATAATGTTCTGATCCAATTGAAAGTATAACATATGTGCATTCGTTTGAAGTCTAGCTTGTCCTAAAATGAATTCGCGAAATGTTCGAGTCCCTACTGATAGTCCTGCAGTATCGAATATGGGCGACCCAATTCTAATTTGTCTAAATTGTCAGTAAATCTGTACCACACTCGAAGTGTTCAGATTTTGTGGACTGCACTCCTGTGTAGTTCGAACAAAGCTGCTGCGCTTCGAACACTTATTTTGCCTTGAAAAAAATATCACGCGAATGTAGATTATCGTTCCATTAGTGTTTGACAGGAACTTAGAAAACCACAACAACTCCGCAACAATTGTCCTGAATGAAAATATTATTTTGTAATAACATGTGAAAAGAATAAAAGAGTGATGATAAATACTTTCATGTAAAAATTAAGTTTCATTAGGACAAAGTCAAAACGACGCCCTTTTGGCTGATGGCCAACCAAACATGAATATTGTGTCCGGTGTAGTGTGGTGTGGTAGGTGGTAAATGTGAATACAGACACAGAGTAAACAAGAATACAGAGGTGAAATAGCCGCTTGTTCCACGAACTCCAACCTCACACGCCACCAAGATGGCGCTGCTAGCCAGCAATATGTCGGAACGCCGCCGTTCGCCAATCAGCGCCTGGTGACTTACTCGCCTGCCAGTAGCCCAGCCAATTGGCGGCATTTCGCAGCTCGTGGTAGCCAATCAGACACAACCCCCATTCCCAGAGCCTCGCACAACCAATCGGAGAATGAGTACGCCCACATCAAAGGAACCACCACGCCATTTCGTGTCTGTGTATTTATCTACTATGTGATGCAGATCCCAAAAGAACCGGCGTTTCAGCAGTAGTCATTTCTAACGTGTCTTGAATGCCACTACATGATTGCAGGCCTCAGATTGTTAAACATTAGATTTCAATTGACAATAATTCTACATCGATGCGAAAGAAAAAAGCAACGTACTATGTGTTCGATAGTGTAAGTTCAAGATAAACTAAATTTTATAATTAATCGAATTTAGTTAGTGGCTTTAAGAGCATGTGTCGTATAAAGTCGCACGTATAATCAAACCAAATATCACATAACTCTATTATATGCATGCAAGCTATCTTTCTTCAAATTTTAAGTGACCATTTCTACGTTAAGAATTTGTGTTATTACTCTAATCGAACACAAAGCTTACAGCTAATTGGCTGTGATACTAGAAGCAAAGGTGTGTGTAGTTTCGGCTTAAGAACAGCACATGGTCAATAATTTATAATTTGTAATATCTAAAAAAGGTTAACTGCGAACTACATATGCCAAGTGATTCAAAACAACACCAAAAGCGTTTAGAATGTTGTGCGGGGCGGAAAACTGATAATTTCTCAAGAAGGGACTCACGTCCGGAAAGGCATGATTTGGGCACTGTTGGGCCTGTTCCATGGCCACCACGGTCCCCATATCTGTCACTCCTCGACCACATTACTTGGAGTACTTTAAAGGAAATGGTGTATGAGACTCCTGTACCATCAGAGATAGACCTTGTTGCACGAATCCACGCAGTTACGGAACTCCTGAGCACACAACCCCATATGCTTCAAACTCTGCACCTCTGTAATCAAGCAAAGGGTTGACGATTATGGCCCAGTTTATCATTTACTGCTCGATGTGATGCTGTTGTTGTTGGGTTAATGACGGTGTCGTGATGCCATGTGGAAGCACGCCCACCACAATGTCCGAAGCGTTGTCAAGCTTTGACGCCCCACAGTGCACTAGCCATGCTTTTTCCGGACATGGGTACCCTTTCGAAAAATGATCAGTTTCCCGTCTCGCACAACACACTAAGCGTTGTCAGTGTTGTTTAAGATCAGCTGGCATGTATTTTGTAAAATATTAAGTGTGTTTAGTGAAAATATAAGTAGTTGACATAACTTACACCATTGTGTGGGGATGAGTGAGTGAGTGAATGAGGGAAGCGATTTTGGCGACTCTGAACATCGAGGTCTTGAGAGCCGATGACAGTTAAGCGAGGTGACCATGTAGCAGCGTCGTAATGAAAGGGCGGGGAAACGGGAGATCCCCGAGAAAACCCGCGACCAGTGGCATCGTCTGGCACGATTCCCACGTGCAAAAATTCGAGAGCGACACCACCGGGAATCGAACCCGGTTAGCCTAGGTGGGAGGCGACTAGTCTAACCACTACACGACCGCGGCCCCTGTGTCGGGATAAAATAGTGTTCTCCGGGGTTGGTACGAGACTCACCTCCTCGGTGACGGCCTCGTCGCGCTCCGTGCCCGCCTCGACGGCGTCTTCGTCCACCAGGTTGCTGTGGTTCTCGGCCTGCGCCTGCTGTAGCACGGCGTACAGCTCGAGGGCGGCCTTGTCCATCATGGCGGCAGTGAGTGCCGAGTCCTCGGTTGTGCTCGCCACAGCTCCCGTCTCGGCGTCCTCCTCTGGCGTCGCTACGGCGGCGGTNCGTCTGCATGTCCAGCACCACCTCCTCCTCGACGTCGAGCAGCGGCGTCTCAGGAGTCGTCGTGGACGTCGGCCGGCGGATGTGTGGCCCTCGCGACCTCACCGGCGCCTCCGTCTCCACCAGGCTCGCTTCGTCGTCCTCCTCAGCCAGGACACTGGGGGAGAGCGTGGGCTGCCCGCGTGTCCTGCCGGGCCTCGTCAGCCTCGTCTCCTCCTCCACGCTCGGCGTGTATGTCCTCGAGTATCCTGCGGGCGCACAAACTTCTCAGAGTCGTCCTTCAACACCCTGGTAAGTACAGTTAGCTACCACTGCGCCATGCCTCTCGGCAGAAAATTATGTTAAAAGGGAAGATTTGAAAGTAGCCCCAAATACATGAACTTCAGTAATCTGCAGAAGAAGGGGCAGTTGAGAGAGAGTAGTAAATGTGTGACTGTAAGTAACCTGTGAAAGGAGCATGACTCTGAACAATCTGTGGAAGAAGGAGCTTTTGAGAGTGGTCCTACAAAACTATGACCTTGAGTAACCTGTGGAAGAGGAGGCTGTTGAGAGTTGTCTTAAAAGTATGACCTTGAAGAACTTATGAGCTCGGAAGTTACTGGTAACTATTGAGATTCGTTGGCATAGCCATACAAACTACTTCGGCAAACAACTGAATGAGATAAGATTGTTTCGTTGTACTATCTAGTTAATACCCCTTTACCTTATTTAATATTCTCCGTCAACTATATGTGACAACAAAATTTTAAGGGTAAACACAGTCGTCAAATTTTGTCATCGAACAAATTGGGTCAAAAACAGTCATCTTGAACATATCAGAAAATGTGCCACACTGCCAAATGTTTTTATTCCAGGATTTAGTCTCAATTTCATTTAAACATAGTTTTTAAAGTGGGATTATACTGTTGTGTTAACGTACAGTTCATTATACAAAAACGGGTACTAAGAACTTTGTCATAAGTTTTCTTCTGAACTAAATTTTATGATTGTGTTTACATAATACGTATTTCCTGCATGATGAAAAAAGTAACATCAAGATTTTTCGCTTTTTTGGTTTAATGTCTACTTCGAACAGCATTCGTATCGTAACAGAGCTTACGTAAATTAACTATATCCATAATTTTATTTCGTTTCTAGTCGTTGCTCGACATTTACAAATTTGTTTGAGTTGAAGATAACCGATTTTTATGTGCATGATTATAAGCGGCTGAAGTTAAACATTAAAAAATTAGGAGAACACATCCTGTATATGAAATGTAAGATGGAAACTGGAGTAATCATAATTTTTGAGACGTATCAGTGGCGTCACAACATTCCAACTTAATTAGATCGTACTTATTGAAAGCAGTTAGCCGGGAATACTTGAGAACGCGACTGAAGTATTACAGCTGATCGGAATGGAAGGAATGCAAGAGGCGCACCTGTCTGCGAGGTGATGTCCTGGCCGGGCGAGGCACCGCTGGAGTGCGTGCGGAAGGAGCTGCTGTCGACGAGCTCGAGGCTGGGGCGGCGCACACTGCTGGTGGCGGAGCGACCTCGCTCCTGCGTCGCTGGGGGCGGCGTCGTGCTGCCCCCGGGGGCGGAGCGCGAGCGTGGCGGGAAGCGCGTGTTGGCAGGCAACCGCTCCTCCACCACCGGCTCCACCTCCTCCGGCTGAGCGCTTAGTTGCCTGTTGCGGAACCTGCCGGCAAAACCAGATAGTTCGTTAGGTCGGTGAGCCAGTGGGTAGATAGGTAGGTATTTAGATAACTAGGTTGGTCGGTAGGTAAGCCGGTAAGTCGGTAGGTCGGTAGGCAATTAGGTAGGTACGTTGGTAGGCAGGTCGGAATGTAGATAGGTCAAGAGTAGGTGGGTAGGTTGATAGGTACATATGTAGTTCAATAGGTAGTTAGTAGGTTGGTAGGTAGGTTGATAGGTAGGTCGTTAGGTAGATAGGTCGTTAGTTAGGTAGGTAGATAGTAGGTGGGTAGGTTTATAGGGATATAGGTAGGTCTAAAGGTAGGTTGTATGTTGGTATGTAGGTCGATAGGTAGGTCGTTATGTAGGTAGGTCGTTAGTTAGGTAGGTCGGTAGATAGATAGGTCGGTAGGTAGGTAGGTGGGTAAGTAGACCAGTTGTTCGGTAGGTATTTAGGTCGTTAGGGCATAATGTTTCGTTGACAGCGAGATCATTATCGATGACGCAGGTTGCTCAGACAAACAAAGGCGGGGAAAATCGGCCATGACATGTAGTTAACAACCATTTCATCATTCACCTGGATTGATTTCAGGAAACCATGTAGAACATAAATCCAGGTGGCCGGACCGGGAATATAACCCATGTCGTCCCGAGTGAACATGGCACTTCCTTCACCACACCCCTTTCTCTCGTGGCCTCTTAGTGTGGCTGCACTGCCAGAAAATACACTTCAGCCCTCGAATGTGGCCCCGCCATTTGAAAGGGTGGCTGGGAAAGAAGTAATTCATAGTTTGATTATGTTACGTTGTTATCACGTGAATCAATCTAGACACATATAAATATATAACTGTAATCACTGCAATGGACATATTTAGTGTTTAGAACCATAGAAGTATCAGTACAACACACTCTAATATTTCGGGACATAAAATGTGTATTTTCCTTATTTTGCTGGCAGCAGTTGTTTGTGAAACTATGGAATGTACTCTCACCTCTGACCAGCGTATGCTGTTCCACATGTGAGAGACTTCCCTCAATAGACACTCTTTTCTTCTGTGTGCATTGCAATTTGATGTGTAACTTTTAATATGTAGGTCACTGACTTGAAGCGCAATTTGGCATCACCATTTGGAAGTATGGACAGAAAAAATGTACCTGAGGACCTGATAGATAGAGATATATTAATTGTATTACCTCAATTGGCAGCAGTTTAGACTTGTAATCCGTTAGGTACTCGGGTCACATTAGCCTACAACTATATTGTATAATCTCTCTGCTCCAATTATAAATGTTACTATAGAGTATTTAAGTTTTGGAGTCCAACCTGCCATAGAAATATTTGCGAAATACGTGTACTTATATTAATAGATTATGATTCTACGTGATCAAATAACTTGGTTAATGCAGGGTCAAAAACAGCAAACCATACTCCGCCGGTCACCTTGCGCACCCAGAAAGCAGATCTCGGATAGAGGTTTTGTTTATCGTTGAAAGCGCCCGTCTACTTCGTACTTTTTTCAGATATCAAGCAGGCTCAAATGCGTGTATGAAATTTTGCCACGTTTCCTTCACATGCCACGAGCTATAATTGCGAAGAATGGAATCGCACATTTGAAAATGTCTGTAGTTTTCATTTAATCTCATTTAAGAGATAAGATATATTTGCATGATGCAGTCGCGGTTTCTCGAAAATGAAAGAATTACACTTTCCTCTACTGCCTGTTTCATTTTTTTGTATCTCATTTATCAGTAACTTCAAATGCGTGCATGCTGAAGCCACTACATCCATGTCACGTTTCTAGATTCGGATGTCAAAATGTAACTGTAGAATGAAAAGTTTTGCATTCACCGTCGTGGATACAATTAAGCCAGTCATTAAAACTGCTATGAATCTAGAGAATGGTAATATTATAGATATATATATATTACTAGTTTATTAATTATTAAAATATATAATTAAAATAGAATCATAGCGAACACAGAAAAAAATNTACAATTAAGCCAGTCATTAAAACTGCTATGAATCTAGAGAATGGTAATATTATAGATATATATATATATTACTAGTTTATTAATTATTAAAATATATAATTAAAATAGAATCATAGCGAACACAGAAAAAAATATCAAAACTCTGTATTCACCCACTACACCTACAACGGATACAAAACTCCTCTATCGATAGTTGCATTTTGTCACCGGGTTCTGTAAACGTGACGTGCAAAGAAGCAGCTCCAACATGTAGCTATTCCGGGGCATGGAGAACCGCAGAATAGCATATGAAGCAGCCATCACAGGAAAGTGTTATTCGTTCACACCCACCGTTTAGACTTATATTTTAATTACATCCTGCACTATAAATTTAAAACAGTGAGAATTGAGCCAAATCAGTGAAAACCAGTGAAAAAGAGCCACTGATCAGTGCCCGATAACTAATTCGTATGATAGTTCAGTTTTAATGATTCATTTGTGATTCACCAGTCGGCAGAAGCTAATCAACTGACTTTCAGTGAATGTTATTTCATGGATTGATATCACTGATTGGTGCGGTGTACAAAGAGAAACAGCTTAAGTAGAAGTGAGAGGGATACCTGGAGCCGACTCGCGCGGGGATGACTTCGTTGACGGCCTCAGGTATGATGGTGGTGGTGGCGGCCTCTCCGCGGTGTCTCTCGATGGTCGTGTAGCGGCCCCTGGCCTTGCCGCTGGCCGCTGGTTCGTCGCCGTGCGCCGGGTCCACCGCGGAGTTCTTGTTCCTCCCTCGCCCCCTCGCCTTCTCGGAGGACCCGGGCTCCTCCTGGGACTCGGCGTCCTTGCGGGACGGCAGGTAGCGCTTGTTGCTCGCCGGCTTCTCCGTCGTGCTGGTCGTCGTTGACGTCGTGGTGGTGGGCGCCGCCTTGGGGATCGTGTTGGCCCGGTCCTCCGCCGAGCCGGCGAGCTTCTCCGACGACCCGCTCGACGTCTCGTTGTCGGCGTCGTCGTAGTAGTAGTACACGTACTCGTACTCGTAGTCCTCGCCGTTGGGGCCTTTCTTCACCTCGATCCTCGACTGCGTGTTGGCGGAGGAGCCGGCCGGGACCAGGAGCTTGTCGTCGAGGGGCGAGTCCTCGAAGTCCAGGGACTTCCCGACCACGTACTCCTTCGTGTTCGACTTGATCACGTTCACCGGGATCACCTCGAAGTTCAGAGTGTCTCTGGGACTGGCGCTGGTCAGCGGCAGGTAAGTTGTCGTCACTTCCGGCTTCGCAGGTGAAGCAGTGCTGGAGAACAGATGGAAAATATTATCAAGTTTTCAGGGGAATTAAAAATGTTTCGTCTTATAAAATGAAAGAGATAGACCCTTCTCACAACACCTAAGCACCAAGAAAATCTCATCGCGTTAAAAATAAACTACCACACTTTCACAACAAAAAACCTACAAAATACTTGCTCTTTCAGTTACAACTCAAATGAAAAAGGTTTGACTATGTTGTATGAAATTTTAAGAATACTTATTCATAATTCTGTTTTTTTTTTCTGAATAATACAATATTTTACTTCAATTATTAAAAAAAATTTATGCGATAAATTGCAATTTGTTTTATGTTAAAGTGCCTAAATTGCAGTTATATCTGTATGAAGTGTGTACATATACGTATATTCTAGTATCGATAAAAAAAAGTTATTTATTTATATTTCTACATTTTTCTAAGCTGCAGTGTAGGTCTTTATCCCTTTAGTTACATAGAAAACATAACTTGTGAATAAAAAACCTAGGTGGTTGAGAATTAATTTATAAAAACCTGAAGACTGATTATGGTAAACTGGGCACATCTAAAGCCCTACTTAAGTTCTACTGGATTGCGTATAGTGTATTCTTACGCCATATGTAAAATTAACGTTGTCATGTGCCTGATATTTTATTCATGCGTTGGACAAATGAAGCTGTGAAATTATTATAAAACTAAATATTTTACGAAGTTGTCAATTCTTTCGCGTATATGCGTTAAAAAAATCAGAGAGCACAATAAAAGATTTCAGTATGAACAAATATTTTACCTAACACTTCGAATTCAACGTAAAGACATTTTAAGACAGTCAGGTGATCATTAAAACGCATGCAATTTAGTTTAGTGACATTTTTCAAAGTTTGATCATTCAAAAGTGGTGACTTAACCGCGAACAGCCTATACATGTTATGACTACCAACTGTGACATCGTACATATTTCGGGTACTACCTCGTAATGACAGTTTCCTGCTTCATCTCAGGTATGGAGATGTCGCCGTCCTTGACCTCGAAGTTGGGCTTGGTGACGCCGACCTGCGAGGCGGGCTTGATCTCGACACTGCTCAGCAGCTCCTCCTTGGACGCGCGCTCCACCAGGTCCTTCAGCAGCACCGTCTCGATCTTCTCCGTGCCCGCGAGCTTCTTCAGGATCGCCTTCTTCTCGTCTGCGCCCTCGGCCTTCGCCTCCAGGACGCCGGTGTCTCCACGCGGCTCGACGTCGACCTCTGGCAGTGTCCTGCCGCCCTGGGTTGCGCCGTCCACCTTCCTCGGCCTGCTCGTCACCACGGAGAACTCCGTCCTGATCTCTCCTTCTTCTCCGGTGGAAGGACGTGCCGCGGGCTCGGCGAGTCCTTGCTGGACCAAGCCCGGCGACTCTGCGATCTCCTCGTCGGCGGAGCGCTTCGAGAAGTCCTCGTGCACGGGGATCCTGTGAGCCGTCTCGAAGTCCATCGTCTCGAACTTCTTGTCCAGGAGGGCCTTGCGCAGGGGGATCTTGTGCGACGTCGAGAATTCGTCCACTTAACAAAAAAAATGCAGTTAATTTACCTGAAGCGCAACGCCAGTGTGATTCTATTAATAATTATTATTCAATAATTATAATTATTGAAGAATGGATTTGGTTACATTTTTGTATGAAGAATGGGTATGGTCCTTATTGAATTCATGAAATTTTTTTACAGAAAGGATAGAAATATCAGGGATGATATAATTAAATATTATTAATATTTTCTGATGAAGGGGAAGTAAGTTACAATAGGACACATAATAGAACGTACTCTGATATAGCACAGAGGAAATAGTTAACAATGAATTGTGACAGGGGCCACGGTGGCTGAGGGTTAGTCTGCTGGCCTCCCACCAAGGCGAATCGGGTTCAATGCTCCCTAAAAGGTGAAAATGTTTCGAATATTTTACAGATTATATGTTACCTATATTATATCGTTTCTATGCCTTCTGTCAGCAAAATAAATTACCCGTTTTCCACCTTCTTGCACCAGCTAAATGTCAGCCAGATCATACCACAGAAGTAAAGTTTGTTCGACCATTTATGAACATTTCGGTGAACATGTATTTGCTTCTCAAAACCAAGACCATGATTCGGTCGTAGAGAATGAATTTTAGCTTCATTAACACATGGCCAGAAAAAAATTGCAATGTATTTGCTTATCTTGCTTAAAATGGTGGCCGGGGAAGGGGGGAGGGGTTTGGTTCTATACGCTCTGAACTCGCATCGCCGAGGTCACCGGTTCTATCACAGGCCTTGGTGAGCGGACATTTCCGGCCAGGAGTTCTCATGCAGGAAGTAAGGCAGCCAGTGTGCAGGTGTTGAGGTTTCCTCAGGGTGTTCCCATATCCTCATCCACCTTCATTCTGCAGCGCCTCCACTGTTACACCACCGTCACGCCCGTTCTTCTCGCTGGTTGGGGATGACAGGCAAACCGCACGAGCAGGGAATCTGGTTCTTTCCGGCACCATCTTCCTTTCATCAATTGTAACCACGATTGAATGCGGAAACCCCTCGTGGATTTACATTTGCGAGTTGATATTGTCGTAGCATTTTTCCATTAGACGATAGTTTCGGCCATACTGTTGCTAGCGAAATTTGTTTTCATATATACTACTCTGCTAGTAACATGTCTCGAGTTGTTAAATCATAACCTCATACCTGCAGCCAACAGGATATGGGTGAAAGTAGTTATCTGTCCTCTGTCATGCCAGCTTTTTCACTTATATCAGTAGCGCTCTATTTAAATGTTGTGTAAGATTATTTAAACTCCATAGCATTTAATATAATAGGCAGAATTTAATATGCTGAAAATTAAGGCAAATTAATATGATTTATTAGTAGCAATATAAGTTGCCTTTACGCATGTATTGGAAAATAAATACAAACATAGCCTATATATATATATATGTTATTTAATTTTACTCTTCTTATCTTATAATAACACAGTAATGATTGAAAGTTCTGAACAAGTGTAAATCTTAAAAAGTATGAAATTAAATATGCTACATATGCTGTATGGATATATATATACATATATATATATAATTTTGACCATATTAAAGGCATTATCCATTTCATACCCCATTATTTTCAGTAAAAGTTTAAAATAATGACGTATTTTTTATTACATTATCCTCGTGAGGGACAATAGAAATTACACTTTTACTGTAGGTGGGTCTCATAAACATGGCTACGTTATGGCTATTCAGAAGTCAAATAAATTTACTCTGAAAAATTATACATATAACTTAATTATTCTATACATCTCCAAGGAAAAGATTTTATTATTATTTATAAATTCCCACATTACAGCTTGTTTATAATTGAAAATAATTTTGGGTTTTCATATTACAAAATTTAATATTTACTTCAATTTTACTGATAGTTATGCTAAAATAACGCAACAATTTTTTTTTCGTGAAAATTATGTGTTATTCAGTTACTTAAAAGCTAAGTTTTTTTTTTAAACATAGATGTGAAATGTAATATACATGCACCGAATACGAATACATTTAAAGTACTTTCAAAATTTTACAAAAAGATTT